>JANRMT010062811.1:10483048-10577428 GCA_026402145.1 Polypterus bichir lapradei | reverse complement strand
ATATATATATATATATATATATATATATATATATATATATATACACATACATACAAACATACACACAGGTATATATATGTGTATATATATGTATGTGTCTATATGTGTGTGTATAGCTTTGGTCACTGAGTGCAAGGGAAAAATAATAAAATGTAGTCTATAAGTTATTAAACAGTAAAACATTAACGTTTTAAGAAGTAAAGCTACATTGAGCACTACTGGAGTGGTTTCAGGTAAACTACATTTTAAAGACACTGTAACATAACAGGTAAGTAGTACTAACAGCAGCTAAAATGTATATGGATCATCTGTCGGTAGTAGATCCCTTTTGAAAGGCGCTACACGACGGCTGTGGTATAGAAAGTACATTTTCTATTTGAACGTTCAAATTTCTGCCTCTGGTAATGTGCCTTACTGGCATTACCAGCAATTAAAGAAAATTAGTTTTGTGTCCTCTGCAGTGTTAAGAGAGAAAGGCTTTGGTTTGGGATAAAAGGAAAAAAGGTGTAAAGAAAGGAAACTTGACTTTTTCTTTTATATAGTGCAGAGAGATGTTTTCGCTGACGATATGAGCGCCTTTTGGGGACAGTCGCAGTGGGTCTTGTGTAGACTGGTGAGACGTCCCAGCCATTAATCGGCTGTGATGGCACTGTCGGTCCTCCACTCCTGTGCGTGTGTTCATAATCCGAGCTGACGACCTCATAATCGAATATGTGCAAAAGAAAGTGCGAAGCGCCTTAATATTAGTTTGCCGCGGTGTAGAAAAGGGATCCCGTGTTTGCACTTGTATGGGCTATAGCTCAGGGGGAGGATGAAAAAATTTAAAAGTGCTCACTTTGACTTAAGGCAGAAGCGCAGTCAGCGTCTCAAAGGCTGGCACAGCTATGCGCGCGCGCCAGCTGCTCAAGTTTTGTAGGGCAGGAGACGCGACGTTTTGCAGACACGTTCACGTGATCAAAAGTCTCAGCGCTCTTTGGAGGTCATTCATATATATATATAAATATATATATATATAGCAAAATACCTGCGCTTCGCAGCGGAGAAGTAGTGTGTTAAAGAAGTAATGAAAAAGAAAAGGAAACATTTTAATAATAACGTAACATGATTGACATTGTCATGAGTGTTGCTGTCATATATATATATATATATATACACACACACATAAACATATATATACATATACACACATATATACAGTATATATACATATACATCCACATATACATACATATTTATATGTGCACAAAACCACGCTTTTATCAAGGCTTCCGTCGGGTAGTCTTTTGAAATGAAATTTTCCTCCAATCAGTCGTAGCAACGCGCTTTCTTCCGACTGTTACATTTTTGTAGCTCTGATGTGTACATCAATGTAATCGGTGTACCAGGAAATCATGCATTGCCAGAAGATCCCCTTTGCTTGGAATGCAAAGTGTGATTAAATGCGTTATTTTTGAATGCGTTATGGAGCACATGCATCGAAGGTTCTCAGCTGTGCTTGTGCTAAGAAAAGGAAACATTTTAAAAATAACATAACACGATTGTCAATGTAACCTTTTGTAAGTAGTGCCTGGAGGATTCAGAGTGTGGAGAAACTATAGAGACAGTGTGTGTATTAACTTGTGGATTTTTCTGTGAGTATTTGGTGGCAGCGTCACAAAGTTGGTTCCTCAAGACTGCGTTAGCTGCGGAGCTCAGCTCACAGCGAAATGAGGTGAATGGGAGGGGAGATGATGACGTGACTCCCCCACCCGCCTTAACTGTCAGTCCCCCCACAAAGACAGTCTCTCGGAATTTGCATAAGCACAGCCCTTCACCAGTAATTTTAACTTAGTTACAAAGTGATCAAAACTCTCGTTTATATCCTGCGTCCTCTCATTAAACTTGTATTCCGCATTAGCCGTGGGCATGACAAATGCCAGCGGCAGCCTGTCTATGAACTTAATTTAAACTTTAGGTTTACACCGTGCTTTGTTTCCGAAGTAGCTGCATTCATGCATATGGTTGTATGTGTGACTCGGTCGCTTCTTATTGTTTCGCTGCCTTCTTAATTGTATAATGCATGTTTTGTTCAGCTCTTTTTGGAGTTCTTCCTTGTTTTCTACGTATTGCGTTGACAGTCAGTTCACGTGATTACGTGGGAGGCGTGATGATGTCACACGAAACTCCGCCCCCCCACGGCCATCGAGCTGAACTCCATTACATTATATGGAGAAAAATAGGTTCCAGTTATGACCATTACGCGTAGAATTTCGAAATGAAACCTGCCCAACATTTGTAAGTAAGCTGTAAGGAATGAGCCTGCCAAATTTCAGCCTTCTACCTACACGGGAAGTTGGAGAATTAGTGATGAGTCAGTCAGTCAGTCAGTCAGTCAGTGAGGGCTTTGCCTTTTATTAGTATAGATTATTATTATTAGATTATATCCCTATATGGTTGCTATAGTGATCTGTAGTGGTGAAGAAGGAGCTGAGTGAGAAGATCTCAAATTACCAGTCGATCTATGCCCCTACTTTACCTATGGTCATGAGCTTTGGGTAATAACAGAAAGAATGAGATTGTAGGTACAAATGGCTGAAATTAGCTTTCTCTGCAGAGTGGCTGGGCTCTCCCTTAGAAATAGGGTGAGAAGTGCTGACATCCCAGAGTGGATTGGAGTAGAGCTGCTAACCTTCCACATCTAGAGGAGCCATTTGAGATTGTTTGGGCATCTGATACTGATGCCTCCTGGACGCCTCTCTTTTGATGTTCTATGGGCACTGGCAGCTGAGAGGAGACCCCGGGGAAGACCCAGGGTCTTCTGGGATGATTATATCTTCCAGATGTCCTGGAAATGCCTTGGGATCCCATAGTATGAGTTGGCAAGTATGGCTGGGGAAAAGAACATATTGACCTCACTGCTAATACTGTTGCCCCCATTACCCGGCTTTTGATAAGTGGTGGAAAATGAATGAATAAACCTAGATTTATTTGTTGGTTCCAAGAGCTTTAAAAGACTTAGAAGCTGAAGGAATGACCAGAATTTTAAAGTAATTAAGTTATAGATTAGGTCTTCAAACAAAGAGGTCTTTTATTTTACAATAGTGAAATCCATACATAATATAATTGTTAATTTCCCATGGCTATAAAAATACAATCCAGCCATAGCCTCAAGTATGAAGATATTACCAAAGAAATAATGTGTTGATTAATAAACCTTCAATTAATCTAACTTGCTTTACTCCTCTTTTATTTTTTGTAGTTATACTTTTTGCAGACTGTCTCACTGCCACTCTAAAAAGTTGCAGCCTAGAACTCCTTTGTTTAACTGTAGACTTTATGCTGTTTCAAGGTGAGAAATAAAGGCCATAGGCTATTACATAATGTGGCATTTGAATGGATTTGCTCATAATTTTACTTTACTAATTTTTTTGTATCTGAAAAGATGGTTAATTTGGACCCTGTTTTGATTATAGAGAACTAAAAAACTATTATTAAAAAACAATTACCTTCATTCCTTCTTCTCACCATTGTTAAATTAAGTATGACAGTCCACTGTATTCACAATTTTAGGTTTCAAAAGTGCGTCCAACTTTAAATGACTTTATGAACCAATTAATGTGGCTACCAACTCTTTATGAATAGCAGGTCATATCATTCTGCCTTGCCAGTGCTCCAGCACCTTTTCAGTTTTACCTTAGTTGTATATTTCATGATCTTCTGATTCAGCCACAAATCACTAATGAATAAAAATTCACAAAACTACGTGAGGTGTCAGTTTCATTTCTTGTTTACTAAATTTTAATGATCTAGACTTTCAGTTTTGCTAAACTGATTGAACCTTTTAACAATTCTGTTGAGGTGATTTCAAAATCATTATTCTGATAAACTTAATATGCATAATCAGTGACAAGTCTTAGAAGGCAGAATGTTAAAAGCATGTGGAGCATGCATTGCATATTTATATTCATATATTCTAATGTTAAACACATTTTAAACTGCTATGTTTAGTTTGTCAGTTATGGATGATTGTATTTATGTTTTGATTTTAGTTATGGTGAACTAAAAGAGAATAGTGACCCGCAAAAATAATAAAATAATAACCTTTCTGGTTTATTGACTATTGACTTAAGCAAGCCCCTCATAACTTTCATGGCCTAACAAGCTGCCTGGTTGAGTCCTCCCAACTGAGCAATACTGACAAACAGAGTCAAGTTTAGAACTTACGTGGCTGGGTGCAGGAACAACAGACTGGCGGAATACAGAGTGCCAACCAGGTTGTCCTGTTTATTGTACAATAATAATAATAGCAATTGTTCTTTACATACTGTTTTTCTCACTACTCAAAATGTTTAAAGCAAAAAAAAAAAAACAAAAGAAACACCCATTTTGACATTGTTGTCCTTGTCTTTGGGCAGAAATTTATAACAGTAAAAACTGGCTTCTTAGCCCTGGGGTCACTTCAATTGGGAGCGCTGTCCACCAGTTCATTCTTGCAAAAAATGGTGCCTCCTTCCAGGAAACAGGGGTTTTTAAGGATGGGGTATTGGAAGAGTCAGAGTCAGGTGCCCTCTCTGGGCAGCTTCTCTATGGGAGAGAAGACAATGTTACCAATAGCACCCTCTCATGTCTCAGCGGGATATTACATACCTCGACAGAGCCTGTAAGGAGATCCTGAAATGCGTACACGTGACACTTGGTTTTAATACTTTTTAAGGCAAAAATCTTGTTTCTGGAGAAAAATGTTACATGAAAGGAAGCAAAACAGAAGAAGCCATAGCATTACATGTAATCACAGTGACAAGTAGCATGTTGGAATTCATACCACTTCACAGATCTACAAAAGAGAATATATATTTAATGCTGCTAAAACAATGGTGACAGAATGTGGAGGATTTGATAAAAATACAGATATACAAATATGCAAAACATGTAAACAAAAAAAATTCAGAATGATTCAAAATGACAACAAACAGTAGTCATCTCTGTGCATTTTGAAGAACTTGTGGCAAAACAGCTGCATTTCTAGTCATTACATGTTGAACTATGTTCTGCTCAGTCCTGCTGTTTATCCTCTTTTCCTTTTAGTCTGGGCCTACTTATCTCTCCACGCTAGCCCCAGTTCTTTGATTGTTTCTTTTTATCAGGAGAGGCATTGCACATTTGACATATTTGTTTTTATAAATGTTGTTAATACTGTTTTTACTTATTTGTTTTTTTGGATCATATGGTTGAGACCGTTCCTGATCATGGACACTGTTGACATTGTAGGAATTTTAAAGATAATTCTCTGTCAATGGGCAGGCTGTAAGACACTTTATTTACATGATTATAAATGTCCTGTTTAATCTGCCATTATCTCTTGAGTGTGTATAAGCTCAAAGTAGATGACCTGTGAATGTGAACTCCAAGTGTATCAGCATTTGTCTAGAGTTAATGTGTGGAGTGCCTAAAATAGAAATTGTACTAAAGGTGTCATTTAATCTGTTGGTGTTTAGCATTCATCATTCTAGTCTAGCACTAAAATGTTAGAAAAATGTGATTGGACCCAAAGAAGTCAAAGTAAAAGAATTAAAGCAAAAAGGAATATTACAAAATGATTAAAAAAAAGAATGTCTGTAGTACTAGGGTGTTGTACCGTGTTAGCCAATACGAATGTAGTGAGCAGTCAAGCAAGAATGTATACAATTTAAAATAATTTTAGAAGAATAATTAATTAACCCAAGCAATTGCAATAAAAAGTAATGTACAAAGAAATGTACAATGCATACACAACAGCTTACTAAACTAAAGCAAGGGATGGAGCCCCAGCGAAACCATGACAATTTATACATAGTGTGAAATTGAGAACATCTGCTAGCAAATTCAACATCATTTGTCATTAAATCATCCAACCATCCATCCAGTCTTTTCCCTAGCAGAATCTAACCTGGATGATGCTATAATGTGAAGTAGTTTTAATTTTGTCTCATTTTTAAACTATGCTTCTCTGGTTTATTTTCTCATGATTCTGTCCTATGAAATGCCCAGATTTAAATTCTTTTTTGAAAAAAAAAAAATGATTTTAAAGTATTGAAATTATTTTTTCCATTAAATGACATGATTCTGTTTCTTCAACCAGGGCATACCTAGTATAAGATGTGGAACTGGTTGCTTAATTTAAAAGAAAGTTATTGACTCCTGTGTGTAATAGATGTGATACATCCTAACAGACCTGTACCAATTGGCTTACCATCAACCAAGAGCACTCTTCATCCATAGTTCATAAAATTTGAGGAAGGTCTCATTTGTGTAACAGGACAGGATAGATAGATAGAAACTTTACTGAGACTCAAGAAAAATATATATAATAAAACAAACCACAACTGCCCAAACACATAAGAACTTCTGGCTTGGATAATAAAAGAGCTGCTATCATCTCATAGCACTATTTTAGGTGGGAGTAAAATGTAGTCAGACCTGCCCAGGTGTGCCACAGGTTTGCATTTAAAGGCATGAAACATGGCAAAGGCAAACAGAACACGGTAACAGAAGTTTGTTATTTCCAAAGTTCCCCTGGCTGAATTTTCATTTCACCAGTATTCTAGGATACAGAATTATTCATCATTATAGTGTTGGTATCACAGTGAATCATTTCTGTTGCAGAGTTAAACGTCAACAAGGATAAAGTAACTTATTTCCCTAGGTAGTAATGTGGATGAATTTATTCAGTATGTCACTGTGTGGATTACACATATTTTAGTTCTAATTGTAACATGCCTATTTTTTTTCCATTGCTGATTCACATAGCCTGACGATGAGCTTTACACTCTGTTTGGTTTTATCTGAAGAAAGTACTCCAGGTGTGATACCTCAAGCCCTCAGTTCAGCACAATTCTGCTTGAGCAACTACTAATTTGAAAGCTGAGTGTCAGTAAATGAGAAAATGAGGTACAGACATGTAATTGTATACGTGAAAAAAAACACACATTTCATCTTTATTTACATGATAAGTAAAACAAAAATAATGTTTTACAAAAAGGAAAAAATCTTGTAAATCTTGTAAGTGAATATAGTGCCATCAACAAAAATCTTCCTAATCATAGTGACACATAAACAAAATCAAACAAGTAAAAAAAGAAAATATTTACACGAAAGACAAACTCTTTCTCCTTCCAGGTTTAAGAATAGCAGTATATCCAAATGGGAATCTAAGCACACCGTTCACCTGATTAGCCCCTCCCTCTCTTTAATCTAGAGTTAACTCCCAATTTTCCTCCTCCTCCATGCAGGTCTTACTTGTCAATAATGATGACCTCCATCATTTCCCATTCCAGTGGTTTTATACAGCCATGGGTCTACCGCATCACACTCCTGCAATGGGGTACCGAGTTGTGACGTCAATCACATGTGATGTTATCACACCTGGAACTCCTGATGACATTGTGTGGCGTAAAGAGGAAACGAAGAGGAAATTGGAAGAATGGAGAAGGACTTTGGAAGATAAAGGGTTGAGGATAAATAGGAAGGAGAGAAAATGAGGTTTAATGAAGATCAGGATACAGATGTTAGCCTGCAGGGAGAGCTTTTGACAAGAGAGCATAAATTTAAATATCTAGGATCAGTAGTAGATCAAGAGATGGAAAACTACATGCAGAGATAACCCATAGAGTTAAGTTTAGATGGAACAATGGGAAAAAGGTGCAGTATCAGGAGTATTGTGTGATGGAAGAATTAAGGCGAAGGTTAAAGGTGAGGTTTTTAAGACAGTCGTAAGACCAGCAATGATGTATGGAGCTGAGACGTGGGCACTAAAGGGAGCTCAGGAGAAAAAGTTAGATGTGGCAGTAAATGAGAATGTTGAGAAGGATGTGTGGAGTTACAAAAAAGGAAAACGGGACATAATTATAAATGAGATAGTCAGAAGTATAACAAAAGTGGGAGAGATATCTAAGAAAGTACAGGAAAGTAGATTGAAGTGGTATGGACATGTGATGAAGAGAGACAATGAATACATGAGCAAAAGAGTGATGGGAATGGAAGTACAGGGGAACAGAAAGTGATGTCTGCCAAAGCAGACATGGATGGATAAAGTCAAAGAAGATCTGAAGGAAAAGGGCCTGACTGGGGAGGAGGAGCAGGACTAAGCTATATGGCGAATGTTGATCAAGCACATTGAGCCCACTTAGAAGTGAGGAAAGATGAAGAAGAAGAAGAATGATTTCAAAAGCCAGAACTGTGAGGAAATAAACCAGAGAAACATAGTACAGTATAACAGTAAAAACAAACATAAATCCAATTTATGACAGTTGAGATACGAGACCAATGCTGGGCACACTTACATACTCAGTCCTGTACTCCTGTACATCAGACCAAAGTAAAAAAAAAAAAAAATGACATACCATAAACTGCTTTGGAATGAAACTGGAATACACAAACATGTGTAGCGGCTTTAAAATGGTTGCTGATGATTTGAAAGAAGACAGACACACCAATATCCAGATTCTGCTGTTTATTCTGCAGCAACGTCATCCAACTACAAGACAAGCAGTAAGGGGCACAGTCAGCACACACAGAGACAGGCACTCTCTCAGTCTTCTGCAAAAGCTTCATCCAGCTTTTTTTCTTTTTTTACATATATACACAAATACAATAAATACAAATTTAACGATTGCATATAAACAACAATAATGAAGGACAATAATTAACATTGCAACATACCTGCAAGACAAGCAGTAAGGGGCACAGTCAGCACCCGCGGCGACAGGCGCTCTCTCAGTCTCCTGTAGCAAACCAAACAATATACTAATGAGGCTGGATCTCCGTTAAACCAAACACTTTTAAAATCCATTTCTGCCGACCAAAAGTGACAACAGAACCTCAAGACACATCAGTAACCACATGACGTGATGTTTCCATGCAGTTTCAAACAGAAAACACTAATTCAAAACTTGTCAGCTTACACGAGAGACGGAGCTTTTGCCAGGAGTCTGCTGTACGCTACATGTGCGTCCTATGGGTGTTACATTAATTAAAGCCCCCCCCACCCCCGCTACAACAGGCAAACAGGAACTATATACAAAAGATATAATGATTGCATTCACATTAAACAAAATTCTCAATATATAAAACAGAAGAATTTCGGTATTAAAAAAAATAGTTTTGAGAATGTTCTCAAAAATAAAACAAACTAACTCAGCAACAACAACAACAACAACATTTATTTATATAGCACATATTCATACAAACAGTAGCTCAAAGTGCTTTACATAATAAAGAATAGAAAAAAAAAACACAATAAGAAAACAAAATAAATCAGCATTAATTAACATCGAATAAGAGTAAGGTCCAATGGCCAGGGGGGACAGAAAAAACAAAAAAAAACTCCAGACGGCTGGAGAAAAAAAAAAAAAATCTGTAGGGATTCCAGACCATGAGACCGCCCAGTCCCCTCTGCGCATTCTACCTAACATAAATGAAACAGTCCTCTTTGGATTTAGGGTTCTCACAGAAAAGCTTGATGATGATGGTCACGTAGAATTCTGCCTTTTAGTCCATCCATCATTGTTGGAGCATCATGAAGCTTTGAGTAGGTGGAGGTGGCACAACTCAGCCACACAAGCAGACATCATACACTCAGTGACAAGGTGGACAATCAAACCCATGCCTCCACTGAAATAGTGAGACTAACTACCATGCCAGCAAACATTGTTTGTAATATCTTAAAAGTTTTATTTATAAATAATAGAAGTCATATGTATAACGGTGTCCTTTAGTGACTGCTGCTGTATACCTCATTTTAAGAAAATTTTGGTATCTATTACACCACTGTAAATCTTGTTTATTTTTTAGGTCTTTCGCTTTCATCATGCACAATATGATAAGAGCTAACTTAAAGCACTTTAATAATATATAGGTTTTGATGAAATACAGTATAGAAAATAAATGCCATTCTGTGGTCCTGTGACATTATAAACTACGATGGTAAGGCTTGAATGGTTTTCAAAATGTCACAGAGCTCAAGAATTGATGGATTTTTTTCTCCTAATGCAGTAGATACTCTTTTATTTTTAGATCTCTATGTCTAACAGTCACTAAATGATTTTCACAGTGTTTTCTATTAATGTACTTGAATCATTAATACTGAAACAGAGATGCACTGTGTGACTTTCTCAGACTACTGCATCTGTTATATATTGGAGTTTCAACATATATTAATGCAATAATTTATTTTTAAAAATGTCATATTTTGTGGTGGACTGATGCAGAGTGCTTCAGAGACCACCAAATGTAAAAACCATTAATCAAACCACTAAGTCACTCCAATGCAAAATTAAGATATAACCAACAGAGAGCGCCTGGCAGAGGTCAAAGTCTTAATGACAATGAATAGGAAAATCAAAATTCTAGCAGGATATAAATTTTGAGATCGACAGACCCCTGGGGCTACATGGTCTTTACATAAAGTTAACCTCCTGCAAATCTCCGCCAGCTGGCATAAAGCCCAAGTTGAGGCTTTCAGACAATAAACTGGCTAAATGTACAAGCGTGATAAAAAGTTATGTAAAAATTCCACCATTCTTGTGTGATGCTGTTTTTAGTCCCTACATGCTGTATGATTTTACCTACTGTAGCCAAACATGGTGCTGTGGTTGGTGCTGCTGCTTTGTGGATCCAGCATCTTGGGTTCAAATCCTGTTCCTGGTCATTGTCACACTATGTGAGCATGGCTGTTCTTCCAGGAGCTTCAGGTTTTCTCCCATGTCACCAAAGCCATGTTGTTTTGGCTGAGTGGCGATACCAAATTGGTATGTCCTCAATGTGAGTGGGTGGGCCCTGCAGTTGACCTAGTGCCAGTGTCCTGGGCTGGTTCCTGCCTTGTGACCAGTGGTTCCGTTGTCCCTAAATTGGATTAAGCAAATTTGAAAATATAACATTATCTAGAAAAATGTCTCCCATTCTTAGGTCATGCAGTATAATTTTTGTTCATATTTCTTCATATATGGTGTCTTTCTGTTATATAAATCAAAGAGCAGCTGCATTAGCAGACAGTTCTATTTGACTGTGGTCCAGTTCTTATTCTCTGCTGTGCTGTGCAGTACTTCATGTGTTCTGCAGTTCCTCAGGGCTTTGTTGTTGGGTATAAATACAGAGATGCTTGGTTAATTTTATTGCCGTGGAAAATGTTTGTGTGGATTTTGCCACTCAAAAGTTATGTCTCCATAAATCCATCCACATATTTTCAGGACCCACATATACTAATAAAGGGATGTATGAATGCAGGAGACTGTCCAGAGTCATAAATAAAATAAACTGAGACCATACCTAAAAATGAAAGAGGAGGTGCAGGAACAAGCTGTATGGAGAAGGCTTATCAAGCACATTGACCCCATATAGTAGTAGGAAAGGATGAAAAGGAAGAAGAAGATACCATGAAATGGGTTTTGGCCGGGAACAGAGAGTAGGCTAGAGGATAAAGGCTACTCTGCCTAATGAACTAATGGCAGCAAGCTCCAAGTAAGTAGCTCACATACTAACCCAGCAAGAGAGCCAGGTAATTTTATTACTAAATCCTGTGCCACATCACTAGCATTGCACCAGTGCTTGATGTGCAATCAGTCCTGATCAGTCTGAGGGCACACTCAGAAACACAAACACTCCATAATACATGTCTATGAAGAATGGATTATCCTGCTGAGTGCAGAGGTTCAGCTTTCTCTCAATGCTTAAGCATTTTTGTCAGTTTCCTTGCTCATCTTTAGGATGGCCCAATGCAGGACTGAGAGTGACTGTGCCTCTTTCCAGTTAGGCTGGCCCGGTCATGGAGTGTTTGGCTGAGGACCTAATTGGTGTGCATCTTCTCTCTCTTCTTGACTTTCTGGGATGTGAGCAATTTATGCTTACTTCCAGCTCTCCCCGAGAGAGAAACAGAAAATTAGCCATGTCTGACCAACCCCAATCTAACCCTTTTCTCTGAGCTACCATCCTAGACATTACAAGAATGTGGAGCAAACTATATTTTATGTATAATATATATATATATACTAGGGAGCTGTGCTCCCTACTTGCTTCACTTGCCCACCCAACAACCCCCACCCCCGAGGGTGCGCTTCAGGCTAGCCACTTCACATCTCTGCCACTTGCGTTTTGAAGGGGGGAGTGGGGGGTGGGGCTGAATGCATGCTAAAGATGGATCAGCTGCTGGCTAGCTGCTACCGAGCTGTGTGATCTTCACCCCGGAGGCACGTCATTCCTCTTGTTCATGTGATTCGGACGTATTTCCGGGGCGTAGGGCAAATAATCACTGTTCCTCCCTGCACCGTCTCCTAGCGGCCCACATGGTATCCAGCAGGGCTGTGAATAAAGACTCCAATGTCCATGATGCCCTGCTGGTCTTCGGGGCACCTCCATACTGCAGGGAGGGCTCCACCTGGCGGCGTGGGGGTATTGGCCGGGATGAACGGCCATACATCACAGTACTCCTCCCCCAGTGAAGAATTATAATTCTGAGCGGCCAGCCCCGCGAGGGAAGTCTTTCTCCAAGAGGAGTTTCTGGTTGAACCTTGGCTGATCCTTGTTTCGTGTTCCCTGGAGAATCTAGGGGGAATATTAGTCCAATTAGACACCTGGTCCCCTTCTCTCCAAGGACAATTTCGCCAAATGTGGCCCGACCTTCGCCATCCGTAGCACTGCCTCCATCCTCCTGTTATTCTCCCTCTGCGGAACTGAAAATAATTAGAAAAAGTTAGCTCTGCCCCTTTTCTCGCTGAGGAGGAGACCCCAGCCGCCTCTAAAGGTTCTACATCTTTTCTTTTTTTGTCAGGAGACCCCCGTTTTACTTTTGGGATCTCCTGTTTGCTTTGGGGGTTTTCCACAGTCTGAGTCTCTCTATTTAATAAAGAGAGACCCTTTGCTGTCTGCACCCCTCTAGACTTATTTTTCAAATGGCTCGGGGTCTTCAGGACTGAATTTCTCCGAAAGACAGCACCATCCAGCTGCTCCGGATTGATCGGCCCTTCCCCCGACCACTCGGTCAACATTCTGCACTCTTTTGTAGGGCACGCAGTGACTTGGCACCCGCTACTTATTAAATGCGGGCCCGGATCACACTGCATCCCTATTTCATTATTTATGGTACCGGTATTACTCACCTGTACCACCACATCATATAACACGGGAGGCTCCCGTCCGATTCGCTGCAGGTACTCATTTACCTTCCGGATGGGAACCTAAGCCGTTTCTCCCAGACCCCTGACGATCTACTGAAACGGCGCCAACATCTGAAAAATATCTTTTACGAGCTTGATCAATCTTTCGAGTTCCCGCATTTCAAAACTTTCAATTAATTTGGCCGGAGGTATGCTCAGTTCCTGGTTCGCGTTACCCTTTGGCCGGGAGCCAATAAACACGTCCGTTGACGGCACGTGCTATGATGGGTCTTGCGGGGGCTGCTCGGAACAGGAGTTCCTTTGGGAGGACCAGACCGCACCGCCATCTTTGGCTGACTGCGATCCGCCTGTGTCAATTTGTTGGCGGATTGATCAGTCATTTCTCCGCCCTCCTTACCTTTTTGCGTGGTGAGCGGTGCTTCGCTCGCCTCCCCCTTCCCGTTCGGAATGTCCAAGTCCATCTCTTCGGATACGAAGGCGCAAACAGCGGGATGCGGACCTCCTCCTTCCCAGAAAACACCGGGGTTGATCACGTGTCCCTCACCGGCCACCGACATGCGGAAGTCCTCTTTAACGCTCTTCAGCTCAAACAGGAGCATGCCACTGTCTTTGGGAAAGTCTCCTTCCTCCCGCAGAGCCTCCAGGTGATCATCTCCAAGGTACATGCACGGGACAAAGTGTGTTATTTTAAACGGATTATCGATGAAATTCCCGGCATGTACCTCAGAACGATCGTCTGTCCCTGGATGCTTCTCCGGTTTTGTGAGGCCGCTCCGTAACTCCTCCCAAGCATCGGACATTATGAGCGTGGCTCTTCCTCTGGTGTTGTCGCTCTGTTTGCCCTTCTTCTTCCCCATATAGGACTTGGTTAAGGTAGGTTCCTGTGCTGTTGTTGCGTGTCCGTACGTCATCTTCAGGGGGTTCTCTGCCCACAGAAAATTTATGTACAGGTCCTCTGCAAAAGACGCTACAGAATCCTGCCGGCTATGCCACTGTGACAGATTGGGTCTGCTATCGCTCCCTTGAACCCTTGTCCAAGACGTCAGAAACCAGATAAAAGTCCAAAAGTAGACTTTATTCAAACTGCACAGTGCACAAAGCACACTCCTCTCCACAATACTCATATAATTACACAATACTCAATACAATAACAATCTTCCACTCCCAGACGCATTGTCACCCTTCCACCCAGCTCAGCTTGACGCTCTGGTGTTTTGTAGTCTCTTTTATAGTCCTCGACCCAGAAGTGTTTCGCTCTCTCTGTCCATGTGACTAGGAACACTTCCGGGTCAGATACAAAGTCCTTTTTCTTCACCCTAGAAGCACGTCATTCCTCTTGTCCATGTGATTTGGACATACTTCCGGGGCGTAGGGCAAAAAATCACTGTTCCTCCCTGCAGCGTTTCCTAGCGGCTTCCATGGTATCCAGCAGGGCTGTGAATAAAGAATCCAATGTCCATGATGCCCTGCTGGTCTTCGGGGCACCTCCGTACTGCAGGGAGGGCTCCACCTGGCGGTGTGGGAGTATTGGCCGGGATGAACGGCCGGCCATACATCACAATATATATATAGCTGGGGTGACAAACTACCTTCACATACTCCCTTACTTGCTCAGCTACTTGCGATAAGCTTTCCGCACGGTACTCTGCATACTTAAAAGCCTGAACAGCACCTGTCAGTTTTGGAATTGATTGTGTGCTTCTCTTTCTGTCTCTGTCATACATTCTCTGCTCCTGACGCGCACTCCTTTGAAGAAGAAGATAAGTTTGCATTCTTTTAATTGAGAGATGGAACTATCCTCTCGGTTCTGTCAAGGAGCACGTTTAAACTTTTAAAAGAGATATATGTTTGTTTGCAGTGTTTGAATAAAGTCCCTGTCTCTATAACCTCCTCTGTTTCTGTGCAACTCTGTGACTCAAGCGTGATTATATATAAAAAATGCATATTGTATCTATGTGACCAAACGTTAGTGCCAAATAAAACAGACAGTTTGGCCGACTACGCCACCAAATGGTAAGAATGCTATGAGCACTAGAACTCAGTTACTTAAACAGTCTTATTTTTTTTTCTATTTTATTTCTACACAATGAAACTGTGGATCTCTCATACACAATCTTGTAAAATAATTAAATAAGACTGACCTATTATCAATTAGCCAATTAATGCCAAAAAATAAATAAATAAACAACCATTTCATACAGCAATCAACTCATTGTGCATAAAAAAACCCGGGACATTTCTAAAAAGTATTCACCCCTTGGAAGTTTTCACATCTTTATTGTTCAGTAGCATTGAACCACAGTGGATTTAATTAGGCTTATCTGACTTTGAATCAATACAAATAGACACTTTAACACCATAGTGACAAATAGAAATTAATGGACATGTTGTTAGTTTCCAGTTATGTTAATCAGTTTCAAACTACTTTTTTTTCTGTGTCTTTATGTTCTCACACATGCGTGTCAGTGGATGGCCCTCTGGGCACATCTGAGGTTTATAATACCACTCCGGGATGAGAGAGGACACTAGCATTAATCAGTTCAGTGCCAAGAAGACGCACAGGGAGGGCATTTGATTCCACTCTTTCCAGTCTCCTGCCTATACAGTAAATCATGGGGCTGCTGGAAGGAGGCTGTCACTCTCCGCAGGACATAGCACCTCTCTCGTGGCCTTCATCTGAACCCTCTGAGCCCTAACTGGCTTTCTACTTTGTTCTGTTTTTGTTTCCTATTCATGCCATAGAGCACTTGCTTTCCTTTTGTACTTGTTGTTCCTCACACGATCACAATGTGCACTAATCCTGTATTTAGTAATCTATAAAATCTATTCTTGTATTTTACCAGAGAACTTTTCACAAACATCTGTGCCTGCACTCTGTGAAAACCACTATACAAAAATCAACTGAATTCAATTGAACTGAATATAAAACCCTAGTGTTGGTTTACTGAGCTGCTATAACATCCAAAACAAAGACACATAGTTTCTACACAAGTCTGTATAATTGGCCTTTAATTGCAGTTTGATAATAAACTGCACACTAATGATTCTTAGGCTCTGGCCAAACAATACTACATCCATCACAGTTAGAAGTGTTGAAGCCATCTTCAACTGCAGACCCACCTCTCAGGCCATTGTGATAAACAGAATTTGTGAATTAGCTTATTCTTGCAATATTGATGGAACTTCACCCAATTTAATAAGTTTCCAGTATTAATCATAAAGAATAGTTTGTAATGTTTTTATTATTCCCAGATACATACTGTATCTTGTTTTGATGTCATGATCTCTTTTCTGAAAATTTTCTTTTGAATGTGATAGAATCTATCCAACCTGCATAGACCACAATATTTAGTTAGTTAGCCATCATCTTCAACACTGCATGGCCCGCCTGTTATAAAGCTTCCTCCACTTCTCTCTATCCTGTGCCACCTCCTCCTTGTTCCGTTTTTCTTACTTCATCTATCATCATATCTTTTCTCTTCTTTCTTGGCCTTCCTGCTTAGCTCTTTTCTACTAGAAACCATCTTGCATCACACAGTCTCACTGATGCTAAGACAGTTTATGATTTTGTCAGTGTAACCAATTAAACACAACAGACACTTTATCACTAAAAAAATATCTCACAACACAGGATAAATGTGTGAAATCCACTCAGATGGCCACTGGGCTTGGTTTTGAATTCAGCATCCCAGAGTGTTAAGCACATTATCACTGTGCTCTTAAATTACCATGTGTCTTAATAGTGTCTTCAAGTGGCTAGGGCACTGGACTTTAAATTGAACGCTTCACGCATTACTTACTTCATGTGTGACACTGAGTAAATCACTTAACCTGCTTGTCCTGCAACTGTAAAAAAACATAAATGGGAATGATTATGGTATTTATTACAGAAGGATGCTCTGAGAAATAGAGGTCCTGTGATTGTAAGGATAGCTGTTCTCACTTGAGAAACTGCATCTAGAAAACAGTTCGAAACCCTGTGTAAGACACACTTTTATCATGGTTGAAAAACATCAACAGAAAAGATGCCATACTTATCCCAGGATGGCGGAGTTTGCTGCAGAAGACTGATGGAAGTAAGTCTTTGTAAATGGGGACCTGATAGAAATAATTAAAATTCTGAAAAAAATGAAGTCCAGATGAACTTAAAAACTAGGTGTTACAAAACTAGAGTATAGAGATAACATTGAACAGCAATTGTCCACACATAATTTGAGCATTAAAACTTGAGCTTGCCAGCAACAGTAAAAGAGTATTTACCATGTAAGGTTTACTGGACTTAAACGTTATCCCTGATTTAGGGTGTACTCATACTAGGCACGTTTTGTTACGTACCTTGCCCAAGCGCGATTGCCCCCCTCTCCCTGCACCCCTGCTGGCCTACACTTACACTTTGCCTGATGTTCATTCGTCATGACCATGTGACTTTGTGCTAAACCAAAACAAGATCCAAACACGGTGTGGCAGCATGCATGTCAAAATGATTTTACTTATTTTCTGGATGTTTTGGAGTTGTGCATGGCAGAATAATGCTCTACCCTTTCACAGACTTATTGAGTATGCAGTGCAGCATTTTGTTGTTAATTGTGCTGTACATATGAGAAGATTTTTACGGTGACAAATGATGTTAGGGGAGAAATTTGCAGCTTTTCTTACCAACTACAATTCACGTTAGCTTGTAAGGTGAGAAAAAAAAAACCTGTTTTTAACTCAAAAGATATTGAATGAAATGAGATTGGAATTTTCTGATTTTTCACATCAATGACATCATGTTTGTTTTCTGTGCTTGAGCACGTTTAACGATTACACTGACCCCGAATACTACTGAACCGTGCTCAGGCCCAGCTCCTCCAAGCGGGGCCAGGGCACAGTGTGGTTAGCCCGGCACAGAGCGATCACACTAGTCAAACAAACTACACTTTGTGGGGTTACATGCAGACCAACATGCTTGGGAATAGAACAAATTGCCAGTGTGAATACACCCTTATGTAATGGGTTTAAGGAATTCTACTCGAGATTTGAGCAGTTTGATTTTACTGACCTAGTGCAACTGTTAAAGCAGATGGTTTCTAATACAGTAATCCCTCCTCGATCGCGGGGGTTGCGTTCCAGAACCCCCTGCTATAGGTGAAAATCCGCGAAGTAGAAACCATATGTTTGTATGGTTATTTTTATATATTTTAAGCCCTTAGAAACTCTCCCACACTGTTTATAAATATTCTCCGCACAGTTATACAGTAAACCCTTGTTTATCGCGGTTAATCCGCTCCAGACAGATAAATGAATTTTCACGAAGTAGGATTCTTTATTTATAAATCTAATATTTTCGCAGTTAGAGCATAGAAAACCTGTTTACGACCTTCTAAATAAGTTTTTTAACATTATTAGAGCCCTCTAGACATGAAATAACACCCTTTAGTCAAAAGTTTAAACTGTGCTCCATGACAAGACAGAGATGACAGTTCTTTCTCACAATTAAAAGAATGCAAACATATCTTCCTCTTTAAAGGAGTGCGCACGTCAGGAGCAGAGAATGTCAGAGAGAGAGAGAGAAAAGTAAACAATCAAAAATCAATAGGGCTGTTGGGCTTTTAAGTATACGAAGCACCGCGATAAAGTGGCCGCAATAAAGGGATCAATGTGAAGGTAGCCTTTCAGCATTTTTTAGAGGAGCGTCCGTATCTTCTAAGCAAACAGCCCCTCTGCTCACACCCCCTCAGTCAGGAGCAGAGAATGTCAGAGAGAGTGAGAGAGATAGAAAAAAACAAGCAATCAAAAATCAATACGGGCTGTTAGAGCTTTGAAGCGTGCAAAGCACCGCGTGGGAAGCATATCGTATATCATTGAGGAGATTTATTTAATACGTAATACGTGCTCTGATTGGGTAGCTTCTCAGCCATCCGCCAATAGCGTCCCTTGTATGAAATCAACTGGGCAAACAAACTGAGGAAGCATGTACCATAAATTAAAAGACCCATTGTCTGCAGAAATCCACGAACCAGCGAAAAATCCGTGAAATATATTTAGATATGCTTACATTTAAAATCCGCGATGGAGTGAAGCCGCGAAAGTCGAAGTGCGATATAGCGAGGGATCACTGTATGGGAAAGATATTTTTCTTCAAAAGAATGTAAAATTTTTAGAAAACTGAAAAACAAATAAGAGTCTTGGGCAAGATAATCTTAGTGGTAGGCTCTTATAATCCTGTACAGAGCAGCTCAGTCCCATTTTTTAATTTTATCTTTAATTTATCATTAGGACAGCAAAAAGTTCTAAAGCAATGGAAAAAGGCTACTGTGATTCGAGAAGCTAAAAATTAAAAATGTTAAACAATTTCAGACCAGTGGCTCTGACATTTCTGGTTATGAAATCATTTGGAAAAAGTATAAAGTGGAGGCTGACAGAGAGAACTCAGGGTTTATTATATCCATTCCAGTTCACCTACCAGTGTGAAAGAGGTACACAGGACGTCATTGTCACTTTACTTCATCTCTTGCATAACCACTTGGAGGGCATCAGGATTCACAGGAGGCTACTGCTTGTAGATTTCTCATCAACTTTTAATACCATTCAGTTCCACCTTCTTGCAATGAGCCTTATAAGCCTACTTAATGAGAGTAATTCCTGTGGTCAATTTTCTTAACTTGTGTGATGAGTCCTTCCTACAACTAAACATTAAAAAACTAAGGAACTAATAATCAATGTTAGAAGAAACATCATTTGGCCACAAGAAACAATCATCAAAGACCAGACCAGATGTGCACTTAGGAGGCAGTCAACAAGCTCTGAGGTGAGTGAAACATTGCAAGATAAAAGGTTGATTTATGGTACTAACATCACACCCAAAGAAGAAAAATAACTCTATTCACTTACCATCACAGCTTCTGGATTCACAAAATGGCCACCCAACGTCACTTCCTCTCTCGACTCCAGAGGATGATGTAATTTCCGTCCAACAGTTCTGATGTCATCTCCAGCCACATTACTTCCGTCGGCCATGTTTTTGTATAAATATCTCCATTTTTCTGATGTATATTGTCAAATATGTTGGTTTTGATCATTTTCAATTGCTTTTTATAGTTACATCCACTGGACATTACACTGGGTGATTCCCTGACACTTTTTTTTTTAATTTGTGGCTATCATTTATTCTACAACAATAGTTACAAATATCTGGGGACAATCATAGACTTAAAACAAACTTTTAACGAAAACCCAGCAGACATCTGCAAAAATGGCAACAGGGGCTCCACTGTCTAAAGAAGCCAAGTACTTTTAGAGTGAATCCTACCATTACATCAGTCTTTTGCAAATCCTGTATCAAGACTGTTTTTACTTGTGTTCTGTCGGCCTAGTCTGGAAATCTTAATGACAGCAACAAAACTAAAATCAATCAAATTACAAAGTGGTGCAGTAAAATCACAAGGTCTCACTTGTCAAACCTGACAGACCTGTTTAATAAGCAAGTGTTACAGAAAGCAGTGTGTATTTTCTCAAGACAGGACTCACCCACTCCATTCACAATTCCAGTTGTCATCATCAGGTCACAGGTTCAAGGTTCTCAGAATAAAAAGCAACCGTTCAAATACTCCTTCATCCCACTGCATTATCAATTGGAAAGTTGCCGGTTCGAATCCCGTAAATGCCAAAAGGGACTCTGCTCTGTTGGGCCCTTAAGCAAGGCCCTTAACCTGCAATCGCTGAGCACTTTGAGTAGTGAGAAAAGCGCTATATAAATGCAAAGAATTATTATTATTATTATCCCAACTGCTATTAATCTTTTAAATACGTTTAAGTTGAATAAACTTCCACAGACCTAAATCATAAAACAAACAGCATTTGTATCAACCGTTAGTCAAGTCCAAATGCTGGTGTAGTTTTAAAGTGTAACATGTATGATCTAATGTTACACCATCAGAATTATGTTACACTGGTATATTATTATTTATTTGTACATGAACAGAGTTGTGTTCTTTATTGATGTGTTCTTAGTGATATGTTGTGGTCTCTCTGTAAAACCAGCTGACAAATCAAATTTCCCTGTTGAGACAATAAAAATAAATAAATACATTTTCCATTGCATAAACAGGATGCACAACTGGAAGCTGGTTAACGATACCTCTGACTGAATTTTTTTAAAAAACTTTTAAAGCAGATTTGTCAATATATAGAACAAGCTGCCTAGCATTGTGCTTAAAGGTAACACCTTGGGGATCTTCAAATCTCAGCTCAATATTTTTGAAACACTAGGTGAATAGAAATTGATGAGCTGTGTGGGACTCAGTGGACTGTTTCTTAGTAGTATCTGTGGAGCTTCAGTTATGCTTCATAATTCACTCGAAACACAGCATTTAATATAAAGCATTAGTAAAGTTGCAAAAATTGACATGAAAATGTGATGTGCCTCTCTTTCTCTCACTTAAACAGACCTTTTAGTCATTACAGTGAATTAACAAAGTTCATATTTGCTGAGGTTAATCAGTTGTGGACAGCAACCTAAAGCTAAGGCATAAATAGGACTACCTCATTATGTATACCGTTAAAGCCCATAGGGAAGCTTTACATATTTTTACACCACATTAAGCCTTGCTAATAAGCTTTACTGAATTGAATTTTATTATAAGATTTTATACAAACTGAGTATAATTTTATCAGACTTAACGTGAAAGTAAAACTTTCAAGACCTCCCTGCACAAAAGCGGCCACCTTCACTTGGGAATAGCTGACACAAACGATAGCTTCTTGGAAGATAACAAAATTTTAACATAATGCTCTGCAGATGGCAGTGGTGAAAAGAATAAGCGATGGGACATTTTGCTTTTTTAGTCAGGGGAAAAAAAGATCCTGGCCAGGAGGAGGGAATCAGATGGTGGCAGAGTATAAATAATTGGGTTAATTCAGAAAAGAAGGTCATTGTTTGCTGGTGGCACTTTTTAGATGCAATCCACTTGTTAAGAAAACGGTATTCTTAAAGGACAGGTGGAAAGATAGCTAAGGGGTATTAAATCCTGGCAAAGAATCCCTGCTAAACCCATTAAAGTGTAGTGGAGAGTAGCATATTGACAGGATAGGAAGATGGATGTCACTTCTAGTGGCTTGAATATAAAAATGCTGCACAGTAATCAATTAAAAGAATGAGACATGCCTCTCTTGTGCTTATCAGTTTTTTTACATGACCTTATTGCTGCTAAGTCACAATAATGGACAAACACAATCTGGTTAAACTAATATCACACCAGCAATTGTACTTCTTGTCAATACAGAACACGTTGTTTCAGCATCCACTGTCCAGAGTTGGAAAAAAAAAACAGGTGAAGCCTTTTATTTAGTATCCTGTAATCCTCCACTACATGCCTCCTGCCTCCTGATCAGAGTGGTGCAATGTTATAGGAGGAATTTAAGAGCACTGCTTCTTACCAAACTGTTTCATTTTAATATTTTGGGAATTCATTTTGCGAATAGTTCTCTTCGGTAATGTTAAGATTGATAATCAGTTATTTATTTTTTTTTTTTACAAATTTCCTTGCATCTATTTTGCTCTTTTTTATGCACTCATGGTTCTGCGGAATTCAATTGTGATTATTATTTATATTCTGGTGTACTGACTCGCAAGAGACAGTGAAAGATGACAAATGACCAGAAGAATCATAGACAGAGAATGGACCAAAGGTCAAAACAGGTAGGTAAAACAATCAAGCATCAAAACCAAAATGAGAGCCAAAAATCAAAGTCAAAAAATGTGCAGAGATTCAGTAACCAAGAAAGTCTTTTAGCACAGCAAAACAGGATTTATTCGTCAAATGCAAATACCTCAGAACCGCATGAGGCTGACCTGTAAGCCATCAATCTGATGATGTCATTATCAAGCAAGAAATGAGGCATTCTGTTGCCAGGGAGATGGGAAAAAACAAAAGCTTTAAGATAGATAGATACGGTGTGAGAGAATAAATTTGACTCCAAGTCATAAAAAAAGGTTTGGGGAATCGCCCTGTATAATGTCCAACGGACAGGTCTAAAATAAATGCTGAAACAAAAAAAGGTTCAACCGACATTCGACAATCAAATAATAAACAGGGGCGGTATTTATACAAAAAGAAATAAAGATGGCTGCCCGAAGTGGGGTTATGTCCGTGGACACGGAGGTGACAACAGCAACAACATTTATTTCTATAGCACATTTTCATACAAACAATGTAGCTCAAAGTGCTTTATATGATGAAGAAAGAGAAAAAAGACAAAATACATAATTAAAATTAGGGAACACTAATTAACATAGAATAAAAGTAAGGACAGATGGCCAGGGAGGACAAAAAAAATAAAAAATAAAATCTACAGGGGTTCCAGGCCACAAGACCACCCAGTCCCCTCTAGGCATTCTTCCTTACATAAATTACCTCACAATCAGTCCTCATTGTATTCAGTGTTCACATGGAAGAATTTGATGATGTTGGTCATGTGGACTTCTGGCCTTTAATCCATCAATGTAGGAACATCACGGTGCTTTGATTAGCTGGTGGTGGCACAGATCACCACAACAGAAAACTGGAAAAAGAACAGCAGAGAAAGTAGGGGTTAGTACGGATTTTGGAGCCACCATAAATAATAATGATAATTAATTGAATATACAGAGCATCAGGATTTAACTAAGATGAAGCTATGAGAAAGCCATATTAAAGTAATGTGTTTTCAGCAGTGTTTTAAAGTGCTCCACTGTATTAGCCTGACAAATTCCTATTGGCAAGCTATTCCAGATTTTAGGTACATAACAGCAGAAGGCCGCCTCACCACTTCTTTTAAGTTTAGCTCTTGGAATTCTAAGCAGACACTCATTTGAAGATCTAAGGTTACTATTTGGAGTGTAAGGTGTAAGACATTCTGAAATAGAAGATGGAGCGAGATTATTTAAGGCTTTGTAAACCATAAGCATAATTTTAATGTCAATTCTGAAAGACACAGGTAACCAGTGTAGTGACATCAAAACTGGAGAAATGTGTTCGGATTTTCTTTTCCTAGTTAGGATTCTAGCAGCTGCATTCTGCACTCATTGCAAATGATTTATGTCTTTTTTGGGTAGTCCTGAGAGGAGTGTGTTACAGTAATCTAGTTGACTGAAAACAAAAGCGTGAATTAATTTCTCAGCATCTTTCAATGATATAAGAGGTCTAACTTTTGCTATGTTTCTTAAGTGAAAAAATGCTGTCCTAGTGGTCTGATGAATATGCGATTTAAAATTCAGGTTACAGTCAACAGTTACCCCTAAGTTTTTTACTTCTGTCTTAACTTTTAATCCTAATGCATCAAGTTTATTTCTGATAACCTCATTGAATCCATTATTGCCAATCACTAAAATTTCAGTTTTCTCTTTATTTAGCTTGAGAAAATTACTATTCATTCATTCAGAAATACCAGTAAGACATTGTGTTAGTGAATTGAGAGAGTCGGTGTCATCAGGTGCTATTGATAAGTACAGCTGTGTGTCATCAGCATAGCTGTGGTAGCTCACATTGTAACCTGAGATAATCTGACGTAACGGAAGCATGTAGATTGAGAAGAGCAGCGGACCCAGGATAGAACCTTGTGGAACACAATATAGAATATCATGTGTCTTTGAGTTGTGATTACCACAACTAACAAAGAATTTACTCCCTGCCAGGTAGGATTCAAACCAATTTAAGACACTGCCAGAGAGGCCCACCCATTGACTAAGGCGATTTCTAAGAATATTGTGATCAATGGTGTCAAATGCAGCACTCAGATCTAAGAGGATGAGAACAGATAAATGGCCTCTGTCTGCATTTACCCACAAGTCATTTACTACTTTAAAGAGTGCATTTTCTGTGCTGTGATTTGTTCTAAAACCTGACTGAAATTTATCAAGAATAAATTAACTGCAAAATGACTGCCTTCTCTAGAATTTTACTTAAGAAGGGCAGGTTAGAGATGGGTCTACGACTCGCTCGATTTTGTCTTTAGTTGTAAGGGTGAGCTATTTGTGCATGAGCGCTGACAACCAATTAATGGTCATCCAGAAGTAAGATGAATATAATGTAGAGATGAGAAAAAAGGAATAGAGGTATTCTGGACTTTACAAACAGAAGAGAAGCTGGTCAGTCTGGTGGCTGATGTTTCACAAACCACAGCAAAATGTGAAAAGGAAAAAAAAAAGCTAAACTCTCCCTACCTGTTAACCCTTGGTACTGCACAGGCACCATGCTATTGGCTTTCAGAAAAGTGGCAAGCTTGGTTGTGCTGAAAAGTCGACATGTAGTCACTACATTTGACATGCGTAGCGATTTTCAGTTATTTAAACTGAGATGATCCAGTGATGACTTCAACAGCTGTAGTTGGCAAATCTGACATATCCTACGATCAGACATTATATACAGCAACCTGAAGCTGATCTGCATATACCCTATACATGCTAAGAGGTCTTTGATACCAATCCTCCACAATAAAACCTCCTCATTTAGTTTCTTAACAGATTCAGCTTGGTGCTGGACTGGTGTCACATTATACAACGTTTGCCATGATTTACCATTGTCATCTTCATTTACATAATCTTAAGAAAATCACAGCATGTTGTAGACACTGCCGCATGCCCTTTACAGTCACTTGTAAAGCATCCCAACCTCACTGAATTACTCATAGTGCTAATAACAGGCCTTGCAAGTCTTTATGACTTAAGACAAAATCAAACTGGTTTGGTTTTTCTTGTTGCAAGCTGCAAGTCATAAGGATGACCTCTTATATATAGAAGAGTTAACAACCATTAAGCTCTGACCTGGCAGTAAAGTGATGAACATCAGCACCTGCAAAAACAGAAGACGACAGACTAATTAAAGTTTAGAGCCACCAAAGATATCTGTTTGATGTCTGTAGTTACTTTCATGTAGTGCTTCTCTTCTTATTCTGATGTCCTCCACTGTCTTTGGCTGCTAAAATAAGGAATCCTAATGGTACTTGCATTGAGCATTTTGAGACATGGAACAGAAACGAAAAGCCTTGAGCAAATTATATAACCAGTCATCAGCTTATTACAAAAAGATTCCTTGAAATTGGCAAGTGACGGAAAGTTGCTGGAAAAGTTGTACAATGTGACATGGCCTTTAGGCATTTATTTGTAATAGTCAAGGTTGCAGGCCAACATTGCTGCTACTAAATCAATATAATTAGATACATGAAAAATGAGTGAAAAACTACTACCATTCATCACTTCTTCAAAATCTAAATTTACTGTTCTTGGTCACTGTGCAGGTCTTTTTTCTAAACTCCAATTAACCTGGATACACCGCATCTAGTCAAGGCAGCCATTTAATCTCTGTACTGCTAGTGATGTGCATATTAGTGCTGATGGACTGCCTGTTGTTAACTGATCTTCATATCTAAAGGGTTATTATGTATCATGGACTTTGGAACACAGACGCAGACAGGTGTGGAGAATGATCCAATCTACATGCTCCACAGAATCTGCTCCCACCTGGACAAACCCGGTATCACAGTCAGAATAGTGTTCTTTGATTTTTCCAGTGCCTTTAACATCATTCTGTCTCATCAACTGGGGAAAACATTCTAGGCTTTTGTATCCGGATGTCTCCACAGTCTTCTGCATCATGGGCTACCTGACCAACAGATAGCAGTTTGTAAATGTAAAAAATGGTGGTGTGTAATACTGGAGCACATCAGGGAACTGTCCTGTCTCTCTTTCTGCTTACCCTCCATGCAACAGACTTATAGCACAGTACTTGCCATCTACAGAAATGATCAGATGAGTTCTACATCAAAGGCTGTGTTAATAAAGGAGACAAGTCAGAGTACAGGAAGGTTATGGAGGACTTCATCTTGCGGTGCAGAGACAACAACATTCCGCTCAAAATCATCGAGACAAAAGAGGTGGTGGTGGACTTTCAGCATGCCAGATTACCTCTGAGAACAGTCACCATTCAAGGGGAAGGTGTGGAAGCAGTGCAGAGCTACAAGTACCTGGGGGATCCATATAAACAACAAACTGGACTGGTCCGACAGTACAGAGCAGACTGTACTTCCCGAGGAGACTCAGGACTTTTGATGTTTGCAGCAAGTTGCTGGAAATGTTCTGTCAGCCAGTAGTAGCCAGTGCGCTGCTCTATTCTGCAGTCTCCTGGAGAAGCAAAAAAGCCCAATGCCTGAAGAAACTTATCAGGAAAGCCTGCTTCATCACTGGGTGCACCCTGGACACACTGTTAAGCTGTGGTGGAAAAAGATGCCAAAATCAGATGTCATCATGAAAATTCCCCTCCAGGAGGCACTGTCTTGGAGCACTTTTAGCCGCAGGCTCAATCCATCATGGTGTGCTAACAAGCACCTCTGGGGGTCTTTCCAGCACACCACTATCAGTTAATTCAGTGCCTCCTTCTGACATACTTTTTGAGTTCATTTAGAAATGCACAATATACATTTAGTTATTTGTTTATTAATGGATTGATTGATTGGCTGTATTATTTTCCTTGTGAGTTTTTATCCTTGGTTTTTTTTATGTTTCTACTGCTGTATGCATCTAAATTTCCTAATGGGATTAATAAAGTTTATCTAATCCAATCTAATCTAATCCAGCAATGTTGGATATGAACATTAGTATTTTTTACGTAAGTGTCTTTCATACAATAAATCTTTAAACATTTCGCAGAATTCCTATAACAGGTGATTCTCAGAGACAAGTGGTCTGCTGTTAGATTTACTGTAACTTTAGAATAATGTCCTATAGTCAACAACATGCTTAGTGCCACTACTCTAAATTAACCCAGTGTGAGTGACTATGTGAGTTAGCATGACTCACTGGCAAGAGTGGCTTGAAAAATCAATAGACGGTAAATACAGTCATACTTGCCGTCCTGCTAAAATGCCTAATGCATGCAGAGTGTCTAAAGAAATCTTAGGTGGTGCTGCCAAAATGCCTCCCCAAGTGTGAACCAAAACAATCAAAACCACTTACTACAAAGTCCTGTAATTCCTTATCCACAGGGTGTTGCACTCACTACAGTAAATAAATATTTTTTTACATCATTCAACAGTGCAACAACACTCAGCATAGCCCAGTAGAACAACAAAGTCAGGAATTTCCTTTTAGATTTCAAACTTTAAAAAACAACTTACATCACATCTTTATGTAGTATAGAAATAAAAAAAAACACAATGTTAAGAATATCAACCTATTAAGCCTACACAGGAAGCGGCCCACCATAAAACTAAAGTGCAAGAGATAAACAGTAGCCACAGCACCTTGTGATAATTTGGATTTTGATCTCCCATGAAAATTCAAGATGATGTCATGGCTCCAACCATGCTGCTTCTAGAAACACAGCTGAGAAAAAGATCCTTATTACACATGGCATCAACTTAATGAATACTCGATTAAGTGCTAAAATCTAACATATTTTCTTACAATTGATATTTAAGAAAAATGCACTCAAGCATTAAAAAGGCAACATCTCTAAAGGCTCCAGAAGGCATTTCTCACTAAGAATAGTTACCGTGTAGACCGCACTGTCTATCCACATGGTCAAAGCTGACATACTGAAATCCTTCAGGGCTCCACGTGGACACAGAGCTGCCCTTGCATGCTAAATTAACAAGCTGCAATATAGTCCACTATACTTTTCTGTATTTATTTTTTTTTTCAAATAAACCTGCTTATTTTTTATATATGGATTTGAAATCACAGTCTGCTAATGTACTTGAAAATTAAACATTGAAAAAGTCGTATTTAAAAATATTATTGAAGAAGTTCTTTAAAATTAAATTAAGCTATTTTTCAAAACTTATCCTTAATAAAATTAGATAGTCAACAATTTAATTAGTTGCTATTTTAAATATTAATTAACATGTTTTTGTAAACAAATCAATTCAAATTATAGAATAAGACTGTTTGAGGTTAATATACAATATTAACACTTCTTTAATCTTAAATGAATTCAAAAAATTGTATGGTATTGAGATAATTGAAATTTTTATACTAGTTAACTTGCTAATTCTAATTATTAAACAAGTGAATGAATAAAGCAACAGTAGTTTTCTGGTTTCATCTGTCACAGTACTCCTGTTGAAGTGTACCGGGGTTACTGTAAATGAACCAGGCTCAGCAGGGCTGTATGATATCATTCCTATATATAGCTGGACATCTTTGTTCTAGTTCAGTTTTGTATTGAATCAGAGAGACTGTGTTGTTATGATTGTTGTGTTTTTTAGGTTTTTCAGTTGGATCTAGACCATTACTTCTCACACTTCTCCTGTAGTTTAACGAATGTTCTTTGCTGTGGTCTGCTGGCAGATATTGAATACATTGATTGTTAAGACAAATTGAATTACAATACTGACCATAAACTCCCTGGTAAAAAAAGTGAGAATAATGTAAAATTAGTCACCAATATGACTAAAGCTTTCAATCTTCTTCATGTTTCATTGTACTGCAGAACATTTAGTCATCTGCTCCTCTAGCATCCAGCTCTCCATTTTCAATTAACACTAGAATTCTAGCACTGCTGTTGTGAAAAGAGTGGAGATAAATGCCATTAACTCAGAGAGGGAGAGACAAGTTCATTGTACCACGTTAACGTCACTGAGACATTAAAAGTGAATAATAAAAAAGAAGCACTAACTTTTACAAGTAGCCCAAATTTGCACCGGGTGTTACAGACTCAAATCAAATGCATGTTTTTATTATATTGTAGAAATAATAATAATAATAGCAGCTCACTACTCAAAATACGTAGTGCCCGGTCTCGAACCGGGACCTTTGGGTTATAATGCAGCAGTTCTTACCTCTACACCATTCAAGGATACTTGTAAACTGCCTGTCGATTGACATTTGAGCTTGAATTTTTAACTCATTGACAGCTACATGTAAATCAAATGCTTTTTTTTTTTCTTTGGTTATATTTTTGAATAAAAGCGCATTTGTTTATTTGATATTTGGACTAAAGTCTTCACACATTATACACTTCTCATCATTATTAGTATAACACGGAAAACGTTTCTTGCATTTCTTGCATTTCCTTTCATCCTACACTTATCCAGATCTTTGTAGACACGGAACACACATGAAATGCATGTATTCCAAATAATGCTATACTGTATTATTTACCCTATACAACTCCAGGCACATCACACGCAGATGAGGAGCCTTGGATTGAGCTGGAAGAACATCAAGACCGGGGATGGGACAGCAGGCTGCTTGCTGCTTGTGTTGATCGTCACATTTACAAAACAAAAGACACGGATGAGGAGAGGTGCAAAGTGATTTAAGGTGGCCCGGGATTACAAGTTTTTTTGTAGGCTTCAGGAATTCTAGTGTTAAGTTCAATTTATTTTTAATGGCGCTTTTCACTGAGTGACACTGTGACAAGTTCACAGTTAAAAAACAAGTACACAAGTGTAAACAATGTTTACACCTTACTAAATATAGTATTTGTATGCTGAGCATGGAATTCCTCTGGGGGTCTTTTCTACCCATTGCTATCAGACAATTCAGTAATTCCTCCTGACGTAATTGTTAATTTAATTTTGAAATATCCCCACAATATACATTTGTTTACTTTTATTCATTTAATTTTATTTATTTATCAATCAATTGGCCAACTGACTGTATTATTTGTCCTCTTAGTCTGTATCTTTGTTTTTTATGTTTCTGCTGCTATATGCATCTGAATTTCCTGATCAGATTCATGAAGTTTATCCGATCTAATAATCTAATCTACAGTAGTACACATAAAGACGTGAATTTGTTAAAACTCACAGAAAACAAAGAGAAATTAATTAGCATAAATGGAAACCAACTGTGTTCTGTCTGTTAATTAATTGCTGAATTATGGCCAGCTGAGTAAAACAGCATCCCTGGAGAAAATAAACATCAGGGGCGGTCCACGATCAATTGAAAGAGAGAACATCAAAGACATAGACCTTGGCTAACTCGCTGCCCACCACTTCCTTTGACATTTTAGAGTAGAGCCTGTGCCAGATTGTTCAATTTGATGAAATAACCTTTCCATCCAATGATTGAAACGCTCCCACTATCTGAGATGACCATTACATTGTCAGAATAAACATTGTCTAACCTGCTTAATCCAATTTATAGTCAGAAGGGTAGACTTCGATGCTAGAAGAAAATCAGCTCAGGATATGATGCCAGTCTATCACTGGACACTCTAATGTACATCTTTGGAGTGTATTAGGAAAACAGGTGTATCCAGAGAAAACCCATACATACAGTACAAGGGAAAAATTAGTAAAATGATCTCTTTTAAGTCCTTTTTCTTGTTTTTGTGGCTAACTAGTGGTTTGCATCTTGTAGTGTGGCCTCTGTGTGTTTCTGTTCATGAAATCTTCTGCTGATAGTCATCTGTGACACATCCACATTTGCCACCTGAAGTCTTTCTGAGCTGTCAGACTGGAGTTTGGAGTTTTTTCTTCACCAGAGTGAGGATTCTTCTGTCATCAGCAGTGGAAGTCTTCTTTGGCCTACCAGTCTCTTTGCAATTACTGAGCTCACCAGTGCATTCTTTCTTCTTAATGCTATTCCCGACATTTAATTTATTTTACTAATGTCTCTAATAGTTTTATTTGTTTTTCAATGGCTTTTTTTGACTTTAATTGGCACAGCTTTTGCCCTCATATTAAACAGTGGTAACTACAGACTCCAAAGGTGATAAAAAACTTGATTTAAATCCAATTGAGGAGAACTTCCATATTCTGAAGAGAAAACAATATAAGGGGGCAAGCCCCCGAAACAAGCAGGAGCTGAAGATGGCTGCTTTAGAGGCTTGGCAGAGGACCACCAGAGATGATCCTCAGCATTTGGTGATATCTGTGAATCGTAGACTTCAAGCAGTCATTGCATGCAAGGGAAATTGTGACTACAGTACTAAATATGACTGCTTTAATAGACCTGCCATTGCTGTGTCCAAAACATTATGGTACATTGAAATGGGACGGTCCTGTATAAAAAGTGTTGTCATTTCTCCATGGTGTGCACTTTAATCAAGTCTGAATCGCTTGATTTGGAAAGGCCAAATGTGAGCAGATGGGTAAATCAAGAAAAATGTGCCTTTGTTCCTAACATTATGGAGGGCACTGAATCTGGAGAAAAATGAGTAAACTTCCTATGTACAGAGACCTGACTATGATTTGAACCCGTAGTCTAAACAATGTTAATCATTTCCCCCCTTTTTCACCTACTCTAGCATCTAATGCACCAAGGAAAGCAGTAATAAAAATTTGTGGCCCACAGAATGGACCAGGGAGGAATTATCTGCTTCTCCTGGGTAAAGTAAATAGAAACAAAATGTGAAATGCACTTTAAAATTGTTAGAACACACATAAAGGAGAATTTCAGTATTAATTAAGTCAAAGTTATTTTTTCAGTATCATGGCAAACATTAACTTGTCTCTAGAGAAGTGTTTCCTTAAGTGAAGCATTATACATTTAAAAAGAAATAGTATCTCCCCGAGAGGTTTACAATGGCAGTCGAAGCCTCAAAACTTACCAAGTTTGTCAACTTCAAACTATAAAAGGTCTTGAATTCAGAAAACATACCTTCCTTATTTATGAAGTTCATTTATGAAAGCAAAACAAAACATTCTTAACACAGATTCTTAAAACTGTCTTTCTGTACTGAAGGATCCGTCATCACTTCTGTGTTTGCAGTTTTAGGCAAACAACAGCCAGTATAACAGAGGGCTGGGTTCAGATTAGCAGTGCTGGAGTACAGTGGGATATGACAAAGTAAAGCACATGTCACTAGCTGTTTAGCCTTTTAACTAAAGTGGTCCAAAAATGCACATACCTGCCAAATGAAAAAGAAAAAATGGAGGGTGTAAAATGTTCTGTCAATCTGGATTAGAACTAATGGAGCAAGAAAAATGGTAGATCTGATATCAAAGGGCTGAGATGTTTAACATTTCAGCTTACGAAATTTTAACAATACTTATTAGTATTATTATTATACAGTTTTCATATTTTAGAGTTCATTTTTGAGATAGAAAAAGAAACGTAATATATTTTTACATTTGGAGCAGCCTAAAGAAGAAGAAGAAGACTGCTTTATCCTAACAACTCAATTTAGTGCATTTTATATATGAAAGTAGCTCAAAGTGCTTTATAATAGTAATAGCTAAACAGAGTTACAAAAAAGTAAAAAAGAAAGAATGAAATACAAAATGCCCATTGTAATAACAAATGGCCAGATAGCCATGGAGGAGAAGAAAACAAAAACTCGAGTTTCAATGGCCAAAAAATCAATAAGACCCATCTGGTTATAAACGGAAAGGTTTCTTATATTTTATTGCAAAATATGACAACATAATTGCCAGGCTGATTAATCACAGCACCACAGAACAGGCAGCAGTCTTATAATCTCAAATTGCAGGCTTTGTGTCTATAGCTGCTACTCAGTAATAGAGACTTGTAAAAACAAATGTATGTGGCCAAATCTAAATCAACAAAGCCAGCCTGTTATGTCTGCTAAAGCAGACAATTTTTCTAAGAGACAATTTTTAGAATAATGGAGGTGACCAGGAGACAAGACATCAAAAATATACAAGGCAAAAGGTTGTGACTGAGAATGTGTCCTATCAGGAACCAACTCTCAAAGAGTCCATTGTATGGCACAGTCCTCAATGCCCCCTCAACCAACCAACCGATTTCAATTGAAGAACAACCCCAAAGTACCTGAAGAAATCTCATGCGCACAGAATTAACAAAAAAAAAAGGTCACCATATAGAGTGCCTGGGCGAAGAATAAAACCAGAGTCCCCAATATTGTGCAGTGGCAGCCATAGTTCTTCAGATACTCTCCCAGCACTCAGTTTTTCAATGAAACGCTTAAGCGTTCACCTAATGGTGCATATTTGAATTAGTCATTCTCCCCTACATAACCTGTTCTTTGTAAATTATATCAAACTTTCACTTTTTGTGTTTCATCCTAGAGATAATCATTGTTGACTCTGTCCATTACTTAGCATTCAAAAAGCCAGGAGTTACAAATGTCTATTTCATCTTCTTGTGGTTTGTCTTTCAGAAATGAACCCTATTTGATTTTGTAACCTGAGATGTTGCATAGCAATTTTAAAAACTAAACCAATTCTGCTTTGAACTCTTATGCTGCTAATAGAATGCAATTCATGTTATGATTACTATTATTATATTTTCTTGGTGTTGGCATTTTCCTATCCTGCTCTAAAATGCATAGAGTACATGCATTCTTTCCATGCTCCATTCTAATATGATAGAGCAGCCTTTGTTTTAATTTTACACTTCACTTGTTTTCTTTATCATGCAATATCATACATCTTCCTCCTGACCTAATCTTATTACTGTTTTATAGTTTCCAGAGTAATCCTGAATATTTCACAAGTGAACTGCATACCTTTTTTCATTTACAAATATAAAACAACTGACCTTTTGTACTCTTATGTTTGCTGACCTTAGAAGAAGCTCCATTTCACTCAGGCCCAGTGACTATTCCCAGTTTCCAGTTCAACGAGTACTACTGAAATATATATATATTTATATATATATATATATATATTTAACAGATTCGTCCAACCAGGAAAAAAATCAGTATGAGAGGATACTTGGATTCTATAGCCTCATATGCATTTCACCTGAATATTACAGAATGAGAGATGAGACACACTGTTGAGTAAATGAAGGGTTTATAGTGACATGCAAAGAATGGAATAGGGGCTACCTAGGTTTGTCTGTTAGTCAGTTCTTACTATTTAACAACTTAATGAGAACTCAGGTAAAGATGACATCTTTTATTGGCTAATTAAAAAGATTACAATAGGCAAGCTTTTAAGGCAACTCATGAAGAAGGGGCCTGAGTTGCCTCATAAGCTTGCATATTATAATCTTTATAGTTAGCTAATAAAAGATGTCATCTTGCCTGACTTCTCACTACATTCATAATGGCTTACACAGTACAACACCCTAGTACTTTACAAAATAATAAATACATTCTTTGGCTCTAATGAGATTTACAAAGAATTGGTGACATTAGAATAGGGGCTACCCACAATGCATCTCTTTGCACTTACTAATATTTAACAAGCTCTTAACAAAGGCTGTGTCTGGATTATGCACAATAATATGACAAATGCTTGCACGCCTTACCACATTACCACATTTAGGTGGGCAAAAATATAAAAAGAGAAAAAATGCTATTAAAAGACTGTTCTTAAATTTAAACAGGTCAGTGCTGCATAGATCTTCATGTGCATCTGAAATCATTGTCATATTTTCAGTTGTGGCCATCAGGTTACCACATTCCTTCTGTTTTTCCTGAATTCTATTATTTGTTTTCTTTACTTTTCATGTGTGCATTATTTCTGCGTTGGGCTGGCGACCTGCCCGGGGTTTGTTTCCAGCCTTGCACCCTGTGTTGGCTGAGATTGGCTCCAGCAGACCCCCGTGACCCTGTAGTTAGGATATAGCGGGTTGGATAATGGATGGATGGATGGGTGTGCATTATTTTGATGTCAGTCTTACTTTGTTCCTGGGATTTATGATGTTGCCATAGGATGATGTTATGCAGGTGTAGGTCTATGGATTTTGTGGTTGTCACATGCCAGGCCTCAAAAGAGGGTAAGATTATCAGCATTTTAATCCATTAGTGTTGGAAGACTCTTCAGTTTCCTAACTTAATGGAAAACCTCTTCCATGTGTTGTGTGCATTTTGCACATTATTTATCATAGTATTTTTGGGACACTTTTTGTTCTCTCTGCCTTTTTTGATTATTTGTTTTCTTTTTCACTTTTTCAACACTGTTTTTTTTTCCCTGGCTAGTATTAATTTGTTGTTTTATGGTTGTTTTTGGTAAAATAAAATTATTATTTGTCATTTGTGTATTGTGTGTTTAAAGGTGCATCTATTTCATGTGTTCCGCAAGTGGACCCCAATATTTGGGGCCACCATGACTTCAGCAATGCTAGCATCTCCCTCTGGCTATCAGTAGTGGATCATTGAGTTGAAGTGGAGTTTTCTATAAGTATTTTTTTTTTCATTTTTGCCTGGTTAATAGATATTCGTACTTGGCTATTGGATTGATTATCTTTTAGGAAAATCTCTTTTTTGCCTTTTGAGACTATTTGTTGCATTCTTCTAATTTTTATTATTCTGAATTTTATGAAGATTCATTGCCGTCCTTTAGTTGATATTCCAGAGGTTTACTGTCACTCTCTCCCTTGTAGGCCATTTCGGTACATTTTTTGTACATTTGTATGGTAGGCTCTTTTAGACAAGTCTAATAACAGTCCTGGCATGCTCTTTGGCTCTTTTTGAAGGCTTCTCACTCATGTTCCTGTCTTTATATCATGACAACTATAGCATTTATTTTCATAGGGAGAAATTTAAGATAAGCAGGTGCCCAAACTCAGCATAAGGAGTAAAAATGTGAAACAAGGTCTTACTGTATGACCTACATGTGCACCTTCTAATTTAGTTTTCAATTTTTTAGGCTAGAGATAGGGCCTTAAAGGGCTTTATACTCTAAGTATTCTTTTCAGTATGATGTTTAATTGTTAGGAGTCAAAATCAGTAGCATGTTATGTAGTAATTTATGTATAAGACAAGACAATAAAAATGGAAAAAAGGCAAAATAAAGTAAAAGGTTGCCTATCAAAGCAAAGCAGTCCATCCAATCTCCTATCCAATTTTCAAAAGCCATAGAAAATAGCAAAACTCATCAGCAGTGATGTAAAGGTGGCCCTGCCTCCTGGGGTTCCACACACAAAATACAAGAAATGACATTTTATTTATAAATGAAAAAATTAAACAATACCATATCAGAGGAAAAATAATTTTACAAAAAGACAAACCAAACCCAAAAACAGAATTAGTAGCAAAAGATTATAAAGCAATAAAAATATAAAATAAAGAAGAAATAAACTTAGACCAGAGTAGTAACTCTTACTAAACCTTAGCAGGCTATTGCAAGAGACAGAAATGCCATTTAAGAATATAGATTTTTCTATTAATTTATATTCAATTCACTTAATTGTCAGATCTTATTCTGACAACATCTGGTGCAAATCTGGACAGGGTGCCATTCCAGATAAGTCCTCAACCTATTCATGGTCAATTTATATTTTCCAATTTTGTTTTTAGCATGCAGGAGGAAAACATTAGTGTATGTAAGTACACATATAAGTATAGTAAACATTTTGATAATTAATTTATAACTGTAAGTACACATATAAGTATAGTAAATATTTTGAAAAATATTTTATAACCGGTAAGTTGTGAACATGGAAATATCTGACCACTAAAAGCTTTCTCATTATACTCACCTCATGTTAAACAGATCATACAATACAAACACTAAGACCAGGATATAAGAGAAAAAATATTGCCTAAATTGTTGGGGTCTGAGCCAAAAGATCAAAACAACTAAAATTCCAAACCCAAACATGAAAACTTATTATCAAAATAAAAATGTACAAAGTTCTGACTCCCCAGAATGATATGAATAACTAGATGCACCAAAACTGATTTTACAATTTAGAAAATTGGCCATCTGGATTACTATAATATTATCTAAAATTGTGCCAGCACTCGTGACAACGCACTCAGTGCCACTATTAACCATGTGGCAGGCAACGACAAGTAGCCTGAACCAGAAAATGAACACAAAATCGTAATGCAAGGACATCAATTAGTGATAAGTGAACCTTGCTGAATTTGCTTCACGAAAATTGCTTAAAAGCTAGAGAACTTTATTAAACTCTGCAAAATGAAAGTCAACAGTGAAGAAGAAACCAAAATTAATTTTGAGTGGATTATAATAGTGGAATGTTTTTTAAGTGTCCCTGAGGTCTAGGGAAACAACTGCCAGTTGTGTTGGTCTGATCATTGTGACCAAATAGTGACCAGAGCTGTGAGACAGCCACGCTAACCACTGTGCCACCATCCCTCACTGAGATAAAATTAATAGAATTAAATACCAGTACAGTATAATTTCTTGTAGACAGTGGTGATAGAAGCAGAAGGCATGAATTCAGTGTGGCTTATCCTCCACAGGTTCCATAGCAGGTACTTGCCTTTCTTTAGCTGAAAAGTACAGGAGGCTCACATTTTATGTACAGGTTAATACAAGTCTATACAAAAAAACGTAGCCTTTTAAGCACAAATACACCAACGCGTTTTCAGATTCAATCTTTGTGCGCATTTTGAATTTAAATTTTTCATTTCTGGTGTACCAGTAAAACAGTTCTTTTGGGGATGGATTCCCAAACGAGGAGCTAGTACCAAGAATGAGGGGGAAGGAAGTAAGGGAGGCAATGAAAAGAATGGAAAATGGAAAGGCAACAGGACTGGTTGAAATACCAGCAAAAACGTGGAAAGGTTTAGGAGAAGAGGGAATAGATGTGTTGTGGGATCTGATGCAGAAGATCTGTGAACAGGAGAGAATACCAGGAGAGTGAAGGAACATGTATTTGTACCCATTTATAGGGAGAAGGATGATATTAAGGATTATAGAAACTATAGAAGGATAAGGCTGATGTTAAACACAATGAAAATTTGGGAAAGGGTTACAGGGGCTTATAGAAGTAACCACTATAGTGGAGAAGCAGTTTGGTTTTATGCCAGGGAGAGGAATATCTGATGCAGTCTTTACATTGAGACAAATCATAGAGAAGCATCAAGAAAACACAAAGGTTTGCATATGGTGTCTATTGATTTGGGGAAGGCTTATGATAGAGTGGCACATCAAGTGGTCTGGAGGTGCATAGGGGAGAAAGCAGAGAAGTAAGTGAGGATTGTCCAGGATATTTATGAGGGAGTGAGGACTCGGGTTAAAAGCAGTGTTGTAGTTACAGACAAGATGCCAGTTAGAGGAGGTCTGTACCTGTGATCTTCTTTAAGTTCTTACCTCTTTGATCTGGTAATGAATGAAATGAATCATTTGATAAAACACCAGTCCTCCTGGCACAAGCTTTTTGCAGATGACATTGTGTTGTGTAGCACCAAAAGGAGGAAGTGGAGAGGAAGCTGGGAGAATGAAGAAGGGCTTTGGAAGATAAAGAGCTGAAGAAAGGTAGGAAGAAGAGGACAGAATATCTGAGGTTTAATGATGATCAGGATTCAGAAGTTAGCCTGCAGAGAGAGCTATTGAGAAAAGTGGATAAATTTTAATGTACAGGATCAGTGATATGATGAGATGGAAAATTAAATGCACCAATAGAGTGCAGTGTGGATGAAACAATTGGAATAAGGAATCAGGAGCACTGTGTTATTGAAGAATAAAGGCAAAGGTTAAAGGTGAGGTTTTTAAGACAGTCATAAAGCCAGCAATGACGTATGGAGCTGACACATGGACAGTAAAGGAAGCAAAGGAGAAAATGTTAGATGTGGCAGAATGTTGAGATGGATATGTGGAGTTACAAAAGTGGTCAAAATAAGAAATTAGACAATCAGAGGTACAACAAAAATAGGAGAGATATTTAATAAAGTACAGGAAAGTAGATGGAAGTGGTATGGACATGTGATGAGGAGAGACAATGCATATGTGAGCAAAAAAGTGATGGAAATGGATGCTCACAAAACATCATGGGGCACTGAGAAAAAGAAAGTTTGCGTTGTAAATTGGTTGCAGAGTGAATATTGAGGTAAATATTCAGCAAATGAGCTCATAGGCAAATCCAGCAAATTTGCAGCCAAAAGTGCTTTTGTGAATTTTAAGGATCAACACAAGATATCATCAACAAAATGACAACTTGAATTACTTATGAATAAAAGATGCTAATGCATTTACTGTAAATGGTCTCAATAAGATTCACAAGTGTTTCAAACTCAAATTCACAACTCCTAACATGATTTAAAAATGAACACTCCTGACTTAGTCATGTTTCTACATTAAAGCCCACCAGATGTCATGCAAAATAAGTAAATTCACTTGCCTCAATAATTTGACTTGTTATTGAATGTTGCAACAAAAAGAGACAAGAGATTATAGTTTTTTAGGGTACCCGAAAGCAAACCCCATAAAGAAATATTGATGCATCAAAAATAAAAGAAAAACATTATATAGACGTGATTCTCCATAATAGACTGCTCAAAATGACAGAGCTTCTGGTATTATTGGCTCATAGCAGGAAGATGCGGGTCCAGGCAGGTGGACACCGGAAGTGCTGTCAGAGATGTCATGGTTGTCAGTCTTCCAGTTTGCAGCAAGAGGAAGACAAAAAGCATCAGTCGACAGCACCCTCTGGCTTTCCAGTAGGAAATCACCATTATATGGTATGAGCCCTTAAGCTGTCCCCCACGCACATGTGAGTGACAATGTTTATAACAATACTTAGCTTTGTCTTCAAAAGCACATTCCTGTGTGAACACGTTTACTATGTATGAACTGCTCTGATAGTTCAGAAGTGTTTATTAAACAGTATTTTAGCAATAACAAAGCATACATTTTGCACATTGCAAAAACACAGCTGGACGACTTGGCACATGAATTATGTGACATGAGTAATGTGAGATTTTTTCACTGATGCTTTGAAATAGTTTCCTGTTGTCCATTATTGTTCAACATACAGTAGATGCTTGTTCTATTAGAACCATTTCTTATCTCCGTTCTTCAAGGAGATTGACAACTTTTCTGAGGCATTACCACAAACTACAAAGGGTAAATAACATAAAAATATACTTTTGGGTGAAGAATTCCTTTGATGTTAAGTTTATAAAAGTGAACACACAAAAGAAAATTCTTATATATTCCCACCAGACTTTTCATGCCAAAATCCCCACTACTCTGACTATCTTGATAATAAGTGAATATATTCTTCCACCAAGAATTTTTACCAATTATTAGATTCTGATGATATAATTTGAGAATGTTGCTTATTTATAATTTGGTAGGTGAGATGACTAGAAAACGTCAGGTCAGGTTAGGGAACATGCACTGGTACAGCACATTGCCATACCCACCTCATGACAAAACAGCTCAGGATCCTGGGACCTGAGTGCTGCCGTGCAGTGGGTGACACCTCAGCACCACACCAGTTCTGATCCCCAATAGGCCTGACACCATTAAGGAGTCCTGTCTGTCATCTCAGAGCTGTGTGAAGCTGGAGTACCAATCCTACCAACTATCCCCATGATTTCCCTGCAAGTCGGAGGACCACTTGCAGGGCCAGAGACAATTTAATGTCACACCCAGAACAAAAACAAAAAAACAAAAAACAAAACAAAAAGGCAGATACATTATCTATTGAAATTCCTTTTTCTGATAGGATTGGATTCAAACATTAAAAGAAAATGTTATAAGCCAAACCTGTGAAATGGGATTCTGGTCAGTGGATGGCCTATGCTCTATTGCTTTACTGTATGTAAGGAACATGAGACAGAACATTGCTGGTGATCAGATCCATGTGAAAATGGTAAACAGAGAAGATCAAGAGACAAGAAATAGTAAATGAATGACAAAAGGACAGCAAAAGAAAATCACCAGGCCACCCGCCCTGGCAGCACACATGACAAAAGGAGCAGATGGCTTTTCTTTAAAATGAAACAGAAACTGAAAAACTGAACTGAAAAGCAAAAAAATAAATTTTTCCATCCTACATAGTACTAACAGCACAGTACTTTAAAAGAAAATATACAAAATATATAAATTAATGAATAAGCAACAGATGTAGAGTATAAAAGTCATAAATTGGAGCATATGTTTCATTAGTTTTATTGTCATTTAGTGAAGGTAAGCAATCTTCCTCTTACAATTTAGGGCAAAGAAAAGACATTGGAAAAAATATTGAATATAAAGTGTCACTTCTAATGGAATAACTATTTTGATTTACAGCCACATAAAAAAATAAACCGAACAATCACAATAAAAATGCTTTCCATATCATAATGCAAGCTGGACTTTGACTCTGTCTCAGTAATGTGTTTTCCACATCAGTGCTCAAAATGTTTATATTGTCAATAGAGCTAATTAACACACATTGACTTTGAGCTAAGCAATAATACTGAGGTACAGTGAATGCATTGAGACTGAAGAAAAAAAAAAGATGTCTGCTTACATAGCTAATATAAAAATATACACTCTGCAATATCAAAGCCCAAGTAGCAAGTAAAAGCCTGTATGTTCTTTTCTATTCTTATTTTTTGATTCCCTCGAGAGGTTTGGTCAGTGGCTTACAAATTGTTAACAAAAGGATGTTCTTAAAAAAAAGAAATATCTCCAAGAATATCTTGTCTGTTTGTTAGTCCTTCTGCCATATTAATCATTTTCCATGGTTATTTTTTTCTGAGTGATAAAGAAAAGGCATGGGTGACACAATGGTGTAGAGCTTCATGGATCCTGTGTCTCTGGCTTCAAATCCCATAACCAGGTTATTGTCCAAGTGGAGTTTGCTTGTGTCTGCATGGCGTTTCCTCCCAGTAGTTTGGTTTTCATCACACGTTTCATTTGTTTTTATTTAAATATAACCCTGCTTATATTTGAATAAAAAGTGAATACATTTATTCTTATACATGATGAAGTTAAAGAGCCACAGTCGATAATGAAAAATTAAAATCATGTTTTCTGAAGGTTTTGCATATTTATTAAAAATCATATCTGAAATCTCTCATTTATATAAGTATTCAGAGCCCTTCACTTTCTATACACTTTATTGTGTGGTACATTTAATTTTAAAATGATAAATTTGCCATTTTTGCCTATTTATCTACACCTAACCCGTAAAGATAAAGTGAAAACACGTTTTCAGAAAGCTTTCAGAATTTATCAAAAATCGAAACTGAAATCTCTCATTCACAGAAGTATTCAGACCCTTTGCTGTGACACTCTTAGGTCATGGTCAGGGGCATCCTGTTCAGTTTAATTCTCCTTGAGTTGTGTCTAGAACTTGATCGGAGTCCAATTGTGGCAAATAAAATTGATTATTTAGTTTTTAGGAAAACTCACAACTGTGTATGTAGGGTCCTACAATCCATGCTGCATATCAGGAGAAAAGCAAGCTATGAAGTCCAAGGAACTCTCAGTAGACCTCCATGATCAAATTTTGGGGCATAGATAAGAGCAAATGTATGAAACCATTTCTAAGTCAATGAGTGCTCCCAGGAGCACTGTGGCCTCAATAATTGTGAAGCGAAAGAAGTTTGGAAGCACCAGGACTCTTCATAGCATTGGCTGTCTGGTCAAACCGAATAACCAATTAAGAAGGGTCTTGGTCAGGAAGGTGACCAAGAACTCAAATGTCACAGATTTTCAGAAGTCTTCTGATAAGAATTGGGAACCTTTTGGAAGGATGACTATCTCAGTAGCACCTGATCAATCAGGCAATTATAGTAGAGCTTGAGTAAAGGGCATATGACTGTCAATGGCATATGACTCTGGGAGCATGAGGAAAAAACATCTATGGCCTGAAGAGACAAAAGTTGAACTCTTTGGGCATAACTGCCAACAACATGTCTGGAGAAGACCAGTTACTGCTCCACACCTGCCTAATACAATCCCTATAGTAAAAGGTTGTGGTGGCATCATGCTATGGGGGAGCTATCAGGAGCAGAGACAGGAAGACTGGTCAGAATTGTGGGAATTATGAAGACAACCAAACACAGGGAGGTCCTTGAAGAAAACCTGCTACAGAGTGTACACTGCCTCAAACTGGGGCCACAGTTCACCTTTAGCATGACAATGAAAACAGAAGCATACGTACAATACAGGGCTGGAGTGAATTTGGGACAAACCTGTGACTGTACTTGAGTGGGTCAGCCAAAACTAAGACTTAAACTCCATACAACATCTACACATTGAAGCAGACACCTGAAGATGGCAGTTAATAGACACTTCCCATCCAGTGAAATGGAGCTAAAGAAGATCTGCCAGGAGGTATGGGATAAACTGTCCAAATCCAGGTGTGCACAGCTTGAGGAAACTTACCCAAGAAGACTAAAAGTTGTAATCGCTGACAAAGAAGCTTCTACAATGCAGTGAAATAAGGGTCTGAACACTTATGTAAATGAGAGATTTCTGGTTTTGTTTTTTAATACATTTTGCCAAACTTCCTGAAAGCATGTTTTCAATTTGTCATTATGAGTTATTGAATGTTGATTGATGGAAATGTATTAATTTAAAATTAAATCTACAACACCATGAAGTGTGTAGAAAGTGAAGAGGTCTGATTGCTTTCATAATCAACTGAATATCTCACTCACAATAATGAAGTAGTCACATCCATTCAGGATGTCCAAATGAAAAATCCACCTTATTGTATCCATCGAAATTCTCACATCACTTAGCCAAACGGTGAAATTCTACTAGGCTTGGATGCCCCCTTTAAGGTCACTTTAAAGCCTTTTTATACACAACATGGATATTTTGCACATTGACAGGTAAGTTTAACACATGCCAGTCTACTAATGGCACAATATCACTCTGATTAAATAAATCATGTTTTGCATGTCGCTTTAGACAGCTAGGCCACAGGTAAGCTCACCTGTTTTTTTAATTCCACCAGTCTCTCCTAAAAACCCTGAGGGTATGTGGCCACCCACTAGGACTGTGCTAACAGTACTGGCAGATGCATGTGTGTTGACTGATTTAGATCATTTATTTTAGAATGCCCAGTGGTGGCTGGGTGGTCTCGTGGCCTCAGAACCCCTGCAGATTTTGTTTTTTTTTTCCATCCCTCTGGAGTATTTTTTGTATTTTCTGTCCTCCTGGCCATTGGACCTCACTTTATTCTTTGTTACTTAGAATTGCCTAATCTTATTTTTATATTTTTCTTTTTCCTTTCTTCATCTTTTAAAGCACTTTGAGCTACATAATTTGTATGAAAATGTGTTATATAAATAAATGTTGTTGTTGTTTGTTAAAGAAATCATAACGAGAATAGATACCAGAAATCAGTGAAACTCTTGTCAAAACTGAAGCTCTCAACTGTAAACAATGTCAAAATTTAGGTTTCTCAGAAGTTGCTAACCAAGAGGCACACTTTTACCAAACCCTAGACACTAAACTGTAAATGAAGCCAGAAGGAAATAGCTAAGCATCGACCACTAAAAGATGCTAAATACTAACAGCAAACACATACAGTTGTTCAAGTTAAGAATATCAGACACTGCACAGGGAAATAAAAGGGTAAAATCAGTGACATGGGACTTCAAGACTTTTTGGAGTAATACTCCCAGTAAAAGTGGAGCACATCTTGGCCACATACCTGTAGACATAACATGTCAAAGATTACCAAGATACAAACAAAATGGCGACACAGAGTTGTGTGTCTACAATATGCAACATTTAATAAAATATGAGAAACACTCGCAGGTAAGCTTTACTCAGTACTTTATTGTTACACTAATTTTGGCTTACAGGCTATTTCATTACAATGCATATACATGCAGTACATACTGTACCATAGGTAAAAGTGAACATACACAAGAAAAAGTAGTTCGTTTATCACGATATATAACAAATCTTCCATCTTAGTACTGAAACTTTAAAAGAAAAAAAACAATTTCCTCAACACAACCTTAACAATAAAAATAGATGAACCCGTCATATATATATATATATATATATATATATATATATATATATATATATATATATATATATATATTGTCACACACTTGCGCATGGGAGACAGCTGAAGGGCCTAAACAATAGTAATGCCGGGGGGCATTACCAATATACTAGAATATATCGCGCAATTACACAATTGATTCGGGAAAATTCGACCTCTTTTAAAAAGTCACGTGGAGGAGGCACAAGCAACACAGGCCCACTATTATGATTATGGCACGACTCTTTGGGAATTTCAACCGGGGGATGGGGTCATGGTGTTGATTCCTACCTCTCATTCTAAATTACTTGCCCATTGGCAAGGTCTGTATGAAGTTAAGAAGAAGAAAGGCCTCGTCAATTATTTGGTGAGACGACCCAATAGTTGACACAGTGAGTGGGTATATCATGAACAGTAAACTTGCTGAAGCAAGTGGAAGGAGAGGGATCCCAATCCCTTTGCTCAAAGCAACAACCTTAACTTTGGTCCCGAGTTAAATGCTAGGCAGAGACGAGAGCTCTAAACAGCTGTCCTGTCGTTTCCGGAGGTAGTGAGTGAGAAACCCGGAAGGACCTCTCTGATTGTGCACGACATAGTGACAGAGCCCGGGGTTATCGTATGAGAATGCCCATATCGTCTTCCAAAGGCAAAGAAGGCAGAGGTGGAGGTTGAAACTAGCGTATGCTGGAACTGTGTGATTGAGGAAAGTTATAGTGCCTAGTCCAGCCCGATTGTCTTGGTCAGTAAGCCCTACGGGAGTTAGAGGTTCTGCAACGACTTCCATCAACTGAATCAAGTCTTCCAGTTTGATGCCTATCCAATGCCTCGTGTGGACGACCTCCTTGAGAGACTTAGACAGGTGAAGTTTTTGACCGTACTTGACATGACTAAGGGGTACTGGCAGGTTCCTTGAACGGACTCCTCGAAGGCTAAGACTGCATTTAGCACCTCTAGTGGGCACTAGCAGTACCGGGTCCTTCCATTCGGGTTACATGGGGCTCCAGTGTCTGGTGGATAGAGTGTTCCAGCCCCATAACGCATTTAGTGCTGCTTATTTGGATGACGTGGTCATCTATTCCAGCACATGGAAGGATAATGTGCGGCAGGTTGAAACGGTATTGCGGACACTGAGTGAAGAATGGCTTCAAATTAATCCAAAGAAATGTTTTTTAAGCCAGATAATTAGGCTACCTAGTGGGTAATGGTAACATGAAACCACAGTGCTCTAAAGTTAACGGCATATTAAATTGGCCCCGTCTGAAAATCAAGCGGCAAGTGCAGGCCTTTCTCAGTTTAGCCAGGTACTACCACCGGTTTGTACCCCGGTTCTCCGAGAAAGCTGCACCCTTGACAGACTTAACAAAGAAGAGGGCTCCCAACCACAAGGCGTGGACTGACAAGACAGACGCTGCATTTTGTGACCTAAAACAGGCCCTTATGTTAGCACCCTTATTGAAAGCACCTGACTTTTTGCTTTCTTTCATACTCCAGACGGACGCTTCGGACACAGGCCTGGGTGCCATGTTGAGCCAAAGCATCAATGGTGTTGAACACCCTGTCATGTACCTGAGCCGGAAACTGCTGGACTGGGAGACCAGATATCTGGCAGTGGGAGGCCCTTGCGATTAAATGGGTGATTACACAGTTGAGGTACTACCTCTTGGGCCATGAATTTACTCTGGTGACAGACCATGCACCTCTGCAGTGAATGGCCCTCCACAAAGAGTCGAATCCACGGGTCACTAGGTGGTTTCTTGACCTCCAACCATATAAGTTTTCACTTGTTCACCTTAAGGGCTCTCTTCATACCAATGCCTATGCTCTCTCTCGAGTCCACGACCTCTCAGACAGGTCCGCCTGACCCAATGGGTCTGGGCTGAGGGGTGGGGCCTTGTCACACACGTGCGCATGGGAAACAGCTAATGGGCCTAAACAATAGTAATTTTACACCAGGCCAGGGGGCGGCGGAGTGTACTGACTGTCTCTCTCAGTCCCTTGCAGACCTATTCCGGAAAATACCGCCTGTTTCTGGCCCCAGTGATGACATCACTTCAAGGCACGAGGACACCAATCCCAGTTCCTGCACTGATGATGTAATTTCCCCTCCGGGCCTTTAAAACTGCCATCTTGCCTCAGTACAGGCAATTCTGTTTTGGACTCAACATATTCTGTTTTGGGCTATCATAAAAAGTGACTTTTGCAGCTGAGAAAATAATATGCGGGTGGCTGCCCCAACTTTTTATGATGTCTCCGACTCATTCTTTTGACTATATATATATATATATAAACATATTAAATTTAATACTCATATGTTTTACGAGGTCTCTTAACTCTGTCAGGGTATCGACTAGCAGATGTAGAACTACCAACTGAACTCTTACTCTCAGGTTCTGTTTGTCTCCTTGCTATCTGTTGTGGTGCACTTCTGATCATCTAGCTTTGGTGCAAAGGGTGAAGGTGGCTGTTCAAGTTCGTCTGATTGTTTGTTGTTACAAGGAGCAATGTCTAACAGTTAATCTGTATGTCAACACCAGACTGCATCACTCACAATGTTCTCAGAGTAAGTCAATGATGCTGTCTGTCACCTAGTCTAGTGGCATGATTGGCAATTGTTACGATAGTCCCCAGTCAAAACACTCTGACCCACACAGAACATGCACAGGGTTTGTAACTTGTGGTTATGATTCTAGTTAGCTAGCTTCCTTTGTACATGTCAGGATAGGTCAGGTTTCATCACGTCCAGGCTGGACCATCGGGGGTCACCCTAGGAAAAACATTTCTGGTATTTGTCAAGTTGTCAATTGGGTGCTATTCCAATAAGCCAGAAAAAACTTGGAAACTTTAATGTTTACCAGTATCCCATTTGACAGCATTGCTTTAAACGATTGTTTGAAGGACTAAACAAACTTTTCAGCAGGACCATTTTTGCAAGGACATGATGATATGTTGTAAGTCATTTTCCCCAAGGAAGTCCTTAAACTACTTATATAAACTTATAAAAATTATAAAATATAATTGGCTATCATTATGTCTCGATGCGTGCTCAATAATCCAGGTAAGGAAATTCTAGAAAGTTGATTCTGTTCATCTGGACATAGTTTTTTTTTTGATATGTTTCATCACTCATCCAAGTGACTTCCTCAGTCTCAGCTGACTGCAGGTTTCTCCAACCTTATAAATAGTACCTTGGCCTAATGACTGAACTAGCACCATTGACTAACAATGGGCCATGTGTACCATTCACAGAGAGTTGGGGAATGACTGTAATCACCGCATTGTAAGATGGTGAAAGATGTACCCTTAGGCCCTCTAGTCAGTTCAGAGATGGTCGTTCCTTTTTCACGTAAATGGCCTCTTTGACTCAACTTTCTAGGATGTCATTATCTTCTTATATAATACGCTATGGTGGCTGTTTGTGTATCTGTCCAGGATTTTAAATCACCTGTAGCTCGCAAACCATTTGAACTATTAACCTGAAATTTGTTACACATATACTACGTGATGTCTATTATCCACTTTCGGGGTGATGATTTTTATTCCTCTTTTTATTTTTATTTTATTTTAGGATCAACTCTCAGCAGCAGCTAGCAGGGTGACTGTGTGACACATGCATACGGGTGGCATTCTTATCCCTACCACCTTCGCTGTCACTTCCCCTTCCACTTCATATCTTTAATTATTCTTGCGGGAGATTAAAGACTTAAGTACTAACTTAAGTGAAAAACTAAAGAAAATGTACTAAGTAAATGCAACACAAACACTTACTTAATCAGTTTTAACTCGAAAAGATGCCAGCTGAAGAAGAGAAGAAGCGGGCTGCTAGGGTGGAGAAAAGAAGAGCTGCTCAGGAAGAAGCAAGTGCATCAACCTCTGAGCAAACAAATGCTAAATGTACAGAGAAAGAGGATGAAAACTAAAAGTCAAGTGTATTCACTGCACGTTATCGTGCAGTGTGCCATTACTGGTTGCATATAATTTGAAACTGACCCTGGGAAGGATGCAGTCCTAAAGAGGGCTCCTATCCATTACGATTAGCAATTTAAAATTGCTAATTAACCTGATCGGCATATTTTTAGAGTCATGGGAGAAACCAGTATAGAAACAGGGAAGGACTGCAGTACTCAACAAAGACAACGGCCTTGTGGGTGGGATTTATACACAGTATCACATCAATATTTTGACAGATTAATAGGTTTTAGTCATCTTTCAGCAGATTGAACAGTGATATCCTGTGTATCAGGATGTTTTGCGCGGACATAACTTATAAATGGATCACTCAACCCAAATGAAATTTGGTACAATTATTATCAGTGTGAAAAGGCAGACGCTTATTGATGTCGAACACAACTGCTCCAGTACATTTTTATCTATAGAGATAATGATTTTGTGTTTTTATGCTGCTCACCTGGGTAAGGACAATTTGATTTATTTCAGCAAGACATGATTCTTCATTGTATTCCATGTTCCAGACACTGTCCTGTTTTTACAGCTATATGTAGAGAACATTATATACTGGACATAGGAGATTTTTTTTTCTTAAGCGTCTATGTTTTGTTTAGTTTTTTCCTTGAACGTTCTGTGCAAAATGACTGATGAGGCTGCTTAAACATAATGGCAGAGTCATTACTCTCTTCTTTGTGAAACAGTTGTCTACATTCAGTGTAATGTGTTGAAACAATTATCACTTTTGCTAGATTCATAATCTTTCTTGATTGTTAGCATTTCCATTACAAACTTGGAGACAGGCCCTGAATAAATGGTAATGGTAGCAAAAGAAAAGGAAAGCCAAACTAAGTGATAGTTAAATTGGAATAATACATTATGAGTCACTTCTGTCTTTTTTATACTTTTACTGTAGATTATCATTAAGAACCATATGACATATTTCTATTGTGATCCCAAGATCACTAGCCTGAGGTGTTAATGACATTCAGGTTTAATGAATTCTTGATAAATTTTCTTCAATAAGTGTGTTATTGACTCTGAAGATATAAACATACAAAACTTTACAAGTGACGAGAGATCATTTGGTCCATATAACTAACTCCAGGAGGTGCTGTCTTGGAGAATTTTTAGCCACAGGCTGAGAACAAGGTGACAAGTTCACAGGTAAAATGCAAGTGTAGATTTTATACATTACTAAATATAGTATTAGTATGTTGTCACGGTATGATAAAAAACACCTTTGGGAGTCTTTTCTGCCCACTGCTATGAGGCTTCCACCCGATGTACTTGTTAAGTTTATTTTTATTTATTCATTTGCTTGTCGATTGATTGATTGATTGATTGATTGATTGATTGATTGGCTGTATTATTTATCCTGAAAGTCTATGTCCTTGTATTTTTATGTTTCTGCTGCTGTATGCATGTGAATTTCCCCATGGGATTAATAAAATTTATCTAATCTATTCTGTTTGATTAACAGGAAACAACAATATTTATTTATATAGCACATTTTCATAAAAATGACGTAGCTCAAAGTGCTTTACAGGATGAAGAAAGAGAAAAAAAGACAAAATATAAAAAATAAAATTAGGCAATACTAATTAACAAAGAATAAATGTAAGGTCCGATGGCCAGGGAGGACAGAAAAAAACAAACAAAAAAAAACTCCAGACGGCTGGAGAAAAAAAAAAAAAAAATCTGCAGGGGTTCCGAGGCCACGAGACCACCCAGCCCCCTCTAGGCCTTCTATCTAACATAAATGACCTCAATCAGTCCTCATGGTTTTCAGGCTTCATATGGAAGAATTTGATGATGATGGTCATGTGGACCTCTGGTAGCACGGTGCTTTGATGGGGATGTGGTGGTGCTGATCTCCACCACAGAAAACCAGAAAAAGAACAGCAGAGAAAGTGGGGGTTTGTATGGGTTTCGGAGCCACCATGAATGATAATGATAATTAAATGCCTATACAGAATATCAGGATTAAACTAAAATGAAGCTTTGAGAAAGCCAAGTTAAAATAATGTGTTTTTACCAGTTTTTTAAAATACTCCACTCTGTTAGCCTGGCGAATATCTATTGGTAAGCTATTCCAGATTTTAGGTGCATAACAGCAGACGACCGCCTCACCACTTCTTTTAAGTTTAGCTCTTGGAATTCTAAGCAGACACTGATTTGAAAATCAAAGGTTACGATTTGGAGTGTAAGGTGAAAGACATTCTGAAATATAGGATGGAGCGAGATGATTTAAGGCTCTGTAAACCATAAGCAGCATTTTAAAGTCAATTCTAAATGGCACAGGTAACAAATGTAGTGACAGCAGTACTGGAGAAATGTGCTTGGATTTTCTTTTCCTAGTTAAAGGTGGGTAAGATGTCCTAATACTGAGACAGGGGTGATTTTCTCAAAAACAATGAATCTTACTGATTAATGAGCATCTTTACAATGCATGTATGTAACCTATATGCTTATGGTCCATTTCTTGAAACCTTTCTTAAGCAGCCACATCATGAGCGATGTCACACATATGCAACAGAGTGTTACATTTCCGGGCTCATCAGAGGTAAGCACTACCACCCTGGGACAACAGGAGGTGCTATTGCTAAAGAAGTTGACTCTTTTTTAACTCACAACCCAGAGAAACCGCCTAGTGAGGCTGACTAACTCCACCCCTTCCACGACTATAAAGCCGAGACACTCCCAGTAGAGGTTGTCTCATTGCAGGACAAGCAGACTGCCAGACAGAGCTCAGACCTAACCAGTGTGACCTACGCTTTGAATTACAGTGCAGCATTTTCCAGCCGACATTGCCTTATGGTTTCTGTTTTAGCACCATCCAGCATCTGTTTTGTTTTTTTTTTAACTCATTAGTTATTAAAAGGGGCAACCTTTTGTCCCCAAATTAACAACAGCATGGTGGCACTGTATACAAATAACCAAAAAAAAGCATATCCTCAGTTCTTTGAGGGTGGCAATCTTTTAAATAGCACACTCCTTAAAGTGAGTCAGTTTTGGGCACTACATCCTTGTAGGTTTGGGTCCAAGAAATGATGTCTCATTCTGGGACTGGCGGGCTTTTGTAAAGCTGTGACTAGGGGAAGCGTGACCTTCTCTGTGTGCGCCATATGCCTTCATTGTGCATCCTCTCAGAGCTGTGGGAGGAAGAAACAGAATAGTTAGACAATAACACAACAACAACAACATATAGCACATTTTCATACAAAAGATGTAGCTCAAATGCTAAGTTGAAGAAAGAAATGAAAAATAAAAATAAGATTAGGCAATACTAAGTAACAAACAATAAAGTAAGGTCCAATGGCCAGGAGGACAGAAAAGAACAAACAAAACAAAAACTCCAGAGGGCTGGAAAAAAAAACAAAAAACAAAATCTGCAGGGGTGCCAAGGCCACGAAACCGCCCAGACCCCACTAGGCATTCTACCTAACCTAAATGACCTCAATCAGTCCTCCGGTTGTCAGGCTTCACGTGGAAGAATTAGATGATGATGATCATGTGGACCTCTGGTCTTCAGTCCATCAATGTAGGGACTGCATGGTGCTTGATCAGGAGGTGGTGGCGCAGATCGCCATCACAGAAAACTGGAAAAAGAACAGTAGAGAAAGTAGAGGTTAGTATGGATTTTGGAGCTATGATAAAAGTGATAATTCAATGCATATACAGAATATCACAGTTACACTGAAATGAAGCTATAAGAAAACCATATTAAAATAATGAGTTTTTAGCAGTTTTTTAAAATCCTCCACCGTATTAACCTGGTGAATTCCCATTGGCAGGCTATTTCAGATTTTAGGTGCATAACAGCAGAAGGCTGCCTCACCACTACTTTTAAGTTTAGCTCTTGGAATTATAAGCAGCCACTCATTAGAAGATCTAAGGTTACAATTTGGAATGCAAGGTGAAAGACATTCTGAAATATTGGATGGAGTGAGATTATTTAAGTCTTTGTAAACCATAAGCAGTATTTTAAAGTTAATTCTAAATGGCACGGGTAACCGGTGTAGTGACATCAAAACTGGAGAGATGTGCTCGGATTTTCTTTCCTAGTTAAGATTCTGGCAGCTGCATTCTGCACTAGTTGCAAACGATTTATGTCTTCTTTGGGTAGTCCTGAGAGGAGTGCGTTATAGTAATCTAGTCGACTGAAAACAAAAGTGTGAACTAATTTTTCAGCATCTTGCAATGTTATAAGAGGTCTAACTTTTGCTATATTTCTTAAGTGAAAAAATGCTGTCATAGTAATCAGATGAGTCAGAGTCAACAGTTACCCCTAAATTCTTTACCTCCGTCTTGATTTTTAATCCTAATTCATCAAGTTTATGTATAATAACCTCATTATATCCATTATTGCTAATCACTAAAATTTCTGTTTTCTCTTTATTTAGTTTGAGAAAATTGCTACTCATCCATTCAGTAACACAAGTGAGACATTGTATCAGTGAATCAAGAATGTGTTACAGTAATCTAGTTGAGCAAAAATAAAAGCGTGCACTAATTTTTCAGCATCTTGCAAAGTTATAAGGGATCTAATTTTTGTTATCTGAGGTAGGCTGGCGCCCTGCCCGGGGTTTGTTTCCTGCCTTCCGCCCTGTGTTGGCTGGGTATAGAGGGTTTAATAATGGATGGAAGGATGGATCATTTTTGTTATATTTCTTAAGTGAAAAACTGCTGTCCTAGTGATCTGATGAATATGATATTTAAAATTTATGTCGGTGTCAATAGTTACCCCTAAATTCTTTACCCCCTAGTTCTCCCTCAAGTGGTATTATCTGCTTGGTTTGAGCCCTGAAGGTGATCCTCAGGCATCCATGAATGACACCCTGTATGAGCAGGTGTGTGTTCCTTCGATGGACTGGCACCCTGTCCAAAGCTGGTTCCTGTCTTGTATCTGAGGTCCCCAGCCCCTGTTTCCATGAATGGTTGGTGTTTTAAAATATAAAGGATGACTTTCACTCTTTTTAAAGCTATTCATTATTAAATTCTTGCCTTTTTCCTGATACTTTATATCAACGTGTGTATTTTTTAACAACCAGCAAATAATGTTACCATTGATATTGTATCCCAGCCAAATTCTTGAGACTTGATATTGGCTCATCAGCTGCTACCAACTGTATGATATTGTGCCAATAAGAATAATTCACCTTTGGTTGAACATGTGCCACACATTGATGGACTACTGTATATTTAATTTAATCTATTTAATTCCTTTTATACTTAAGTCTATTAGAAACATTTTTATGCCAGTCTCAAATACTCAAAGTGGCTTGGCTGGACCATAGAGAAGACTTGCTTCTCCTGCTTTTTAATTCATGACGTCTTCTTCACATTGTTTGCTGGCAAACTGGAATATAAGCAACCACAAAGATGTTGTTAAGAATGAGCGACATTTTATAGGTCTCTGTAAATGTTTCCATTGTTCCTGAGTTTTCACATAGAACTTGTGCTCAATTCTTTCAAAACCCTTTGACCTCACGGTTTTCTGATCTCAATTTGAACTTTTGATGTTTGATTGCATTTTCTCTTTGTTTGAAAGGTGGAATATTTTCAGTTGCTTTTTGACTATGCATATGTCCAGGTTCTCTAGATATTAAAACATCAACATTAAAAACATCACTGCCAGTATACAGAAAGATGTGTGTGTTTTTTGAGAAACTAAAAAAAAAAATAGTTTTGTAAATTTTGAAGAATTGTCAAAAATAAAATGAAGAGGGCTAAACCACAAGCAAACTCAAAACAAAAATTACAAGGAGTCATTACCAAAATTCCAAGACTATTACCAGAGCCAAAACTTTATGTACTGAATCAGGAAGTGAAAAACAGTGCACGATGGCTCATAAAAACAAGATTAAGGGCAGCTATGCCTTCTGAAATCTTTTCAGGTCTGGAGTAGAGCTCCGTCTCCATTGAGTGTTTGTCATCCTTCTGGGAGAGTCTTGAATATATAGTCCTCCGACTGGAAGGGAAGAAGTTAGTTGCTTTCATTGGGCATATTCTCTGTGATGTGGCAACAGAAAGAGACTACAGTAATCCCTCCTCGATCGCGGGGGTTGCGTTCCAGACCCCCCCGCGATAGGTGAAAATCCGCGAAGTAGAAACCATATGTTTGTATGGTTATTTTTATATATTTTAAGCCCTTATAAACTCTCCCGCACTGTTTATAAATATTCCCCGCAGAGTTATACAGCATAATCCCTTTGTATTCTCTTAGATATTAGGTAAGATTCATTGAAATTCTGTATATAAACACACTGTTTATATACAGTAAAACCTAAATATTATTTTAAAGATATTGAGTGTTTCCGATATCACATATGTTACAGCCATTACGATAGACAGGCCACCAGCAATAAATACGTACAATGCAAGAAAATAGTATACAGTAAATGTGTGTACAGTGACACTAAACGTACGTACATGTACTAAGCACTGTAAGAAGAAAATTAATTATGGTTACTCACCAACAATGACACGATGACTTGTCCGATAACAATGAGTATAATTTTACTGCACAACAAAGTAGAGCGTTACAGCCCTTGTAAAGGAGCCACTTCAGGCGATTGTGTAGCACTGCCATTGTTCTTCTTCTGGCAGTCTTCAATCCAAATCCCTAAAGCAGATTCCATCCAGACTACTGCCTTATTACATCCACTTACAACTCGTTTTGCACCCTGGCTAAAAGGACACTGCAGCCATAGATCTTATATTCCTTTCCTACTTTTTAAATAAAAAGAGTCGTAGCCTTCAACAAATCCAAAACGTTTACCTTTTCGGCAATCGTTAACATCTTCTTCTTGCGCTTGGGCACGGCCCCTGAAGCAGTAGCAGATTGTTTTGGAGCCATAATGAAGGGCTTGACTATGCACAAAGATAAACACTAAAGAGCACAACTCTTTACACAGCGAAACACGTTGATGCTGAATGAGCGAGACAAGACTTCCTGGTTAACACTGCATTCAGCACGCAGGAGCTCAACTGCGTGCTCCGATTGGTTAGCTTCTCAGTCAGGAGAACTTAACTGCGTGCTCTGATTGGTTAGCTTCTCAGCCATCCGCCAATAGCGTCCCTTGTATGAAATCAACTGGGCAAACCAACTGAGGAAGCATATACAGGAAGTAAAAAGACACATTGTCCGCAGAACCCGCGAAGCAGCGAAAAATCCGCGTTATATATTTAGTTATGCTTTCATATAAACTCCGCGATAGAGTGAAGCCGCGAAAGTCGAAGTGCGATATAGCGAGGGATTACTGTACACCGTATTACCTATAGTTCTCCCTACCGTCTCAGGGTGGTATTGCTTACCAAGGAGGAGCCAGGAAGGTGATTCTCAGATGTTCATGTGTGATAACAGCTGGTCCAAATACAGATATCCCCTGGTCCTGGTCATGTAGAAGCAGCAGGCACGGACACCCTTAGCCCCAGTGAAGGCACTCGGAGTCTCAGGACAGGCAGCAGAGTCATGATTTATTGTATGGCACACATACAAACTCACTACAGATGCAATGAGCAAGCAGCCATGGGAAGCTCTACATTTATTACAGTTCTTATCACACAAGAAATTATTCATCCTCATCTGACTATTACCATTTCCCTGCTTTAGTTCTGCCCCTAATTAATTCCAACATTAATTCTCAGCTGAGGGGGTGTCAAACCCCTCTCTGTCCATCAAATATTATGGAACCTTTTCCTTATATAAAAGATTCATAAAAAATAACCCTAATTTAAACTAGTCCCATGCAAATCAACATCAGCAAAATTCTGTCATTTGCACGATAAGACTAATTACAAATCTACTCCAGTAATAATTACTTTACCCAGTGGCTGAAGTGGAAAGAAATGAACTGCTTGTTGTCCACAGTGAATAACCCTCAGAGGTGTGAAGGTATGCTGATATACACAATTTATATTGAATAGCGGATCCCCCGGAGGTTTGAACACACATGTTCTAGTTATAAATAAGGGTTGCTAATGTGCCAGGAACTATCGGTACACATCAGTATGATTAAAGTAACTATGGGGAATGGGGAAATGCCTTTTTGGAGTACCCGTGCATAACAGCCAACTTCAAGCCCTGACTTTACCACACCTTCTAGTATAAAACTAATACCATCCAAATAAGACTTTATTGCCCTATCAAAATTAGAAATGACTGGTTCCTTCTTTGTTCCCATAGTGCTCTCTGTGGTTCTGTATTGGGTAAAAACAGTGCAAGTAATGGGATTGTCTGGTGTCCCAACTAGGTTAGGAATTGATCCCTTGCCAGTAAGGGAGGCCAGAATAATGGAAGGACCTGGGGAGTTAGCCTGTTTGGAGTACATACTCCCCCAACACACTAGAGGGCATTGTCTATGTGTTACTGCTCCCATTTTCCAGACCACAGGGCAGGCTGGGAATTGTAGTCTCGTGGGTGCTGGGCATCCTTGATAGGGGATGGACGATCCCTGCTTTACGACACTTCTCCTGACAAAGAAGTACCTCCTCTGGAATTTGTAAAAACACTGGAAGTATTGCTGGGGTCTGGCTTAAAAGGAGCTCTCCGCCTTACCTTGTAGAGCAGAAATTGGGAGGCAGAGGATAACACATGCCTGGAGGAAGAGGAGTTGGGAGGAAGAGAAGAAAGACGAAGGATTCATCATCTCGGTGTGTACAGTGCTGTGTAAAGATACTTGTACAAAACAAAACCATTATATTTAAACCATGACTGTGTTCCTGTCAATTGTGTCTAGGGTTTGGGGCTCAGTGACACCCCCTATTGTCCACATTAGAAAATGGTTAGGTAGAATATTTAATTGATTTTGAAGGTCAATGGTATTATAGAGAGGATTATATAGTGAAAACTTTATTTTAATATTGTGCACTTTCAACTACAAATTCATTACAAAACATATAAGCAGACTTATATTTATTTACCTTTGCATACAATTTTACAGGTGAACTGTAACATTCCCAGAGGAGAATTGATATAAAATCACAACAGAATCCCAGTTTGATCACATTGTCCATCTAAAACAACTCTGACTGCTGCACCTCACCACATCCTCATTCATCCTTTCAGGCACAATGGCCATTCGGGCTAATGGACCAGTCCACGCCAGAATACGTTTTTCATGTGTGACCAAAAGGGAGAAGAGAGGTCATTATTGTATCAGTGATATCAGGCATTACTGCAACAAAAAGGCTACTGATGATAAACAAGAAACTTTGTAAAGTTATAAATATGCTTCCTCCAGTAACCTTTACTTAAATGTATTTGTGCAGCAAAAATGAGGAAGGAAGTAAACAAGCAAACAGAAAGAAGAACTGAGGCGATAAAAAGATGTTATTTAACACACAGTTGCACAGAAAAGATGGAATTCAATTTAGTCTGGCAGTGGCTTTATTAAGTAGAAGCCGAGTTTGAACACTTACATAAGTATTTCTGCTTTTGTGGAATATGCATGCAAGTCAGCTGTGTAATTTTTATTTACTGTCTCCCTGCTAATAATGTATGGTGTTGTTGCAGGTTGGCTTTAGGTTTTGACTGCTATGAACATTTATTATAATATTTTTATCTGCAGTGCCTGGGGGAAAAAAGAAGTATGTCTGTAACTCATACAGTTAGTAATGTAATTCTTAGTAATTACCATAACAAAAAAGGAAAATAACTATAAATACTGGTGTATAAACGAGTCAGCCAGACCTCAATATCTTTAAATTGTGTATTTGTCACTATTTGTGATGCTTATACTTTATATGCTACTTAATACGCTTATATTTCAGACCATGTGATTTCAATATTTAAGCATCGACTATCCATCCATCCATCCATTTTCCAACCCGTTAAATTCGAACACAGGGTTACTGGGGTCTGCTGGAGCCAATCCCGACTATTCCATTCTCAATCTCACTTAATGCAGTTCAGAGTTGTGAAGCTGGAGTCTACCCTGGCAGCATCAGGATGGGGCTTCACTCCTTCACAGAGCACAAGGCCATGTTTATAGCTCATAATTAATCTAACAAAGGGGTCTCCAACCTTTTTTCCACTGAGAGCTACTTTTACAAAATGAAAATGGCCGAGAGCTACTCATGTTTTCTAACGTTTATTCTCATAGCTTATTTCAACCCAAACAAACTGAATATGCTTGTTTTGCCTGAACATTTACAAAATGTCGGTGTCCACAACTCACATTTTGCATTAAAACATCACAAAAATATTTAGTTCACCTGCAAGTGCATTTTGTATGTCTGTACGCATTTTCTAATATATCTCTCAATACTGAATTAAAACATGAATGCTGTCAAAACAATGCAATTACAAATACACAGATATGACTTATTCCTTTTGTCATTTTGTTACATGTCACTGTTTCACAGGTCCAGTTGCATGTGTGATGTGCTTTTCAGTTAGTCAGATGACTGGCACTGCATGGACTCAACAAGAGAGGCAGGTGTATGGTGGAGTGTAGCCCCTTAGGTTCACTCTTATGGAGTCATTTAAATGTTCATCCGTCAGTCTTGTTCTGAACTTTGATTTCATGACATTCATGTCAAACAAGGCAGACTCACAGAGGTATGGAGATCCGAACAGAGCAGACATTTTCAGAGCTGCTTGGTGAAGATTCTTATAGTTATCTGTCTCTACTAAGCTCCAGAAATGCTGCGAATGCTGTCGAGACTTTAACTGCACATTATTTTGAAGGTTTACTAATATATAATATTTAAAATCCAGTGTGGCACAATAGGTAGCGCTGCTGCCTCGCAGTTAGGAGACCCGGGTTCACTTTCCAGGTCCTCCCTGCGTGGAATTTGCATGTTGTCCCCGTGTTTGTGTGAGTTTCCTCCGGGTACTCTGGTTTCCTCCCACAGTCCAAAGGCATGCAGGTTAGGTGCATTGGTGATTCTAAATTGTCCCTGGCGTGTGTGTGTGTGTGTCCTGTGGTGTGCTGGAGCCCTGCCCGGGATTTGTTCCCTGCCTTGCGCCCTGGGATTGGCTCCAGCAGACCCCCGTGACCCTGTAGTTAGCATATAGAGGGTTGGATAATGGATGGATGGATGGATAAAATCCAGTGTCTCTCTGTCTGTATGTATGTCTGTTCACTTTTCACGAGAGAACTACTTAATGGATTTAGATCAGGTTTTTTTTTATAATTTGCTTGAACATTCTGGTTAAATTTGCGACTTCTCTCATTTCGCTATGTATCATAGTTCGCTTCTTGTACCGATTTATTAATGTGAATCTGAGTGAGACACAGCAGGCCGAGGGGAGGGTTGGCGGGGCCCTCCTCACTCATGCTGCAGCCTTGGGGCGTGTACCTTAACCGCTTAGCTAGCAAACGAGAGAACAATTGAATTCAGATTTGTTTGATATTTAAAATAAACGTGCTACTTAAGTCTTGATGACTCTGAGTCCAGATAGTCTCTTAAGTGTGTGCCACATTGAAAAGATAGATTACAATTCAGATTGTGGACCATAATATGATTTTTTGGAAAGATCGCCCACCCCTAATTTGACTAATCAAGTTTTCAAATTTATGTAATATTCATTACCTCTTTGGTGAGCTACTTGGAAAGGGGTTGCGAGCTACCGGTAGCTCGCGAGCGAGTGTTGGAGACCCTTGATCTAACAGGCATGTCTTAGGATGTTGGAGGGAAAGCAGAATACAGAGAGAAAAATCTACAATCCTTCACTTCTCTGTAGTGTTAGCGACCAGGCTGCCTCTCACATACTTGCATGCTGGCTCATCCTGTTTCAATACCTGATATTGCTCAATATGGCTCTTTGTTTTCTTTCTGTTTCTTTTTCTCCGTTCTGATCTCTGCCATTCATACGCTGCTTTCTCCAATATATGAATGTGGCACCAGACTGATGCTCTTGAATTTGCACATGAGCGCATGATCAGCCAAGCACCCCAACCAACCCCGGAGCGAAACGTGCTCATGGACACCCACAATTGATCGGAGCCACACCCACACTTATTTATTTAAAAACTGCACTTTGCCACACACCTCTTATCACAGTGGTATAATCTATTCTTGCATTTTGCCTTGTAGTGTGTACTGCTGTATTGTATTCCTGTGGTGGCCATGATAATTTGGCCATCAAGCTCTGTGAAGAGGATTACACATTTTGTTCTGTTTTGTTTATTGTATTTACCCCATTTTTTGACACCCATTTCATGCCTAATTTACCTGGAAGAGGGTTACTCTCTGAATTGTCTTTCCCAAGATTTCTTCCATTATTCTCCTACACAGGTTTTTTTTGGGGGGGGTTTCTTGTCTTCTTAGGTAGTCGATGCTTGGGGGACTGCCAAAAAGCAGGGCCAGTTAAAGACCACTGAGGCCTTCCTTGTTTGATTTTGGGCTAAACAAGAAATAAATTGTTGTTGTTGTCAGTCCCTGAGTGGCTTACAACCTGAAATAACATTTTTTTCTTTACAGTAGAAAACACTCAATGTTTTTTAAGAACAATCTTCCTATCACATGCCTGCCAAAAGTGTACAAACACCTCAGAGCATTATCCGCAGAGAGACTATCTATCAGCTTTTTTGGACAATGCAATCTTTCCAGAAGAGCAAAATGTTTGTACAAAAGTAAAGCATGGATACAGAAAAATAGCTACTAATCAGCAAGATGGTCATTAAAAATGACAATAACAAAACAGAATCTGAGTTTGACGTGGATTGTTTACAAAAAAGCTTTTCAGCGTTCCACTCTCCTGGATTAGTAGAGCAGCACTCAAGACACACTGAGTAAGTCCAACAATTGCTCTCTGGGTATGTGTTCTTTTTTAGAAATACAGGACATACTGTACTTCCATCCATCCATTTTCCAACCCGCTATATCCTAAACATACTGTACTTGAACCTTTATATATAACCCTTCACTAACCATGGAGGAATATAGTATATAGTATAGTATAATCATTTATAAATACTGATCCAGGCTGAAGAGAAGCCATTGAAACAATACCTTCATCATCAAGTTCTTCAGTGGGGAATGCTGATGATTGTAGCCCCAGTTCAGTGAAGTGCAGGAGCCAGCTTACAGATGCCGTCTCGGTTTTAGAAGGTCCCCTACCGTTATAAACTTCCACACATTTTGTATATTCAATAAGCTACACTACATGGACAAAAATATCGGGATGCCTGACCTTTACACCAGCAAGGACTTTAATGACATTGCATTCAAATACATAGACTTTAATATAGAGTTGGTCCTCCCTTTGCTGCTATAACAGCTTCCACTCTTCTTGGAAGGCTTTCCACAAGATTTTGGAGTCTTTCTGTGGGAATTTGTGCCCATTCATTCTGCAGAGTATTTATGAAGTCAGGCGCTGATGTTGGACGAGAAGGTCTGGCTCTCAATCTCCATTCCAATTCATCCCAAAGGTCTTTGATGGGGTTGAGGTCAGGGGTCTGTGTGGGCCTGTCAGACTCATCCAATCATGTATTTATGGACCTTGTTTTGTGCACTGGGGCACAGTCATGCTGGAATAGAAAAGGACCTTCTCCAAATTGTTTCCACAAAGTTGGAAGTGTTGTTGAAAATGTATGCTGAAGCAATAACATTGTCCTTCACTGGAAGAAAGTGGCCTAGCCCAAACCCTGAAAAATAGCCCCTTTACCAATCTTCACAGTTGGCTCAGTGCAGTCAGGCAGATAACAATCTCCCGGCATCCACCATTCCAAAACTTGCCCATCTGACTGCCAAACATTTGTCACTGATTTGTCACTCCATAGAAAACGTTTCCACTGCTCCACAGTCCATTGGCTGTGTGCTTTACACCACTCCATCCAGCCCTAATGTGAGACTTGCATGCAGCTGCTCGGCCATGAAAACCCATTCCATGAAGATTTAGTTTAGTTTAATTAATATGGAATTAGCAGAGCGTTGGTGACTTTTACTCACCATACACTTTAGAAGTTTTTGATCCCGCTCTGTGACTTTACATGGTCTTCTGCTTCATGGCTGAGTTGCTGTTGTTCCAAAATGCTTCCACTTTCCAATAATTCCATTTACAGTTGGCCTTGGGATATCCAGCAGGGATGAAATTTCACAAACCGTCTTATTGCAAAGGTGGCATCCTATCACAGTACCATGATAGTCACTGAGCTCTTCAGAATGACACATTTTTTTTTCCCAAATGTTTGTCAATGGAGACTGCATGGCTAGGTGTTTGATTTTATATACCTGTGGCAAAGGGTCTGATTGAAACACCTGAATTCAATGATTAAGAGGTCGGTCCCAAGAGTTTTGTCAATAACAGTGTATTTGTAAAAATTGCCAGGTATGGATAACTATGCTGTGATGTATTTGGATATATTTAGTATGAACTGTGCTCTTCTAAGAACCCAACACAACACATTTGTATGGCTACACTTCCCTAATCACTTAAGCCTGTATGAAAGAACTGTCTTTACTTCAGCTGCATGTATGCTAACATAATTGGGTTCATAAGTCACAATTATCAAGCAATGACTTTTCTGTTCTGTTTATAAATAATCACGCAACTTGTAGATGTCTCAATGAAAGAATAGAGCACACACATGCGCAGAATGGCAACACCACACTGGCCTCTCTTAACAGATGGGGAACCTGCACTTTTACTGTAGCATGTACCATTTCTTTACTCACCTTTGTCATCTTTATATATCTGCTTTATACTCATCTATACCACCCAATTCCAAAATAGGCTCAGTTATTATTGCAGTTAAAGGTACGCTAACTGAATGATGCTATATTGTACGAGGAGGAGTCAAGCTATAGTTAAGAAAATGGGATTCATTAGAACATGGAATGAACCTTAACAAAACTGATAATGTCTCCACCCTTCTCAATGCACTGGAAGTGCCTGGACTCCAGCAGAATAAAAGGTTTTGTCTTGTCCTCGCAACCTCTTGTGCACCCGAGTTATTGTCGAACACTACTGCCACTAGTGCAAGTTACGTTGATTTGCTGAAAACCAATGTGGAGCCTGCTATTCCATTCAATTGGAGGGAACTGCTGTCTCAAGGAGTCCTTTTGCTGCAAGACAATGAAACACTGCTAAGAACACCAAAGCTTGTTTGGAAAAACTGAAATTTGAGGTATTGCCACATCCTCCTTATTCGCCAGATTTGGCACCATGTGATTTCCGCCTTTTTTGGACCTCTAAAAGAACATCTGGGTGGTTGGCGATTCAAGACAGATGACGGTGAAGAAAGTGGTGCACAAGTGGTTAGGAGGACAAGGTAAAACCTTTTATTCTGCTGGAATCCAGGCACTTTCAGGCATGTGGTGCAAGACCATTGAGAAGGGTAGAGACTACATTGAGAAATGACATAATCAGTTTAAGGTTCTTTCCATTTTCTGATGAATGCCATTTTCTAACTTTAGCTTGTCTCCTCCTCGTAGAAGAACCTTATTGAATATTTTATCCAACAGTTGATAAACACAAACTGAATGTAAGGCATATACTGCAAGTAGCACTAAAGACCTACTACTTCAGTATTTCAATAACTTGCTTTATCAAAGCTAATGTTCAGTAGTGCAAGTTTCCCAGAACAATAACTCCATCTTAGTAATTAATTTAGAGGAGCTGCATTTGAAAACTTACCACTCAATTAGTATGGCAAGATTGATTAATATATTGTGTCAGCTTTTGCTGTGCCTCGCCCATTGCAAGGATGTCAAGCATAATTAAGTGAGCCTATTAAAGTTAAAAGAGAATCTTATGGATGAATGTCAATAAATGATTGCAAAATAGAAGCTCCCAAAATTCATGTGAATGTGTGGTGACTCTGCCCAATGAATAAACATCTAGACAGACTCCCTGATTAATAGAGTAAATCAAATGATGTTCGCCTTATTGCTTCGATAACTTTCAACAGCGCAGGAGCTTAAACTACTTACTGTGAAACTAAAGAAAACTGAAGTGGGAGGAAGTTTTGCGAGCTTCAGCGCATGTTTGGCAACTATAACTGTGTTCTTGAGATCCACAGTAGGTGCTGCACAATGGTTAGCACTGCCTCACGTCTCCAGTGGAATGCTTTCAAATCCTGGCCCAGTCATACACTATGTTTCTCTTTTTTTCTTTTGTCTATGTTGTAGTATCTCATGGTCTTCTTGCACAGTCTAAACATGTGTGTTAGGTTTGATGAGTAACTCTCAAGTTTCAAACCCCCCATTGTGTACTCAAATCTAATGTAATACCTTAAATTACTTATATTAAATTCCATCTTCCACAAATCTGCCCAAGTCGGTGTGCCATCCATCAACTCCTGTAACAATTTAGTTAATTCTACATGATCTGTTCTTCCACCTAGTTTTGTATCACCTGCATGTTTAACCAGCCTATGGATTATAATCCTAACTAGATCATTTATTCATATTAAAAAGAGCAGAGGCCTCAGCACTAACCCCTAAGGGACACCACTTTTAACATCACCTAATTCTGAAACATTTCCTCTCACCATTACTCTGTTTTTCTTGTGTTTAAGCCAATTTTATACCCACATACACCCCATAACCTGAATTCTCACTTTTAGTTTAATTACTAATCTATCATGTGGTACCTTATTAAAAGCCTTCTAAAAAAGATTAATAATCTTATGTGCATGACTCTTATTGTATGCTTTTGCTGCTAGCTCAAAAGGTGCGCTCCGTAATGTTTGGGACAAAGACACATTTTTCCTTGATTTACAAATCAAGCACTTCAGACACAATTAAAGTGCACTTCAAAAAACTTTCATTTAAGGGTATTTGCATACATTTCAGTCACACCATGACAAAACTTTTTCTCCATGGCCCCCACATCTCAGGGCACAATAATATTGGCGTCACAAGGTGTTTGTGATTCCTCAGGTGTGTTTCATGGCTTCATAAGATACCTCAGCTGGCTTCTACTCTATGTAAACTGTAGTTTCCATTGTTCAACATACAGTAAGGACAAGAGCTGTGCCAGTGAATGTCAAAGAAGCCATTATGAGGCTGAAAAACAAGAATAAAATAATTACAGACATTGGTAAAACCTTAGGACTTTCTAAATCAACTGTCTGGAATTTCATTCAGAAAAAAAGAACACACTGGTGACCTCCACTGCTGATGACAGAAGAATCCTCACTATGGTAAAGAAAAAGCTCAGAACGTTTGTGCAACAGACCAGAGACAGTCTTCAGGTGGCAGATGTGTGTGTGTCAGCAATGACTATCTGCAGAAGACTTCATGAACAGAAACACAGGCCACACTGCAAGATGCAAGCCAGCAGTTAGCCACAAAAACAGGATGGACAGATTACAGCTTGCGAAAAAGGACTTAAAGGAGCCTTCAGAATTCTGGAAGAATTAGGATGGAAGAAGACAATGATGAACTTGTATCAGAGATATGGCAGGAGCAAAGTGTGGAGATGAAAATCAACTGCCCTAGATTCAAAGTATACCATCTCATCTGGTGGCACACTTCTCTTCATTGATGATGGAACTACTGACCCCAGTGTCACATTGAATTATGTGGTGTATAGAAACATCTGATCTGCTCAAGATCCTGTAAAGGCCTCCAAACTCATTGGACAGTGCTTCATCCTACAATAAGATAACTGATCCCAAACATACTGCTGAGGCAACACAGCAGTTGTACAAAGTTAAAAAATGGAAAGTTCTTGAATGGCCAAGTCAGTCACCCGATTTAAATCCAATTGTGTTCCACATGCTGAAGAGAAGACTTAAGAAGACAATCCTCCTTAACATGCAGGAGCTGAAGATGGCTGTATTAGATGCTTGGAAGAGCAGCACCAGAGACGATCCTCAGCACCTGGTGATGTCCACTGATCGCAGACTTCAAGTAGTCAGTGCATACAAGGGAAATGCTACAAAATACTAAATATAATGACTTTAATAGACCTGCCATTGCTGTGTCCTAAACATTATGGTGCATTGAAATGGGGGGAACATGTAGGAAAAGTGTTATCATTTCTAAATAGTGTGACTGAAATGTATGCAAATACCCTTAAATGGAAATTTGCAATGTGCACTTTAATCACATCTGAATTGTTTGATTTGTAATTATAAACTGTCAAGGGAAAATATGTCTTCATCCCTAACATTCTGGAGGGCACTGTAGAATTCCACCATATTAGAGACACACGAACTTCTCTGTCTGAAGCCATGATGACTAGTTGCTAATACGCTTGTTTTTTCCCTAATAAATCCCTCCATTAATTTAATTGTAATGCATGTTAAGCTAAGTTCACAAGTCGTAGGTCATACCTCTCAGTCGTTATATTAAGAAAATAAAAAAAATGGATCAATGCAAACTTCAAAATACTCAGATGGAAATGTTTCATGAACTATTGGAATAATTTAATCCTAACCTAACCAAACATACATCATGAACTGAATTGTTTCCTGCAGTAATAGTTGCCTGGTATTTGCTGAATAAAGGATGATGTTGTGTCAATTTAGATCTTCTAATAAAATGAAAATGATCCACACAGAAGGGTGAGTAGCAAATGGCAGAGACACTTCTCAGTCTGGATGGCAGGGGCAGGGTCTGATGTGAATGCCACTTGCTTCACTGCAGAATCAAATATGAGCGCTAAAACTGAAAGGGCAAACAAAACCCGAAGTTACTAAATAGGCTGAGGTCAAATCCGGAACATTTCTGAAATCAATTTGCTCAAGAAATAATTTTCTTTTTTGAGAAGGATCTCCTTTAATTGGAAACTGAGATCTGACAATTTATGCAATGAGCAGCTCTACCTTAAATTTTGTGGCTGCCATCCCATCAAACGCCCCATTGCATGATACATAGCACAGAATATGGATACTGATGATACCAATAATTTTAATTATAAAAATGACATATTGTAAAGAATAACAACAACAACAACAACATTTATTTATATGGCATGTTTTCTAACAAATGATGTAGCTCAAAGTGCTTTACAAGATGAAGACAGAAAAGTTTATAAAAACAATGAATAAAGCAATGTCCAGTGGCCAGGAGGACAGAAAAAACAAACAAAAAAAAAATTCCAGACAACTGGAGAAAAAACAAAATCTGCAGGGGCTCCAAGGCCATGAGACCACCCAACAACTTTAGATCCTGACAGGTGAAGCTATAGTTATGACATAGAATACATATTAAATACTATAAAATAAAGCAGATATCTGGAAATATGGGAAAGCCCCATTCACCTAACATAAATTATCTAAATAAGTCCTCATGGTTTTCAGGCTTCACGTGGAAGAATTAGATGATGATGGTCATGTGGACCTCTGGCCTTTAATCCATCAATGTAGGGACTGCACGATTCTTTGATCAGGTGTAGACAGAATAGACTGCAAAGTCATACTGTTAATTATAAAAATGTCATACTGTAAGTAATTAATAGAGAAATATGAGAAAACAACTTTAGATTCTGACAGGAGGAGCTGTAGTTATGACAGGGAATGGGTCATGGCATTTTTAAGCTTACATATTAGATACTGTAAAATAAAGTAGAAAATATATGGAAAATTGCAAAAGCCCCATTCAATGCACAAAAATGGATCGAAGATTGAATGAATGAATGAATGAATGACAGTGTATTAAGACACTTAGTGCATTCCCAAAAGCACAGAAAATAAATAATTTGTTCTTTTCTACTCATCATCATAACTGATGAGTCTGGAGCCTGACAGAACTAATTTTAAAAGCAGGTGACCAGGGAGTGGCAGAGGACAGATAGGTCGGCAGTGTTAGCAAGGCGGTCTGTGACTTCAGATGAATGCAAATCTGTGAGTCCTCCGTCTCTTTCTACACCCCTCTTCTGCACTCCTCTTTACTTTGTCGTCATCATCTTATGTGAATCATCACACCCTTGACAATACACACTGCTCTGTATGCTGACATCATGGCAATTGTATGAGGATCAATTTAAAGTGAAGGGTATATAACTTACCTGTAATATTGAGCCTGTTGATGTCACTATCATTTAAACTGCTGTCTCCCTTCAAAGAATAATAGCTAACTGTGCTGGAAATTACATACTGCAGGATTGGCCACAGCAGGCATGGAAAGGTCATTTGAATTAATTTCCCAGCTTGATGAGAGCACTGGCTGAATAAATAGGTCTTTTAAAATATGTTTTATCCAACTTTTACTGAATAACTGATAACTAATAAGTTAAAACATTCATTAGAAAACAGCAAACCCCCCCAAAAAAACGAGGGGTTGATGATGAGGAGTTCAAGTGAACCTCTGAAAGTACGGAAAGTACATGCATTGCTGCAAACTAATTCTTTGTTCTACATGTGCAGTATATATAAATGAAACTTGACTTGGGTGGCGTAAACACTTGGGTGAATAAACTGGTTTGTCTCATATTCAGACTGTTTAAAATGCAGCTGCCAGGCATTTTAATACATCCACACATATGGATTCTCATCTTCCCAAATTTATTCTCTCTACATTGGATTCCAGCGGAATTTAGGGTCCACTTCCAAATCCTGGTACTCACTCGCAGAGCTCTGTATGATGAGACTCTCCAATATAATAACAACATGTATTTATATAGCACATTTTCATACAAATGGTGTAGCTCAAAGTGCTTTTCAAGATGAAGAAAGGAAAGTTTATATGAAACAAAAATAACTTTAGGCAGTACTAAATAACAAAGAATAAAGTAAGGTCTGATGGCCAGGAGGACAGAAAAAAAAAAAAAAACTCCAGATAGTCTGGAAATAAAAAACAAAATCTGCAAGGGATAAATACCTTGAACTTCCTTCATCATTACACCCCAGGCAGTGCTCTGACATCTGCTCAGTTAGATTTCCTTTCAGTTCCTCATACCAGACTTCAGACAATTGGTGCCTTACAGTCCAGTCTTCCACTGAAATTGAGATCAACAGAATCCATAGAATTGATTAAGCGTCAACTTGTTCAAACAGGCCTTTGAGTAGCTTTGCCATCTGTGAGTAACTTTCATATTTCCCTTGTATTTTAAATTGCTTTAATATTTAGAGAGAGACATGAATGTCTCTAGTGACTCTTCCTATGAAGTTAGTAGACGGGGGTCATGAGGTTGCTGGAAAGGGGTGTGTGACACTCCCAATATCTCTGCAAAAGGATGAAGGTCCAAATCTTTAGAGTCCTGATGCTTCCTGTCTTGCTATATGGTTTTGAGACATGGATTCTAACCAGTGACCTGATATGAAGACTGGACTCCTTCAGTCCTGTTTCTCTTTGGAGAATCCTTGGGTACCATTGGTTTGACTTTATGTAATTTTTTGTGGAATGAGTGGTTGCTCACGGAGTCCCGAATGAGGCACATTATCTGCTTTGTGAGGAAGTGTTAGTTCCAGCACTATGGCCATCAGCCAAGGGTGATCCAGCTCACAGGATCCTCATTGTTGACGACCCAAGTAGTTGGACCAAGCCAGGGGGACGCCCACATAACACCTGGCTGCGGCAGATAGAGGGTCATTTCCAAAGGGTGGAACTGGACCGCGTATCTTCCTGGGGTGTTGCCAACCAGGATCCTGAGCTGTTTCATCATGTGCTGGGTGCGGCAGCATCCTGTACCAGTGCATGCTCCCCAACCTGTCCTGACCTGAACCTGATATTTAATTTTATTTTATTGTTCGGCGCTTTGTGATTTTTGTCTGTGACAGACACTTTAGAACGGAAATGTTCCTTACTTTCCTTTATTTATCTTGATAAACTGATTTCTTTTCTGAAGACAGGTGGCTGCTGCAGTGTGTCTTTCTTTCCCAATGTTCTATGGCACTCTTTGAGAATCGCTGGTGGAGCACCACCTACTGGTTCACTTGTAGCACTCCCATCACTCAACTGGTTTTATAATTCCTAGGCCAGTCGTTCAAGAATCACTCCAGATGTGACACTGCCTGTTTGCACAATACAGTACAAATTAATTAAGATGTTAAAAATAATGACAGCATTGAATGTTTATTGTTTGGTAAAGACAACAACAATATTTACATTTTAAAAATCCATAACAAAAGATTTCACTAATTCAACACTGGAGTCACACTATGATTCATCATAGTGATCAACAATTCAGTCTTAAGATCTACATGTCCTCCAACAAGCATTTTGACTGATTGCATAGGCAGCTGAACATTAAATTAGGATGAAAAAAGCGATCCAACCAAACCTGCCTTACACTTACTTCTGATTCCTCAGCACCATTCCAAGACACTCATTATTTTCAATCATTATAATTAATATACAGTTAGTGTCTTCTTGAATAACAAAACATTTGACCGTGAACCATGACTAATTAGAAAAATACAGAATTAACCACCGCTACTTGACATTTGTACTAATTGCAAGGAAAAAAAATCTGCAAATTGGGGAACAACTGTCATGCGATGTAAAATCTGTTTAAAAGACAATATCCTGATGTCCTGATGTTACTCCTCCTGTAGCCTCATTCTTTACGCAGATCAGTTAAAAAAAAAAAAAAACTTTATCTGAACTGCATTCTCTTATCAGTTGTACCCACTGAGAGGAAATTAATTTTGTTCCCTTTTCAGATTAAAATTCATGAGATCTGAGAGATTTAATAAAAGGAAAGATTTTTTTACTTCTACAAACCACTGTCATTCTTAGGAATTGAACCTCGAGGTCTGAATATTCAGATCCTGCTTTTATTAAAGTACAACTTGGCACATGTCTCAGGTACAATATATGAAAGTTCTGGAGAACAATTCACAGAGGGATAGATGACACTGCAAGAAGCTGCTAACTTGAAATTTGAATTTGTAAAGAAAATCTCATTGCAGTGCCTTACATCTCAATGGTAATTTGCCTGGAATTTATATAGTGTCTTTATATTGCCTTATATAGTACCATAGTGGTCACAAAATCCTTTACAGTAAAGTCAAGAATATTCAAAACTTCCATGAATACAAAAGCACAGTGAGTAAATAAAGGAAACACATTTAAGCTTTCTGTAGAAGTAAATCAATTACTGGGAGGAAGACTATGATTACTTATTGCTTCTTTAAATGGAAATGTCTGCATTTGTCAATTTTGGTGTTCCAGTACCATATACGAGGTACAGTCAAAACATTGAGGGCTGACTCCATGTGCCAATAGTGTAGTAGCAAGTCATCAGCACAAACGTAATGGCATAACAGCTCTGTCGATAGTGCCAAGAGTGTGGTCACTCACGCATGCTCAGAAATTCTCTCTTGAGGTTGAAAGAAAGGTGTGTGGAACTCATCAGCTAAGTGAAAAACACCCTCTTCCTGGCCACGTAAAATGTTGCCTGCTTCACTGCAAATCTGCAACTAAACCACTGCAGTGTTACTCTATATGGCTAACAGTCCTGACTATCACACCTATAGGAGCTGGTTGGACATCCCATTCAAGTAATGTGAAGTTATGAATAGCCTCCATTCTTCTGGGAAGGTGTTCCTCGAGAATTTGGAGTGTGCTGTGGGAGTTTGTGTTCAGTCAGGTTGAGGTCAGGATTCGATGTTGGCCACTCAAGTTCCTCCACACCAAACTTGTCTTTATGGACCTGACTGTGCACAGGGTTCAAAGTCTTGGTGGCACAGAAAAGGCCCTTCCCCAAGCTGTTGCCACAAAGTTGGAAGCGCACAATGGTCTAAAATGTCTTTTTTATGTTTTCGGGAAGCTGTGTGGTGCAGTGGTTATGGCTTTGGACTTCAAACCCTGAGGTGGTGAGTTCAAATCCTGCCGCTGACTCTGTGTGAGCTTGAGCAAGTCACTTCACCTGCCTGTGCTACAATTGGAAAAAGAAAAGAAATATAACCAATTATATCTCAAATGTTGTAGGTTGCTTTGGATAAAGGTGTTGGCCAAATAAATAAATGTAGATGCTTTAGCATTAACAATACCCATCATTAGAATTCAAGGGTCTAACCCCCACCATAAAAAACAGCTCCAAACATAGTACACGACATAGTAAGCATCAGAAGGTAGCATTCTCATGACATCCTCCAAACCCAGATTCATCCATCAGACTGCCACATTGTGAAGCGTGATCCATCACTCAAGAGAACATCTTTCCACTACTCTAGAGTCCAATGGAGATGTGCTTTATACTACCCTAGCTAACATTTGGCATTGTGTGTAGTGATCTTAGGTTTGTGTGCAACCATTTGGTCAAGGAGACCCATTTTATGAAGCTCCCGATGCATAGTTCTTGCTCCAGAATTAACTGTTTCTTTGACTCTTCTTGCTATGATGTGCCCCCCCAAACACCATTTTTATCAATCATTGGTTGACTGGATAGAGCATCAAGACAAGCATGGAGGCAAGTTTAGATACTCTTTATGGCCAATTTACTATGTAGCATACTGTCTAAAGCAGAAGCAAAGCAAATGACATTACAGTGACGCCATGCAACCTGGATGCTCAGCAGCTTTCATGAATACTATTGACTAAAGCACCCAATGTGCTATGATGTTCTGGATGTTCTATTCTCTTCTATAGCTCAGATGGCTCACAGCATGGAGGTTTCTTAATGGCTGTGTTCTTCCTGATGCTCCAGCTCAGTGTCTAACCTTATAAAACTAAATTTAGGTGTCATTCTACCCTTAAAACAGTGCACTTGTCTCCTTTTATGGCATTATTTGTGAAATGTTTGTATGCAAACCATGCATCTGATGTATAAAATCACTTGGTTGTCACCATATGATTACAATGTTTGGTGCTTGTGTAAGTAGGTAGGAGTGCAAGTTAAGCAGATCAAACAATTCTGTTCATCAGCTGATTCAGACTAGTTCTTAACTTATCATACTCAATAAACACCTTACAAAATCTAAAATTATGGTAGCTGAGAAAACTTATATCTGTATTACAAAAGAAAAGCAAACATGTTGTCTAAAATACTTTTAATATCTTACAACTGAAAGGAATCATAACCCAAATCAAGCAAATTAAAGGGCAGGCTCAGTAATGGGACACACTCTGGGTCCCCTGGAGTTAGTAGCAAATGAGAGAATTAAAACAAAACGGTCATTATTAACAATGCTGCACATCCTCTCTGTGACTCACTAACGCTAAGGACTTTCAGCCAACAAATTACTCAACTGAAGTGTGACAGAAAATGCAACTGGAGCTCCATCATACCAACAGCAATAAACCTGCATAATGCCTCACTGTGACTGGGACAGCCAAGTCAGAAATTTTCTTTCCTCTGAATCATGTTGGTGTGTGTTCAGACCCTAGTGCATGTTTGTACTGTATACAGTATATACACTCACTGTCCACCATATTAGGTACACCCATTCAATTGCTTGTTAAAGCAAATATCTAATCAGCCAATCACATGGCATCAACTCAATGCATTGAGGTATGTAGATATTTCCTGGACAATCTGTTGAAGTTCAAACTGGGCATCAGAATGGGGAAGAAAGGCAATTCAAGTGACGTTTAATGTGGCATGGCTGTTGGTGCCAGATGAGCTGGTCCGAGCATTTCAGAAACTGCTGATCTACTGGGATTTTCACACACAACCATCTCTAGGGTTTACAGAAAATGGTCACGAAAAATGGAAAATATCCAGTGAGGGGTAGTTTGCTGGGCGAAAATTCCTTGTTAATGTCAATGGTCATGACGAGAACGGCTACACTGGTCAAGCTGACAGAAAGGCAACAGTAACTGAAATAACCACTCTTTACAACCGAGGGATGCAGAAGAGCAGCTATGAACTCAAAACATGTTGAACCTTGAAGCTACAGTAGCAGGAGATCAAACCGGGTGCCACTTCTGTCAGCTAAGAACAGGCAACTGAGGCTTCGCATGGGCTCACCAAAACCGAACAATAGAAGATTGGAAAAATGTTACCTAGTTTGATGAGTCTTGATTTCCACTGCGACATTCAGATTGTATTTTCAAAATTTGGCGTCAACAACATGAAAGCATAAATCCATCCTGTGTTGTATCAATGGTTCAGGGTGGTAGTGGTGGTGGTGGTGTAATGGCATGGGGGATATTTTCTTGGTACAAAGGGGCTCAAAGTGTGACAACTGATCATTGACTAAAGTACTGAGTACTGTTGTAGACCATCACCATCCCTTTATGACTGCCATATACCCATCTTTTGATGGCTGCTTCCAGAAGGATAACATGCCATGTCATAAAGCTGAAATCATCTCAAACTGGTTTCTTGAACATGACAATGCATTCACAGTACTCAAATGGCCTCCAAAGTCACCAGATCTGAATCCAATAGAACACATCAGGGATCTGAAATCTGCAGCAACTGCATGAAGATATCATGTCAATATGAACCAAATCCCTCAGGAATGTTTCCAGCACTATATATATATATATATATATAGTTATTGTGATCGACGACACGCATGGGTGGGCATCCCGGCTGGGGTAGGGCAAGGTCTATTAGAATATTAAAGCATTAGAACAATCTAGATGAGAACAGGCCATTCAGCCCAACAAAGCTCACCAGTCCTATCCATTTATTTCTTCTAAAAAACATCAAGTCGAGTTTTGAAACCCCCTAAAAATGCACTAATGTTTGTGTGAAATTTTCACTTAACAAGTTTCCAACTGTGTTCCCATGTTCTTGATGAACTCATTTTAAAATAATAGTCTCGATACACTCGACTAACTCCATTCATAATTTTAACACTTCAATCATGTCTCCTCGTAATCTTCTTTTGCTTAAACTGTATAGACTCAACTCTTTTAATCTTTCTTCATAATGTATCCCCTGTAAACCCTGGACTCAGCCTAATTGCTCTTCTCTGGACTTTTTCTAGCACTGTTATGTCCATTTTGTAGCCTGGAGACCAAAACTGCACCCAGTACTCCAGATGAGGCCTCACCAGTGCATTATAAAGCTTGAGCAGAACCTCCTTGGTCTTGTATTCTGCACAGTACTAAATAACCTAACATTCTGTTAGCTTTCTTAATGGCTTCTGAACACTGTCTGACAGTTGATAGTGTCAAGTCCTCCACAACTAAGTCCTCCTCATAAGGTGTACTCTCAATTTTTAGACCTCTCTAACATTTTTACTTCCTATATGTAATACTTTACATTTACTGCCATGAAATTTCATCTGCCACAAATCTGCCCAAGCCTGTCTGCTGTCCCAGTCCATCTGTTACCTTGAAAGGGAGGCCAACAGTTCAAAGGCACAAGGAATGTGGCAAAGATCTCCCTGCATCAACCAAGTAACAGGCAGAAGATTCCAGTGTGGCAATGGGTACACTGGCATCCTGGCAGGGTTGGGCCAAGGAACAATACCTTGCCTGGAGGCCAGTGTGGTGGAATGACAGCGGGAGACAGCTGCATGCTTCCCCACGACGCTAGGTGGCAGCATATCTGTGTGTCACTACCTGTGCAGACACCGGCAAGGTACAAAGGGTATTGTAGTCCCTTGTTGGGTCCTGTGGGTACCACCAGGGATGCCGTAAGGATTAATCTTCCCTACTTTATGAGTATTCCCATCGGAGTGTGCCCTAACTCTGATGATGATCCTGGGTTCAAATTAAAAGAAACCACTCAACCTCATCCAGACGAGTTGGAGTCGGGGGGAAGAAGGACAAAGCCTCCCGGGAGAAGTGGAAACAGAGAGAAAAAGTAAAGAAGAATTGTGCAGAGTATAAAGCCTTTTATGAGGTATTTGTACGGATAAACCTTTTTATTACCTTATTATTATACCGAGACTTGTCATGTCGTTGTGGTTGTGTATGAGGTTTGGGGTGCTGCAATGCCCTCTAGTGGTCGCAATATATATTTATGTATCTATTTATTCATGTATTTAAAGAGCTTCTATAAAAGGCAGAATTTCCTCCTAGGGATAAATTAAGTTCTATCTATTGATCTCAAATACTTTCTTAATAATGCTGCTTAATTATATTTTCCACGGGTCTGTTCTCATTAACATTGTTCTAATACTCAAAATATTAAGGCACATTACAGTATGATAGGATTTTAGTCTAAGCAGCATGCAGCACTACCTAGACATCTTTTTTCCAAGAATTCTGGAGCAGACAGTCACCTTGCCACTCTCACCATTATTACAGAGTGATCTCCTGAGTTCATGTTGGGATTCTCTGTGAGACAGTGAGTCTACGTATCACAAGGCACCACATCTTCAGACTTTTCAGATTTTATACTCTGTCAGATGTTGAGCAGTGACTATACTCTTTGTCCCAAATCAACACAATCTCATAGGTAGGTCCCTTAACAGCTGTCTTTCCTGAAAAGGAAAAATTTTTCACAATCGTTCACTTCACAAACTAATTTATCACTAGATTATTACAGGCCATAGAATCAGAGTTTATTGAGTACAAACTGGGAAGCAGCAAAACATGAGGAGACACCCCCATGTAAGAAGTCAGCGCAAAGAAATACAGTGTATTTATTGATTTTACTTTTTTTAACTTCGCAATCAATTACATTTTGTTGTTGTATATGCATATCCCTCACTATACTGAGCTAATTTAAGATTATTTCCTACCTCATATAATCACTTATTGGTAACTGGTTTAAATTCTTCCACTATATACAGGCAATGTTGTGAAGCACCATTGTAACCACCAAATGTATATAATTTTCCGTCTACTTCTTCTTTACTACATTACTACATGCACCAAAAAAAAAAAAAAACACTCATTGGATGTATTACTGTTACCATCAAATTATATTCAACCATCAGCTCCTTCCACTGCGTACAAGAGATCAGAGAATTGCTGCTGCCCATGTATGCTAATGAAAAATGGCAACAGATGTGCATTAATCATCACACCATCATAAACATCAACCATTTTGGACATGCGGTCAGCCATTAAACCTACCAAATGCATAATTGTGGGCTTCCATTTTGAAAGCTCATGCTCTGCACCTTCTCAGATTAAGCTCCACCACCTAGTATCACCCATGTTTCACGTATTCCTTTGCCAATTTTTTTTGAGATTGCATTGTATAGCAGTGAATTCCCCACAGAATTTCTTGATCATAATTGTCTCAGGATATAAACTATCCTACTAGGCATAAGTGCCCCCCTTGCTTTTTGCCTTTTACACTTTGGCTCATTTTCCACATAAATATGATCAAATGTTTGTTTTGACACTGCTCCCTTTGAGAAATGTGTCACTGGAAATTATTAATATGTTTGCCATAAATCATGGCAGCAAGAAAACATTTTTATCCAAGTAGTGTTTGGATGATCAGCCTTTAATGGAAACCTTAATAACCTCACATGCATGCATAAGCTTAATGCATATGCCCTCCGATATTCATGACCCGAATGACACGCTGTAAATCAAAGTTGCTTTTAATAATTAGACCAGTGACAAATGTAATTGCATTCACAGAATGTTTTGACTTCATACAATTGAGGTGTTGAACTGTTTATCTTCCTAAATGATAATGGAGTCATGAAGGTGAGGGTATTTTGCAACAGTAAAGTCATCTGTTCTTTTCTAACTGGAGTGCAGAGCAAGAAATGGTGACTTGGTACTTGGTATGGACCTGTCTGTTGTGATGTGAGATTTTGCATATAACTTGATAAATGATTTATAATTTAGGCAAACCAATGTAATTTAGAGGTATTCGTGTTTGCCCCACCCCCCCTTTTACGACTGTCTCTTTGTAATTTTATGACAGGATTTGGGGGGATGTGTCTTAAACAAGTTTGATGAGTATTTCTCTGCTAAAGTCTTTAAACCCCCTGCAAGGAAGCCAGGATGTTTAACATATGGTTTTGGGGCAGGTGTTAAGATGTTCTATTTCACCCATTGGTCTGAGATATGGCTGTCTGGATTGGCTGGAGGGTTTGGACAGAAAACCTATAAATTTGCTTGCTCGACCACATTCTCTCTCTCTTATCAACATATGATGAAAGAAGCATCTCTCTTGCTAACCTGTGATGATGAAGACAACACAATGAAGAGCACAGCTTAGCAGCCATATTGAACAGACATGTGGCTGAAAGCTGAGCACCAACGATGTCTTAACTAGAGATATTTAAAGTAACTACAAGTTTGTGTGCCACCAGAATTACACATCACCATTTTATCAGGTTGTATGGTTGCCAATATTCAAATGTACTTTGCATTTTGTTATTATTTATGAATATTATCAGTAATACATTATTTTATGTGTAACTTAACTCCTGCTTGTCTTTTTAATACATCTAATTGCCTGAGGTTATAGATATAGAAGGGAAGGTGGGGATAAGTTATATAAAATAATATCTTATAAACAGTGGTAAGTCTGTGAGATTAGGCATTCTAAGGCTGCATATTAATAATATAATAGGGGAAAGTAGAGCAATACATATATTACTCTACCAAGATAAAACACTGTCTTAAATAGCACACTTCTAAAACTGGAAAAGATTTACTTGTGTCATCTACTCATTTCAAAATCTTCCATAATGTGATTGCAAAGTGATTTTCTATCTATCTATCTATCTATCAGCAACATGCTGTACATTCGTTGGACATGCAAGTAAGAATTCCACTGCATTCTGTATTGTACTATGTGGTCCATGTGACTATACAACTACTGTTATTATTTCTACTGCTATTATTTATCTTCTGGATGGTTTTGCTAACTAATTTTAAAGCTCTAAACAAAGCAGACAATAATTTGCAGTTTAAGAACTGTTTAGAAAACAAGACTACGGATGTTTGCATGGCAATGCAGTGGTTAGCACTGCTCCTTCACAAATCCACAATCCTGGGTTTGAGTCCAATGCCTGATTATTTTTCCTGTCGAGTTTGCACATTCTCCTTCTTTTTGTGTGAGTTAGCGACCTCCACAACACCAACACCACACCCCGCCCTCTTCCTGAGGATCAGGTTTTCATCCAAATTGGCCCAGTGTGAGTGATGATGTGATGTGAGTGGACCTGGAATGGTGTCCTGTCCAATGCTGCCAATGCTGCCAGGATAGGCCCCAACCACCCTGCGGCCCTAAATTGAATTAAGTGGATTAAAGAGAAAGTTATTAGTTATTTCGGGTAATATAATCTATTCTTACTAATTCCTATAGAATGGAATTCCCTGCCATTGAACTTAAAATCAAGGTGGCTGAACTGCATTTATTTTAAGAATAAAAATTCATCCATCCATCCATTATCCAACCCGCTACATCCTAACACCGGGTCAATTGACTAAAAAGCATATACAGTATATAATAATAGATATATATTTAATATTTTTATATGCCAGCTGAACAAGGTGTATTTGTCCACAATTAAAATCTACACTGTTTGTGCAGGGGAACCTATGTGTTGTTCTAAAATTTAGTTTGTACCCCCACCCCATGGAGTGCTGGGTATACATATGGTATATGTATATGCATGTATGTATTAGAGATAGATAGATAGATAGATAGATAGATAGATAGATAGATAGATACTTTATTAATCCTAAGGGGAAATTAACATACTCCAGCAGCAGCATACTGATAAAAACAATATTAATTAAATAGTGATAAAAATGCAGTGCAAGTTAAAAAATGCAGGGTGGAGAGTGCAAGGCAGGTATAACAGACAATATCATTGTATAATGTTAACGTTTACCCCCGGGTGCAATTGAAGAGTCACATAGTGTGGGGGAGGAATAATTTCCTCAGTCTGTCAGTAGAGCAGGACGGTGACAGCAGTCTGTCGCTGAAACTGCTCCTCTGTCTGGAGATGGTACTGTTCAGTGGATGCAGTGGATTCTCCATGATTGACAGGAGCCTGCTCAGGGCCCGTCGCTCTGCCATGGTATCAAACTGTCCAGCTCTATGCCTACAATAGAGCCTGCCTTCCTCACCAGTTTGTCCAGGTATTAGGCGTCCTTCTTCTTAATGTTGCCTCCCTAGCACACCACCGCGTAGAAGAGAGCACTTGCCACAACCGTCTGATAAAACATATGCAACATCTTATTGCAGATGTTGAAGGATGCCAGTCTTCAAAGGAAGTATAGTCAGCTCTGTTCTCTCTTGCACTTGCACAGTATTGGCAGTCCAGTCCAATTTATCTTCCAGCTGCACTTCCAGGTATTTATAAGTCTGTACCCTCTGCACACAGTCTCCTCTGATAATCATGGGGTCCATGAGGTGCCTGGTCCTCCTAAAATCCACCACCAGCTCCTTGATTTTGCTGGTGTTCAGGTGTAGGTGGTTTGAGTCGCACCATTTAACAAATTCCTTGATTAGGTTCCTATACTCCTCCTCCTGCCCACTCCTGATGCAGCCCACGATAGCAGTGTCGTCAGCAAACTTTTGCATGTGGCAGGACTTCGAGTTGTATTGCAGCGAGCAGAAGCACAGAGCTGAGCAGTTAGCGGAAGCATAGAGCGGAGCAGCGAGCGGAAGCACAGAGCAGTTGGTGTCTCCCACAGGCACGTAGCCCTTCACAAGCACCCGAACAACTTCATCTGAAGTAAAGCCGGCAGCTGACCACTAGAAATAACCAGCAGTGAGAAATTAAAGTCGATTGCTCAGCAGGTGGTGGAAACTTAAAGCCGACGGTCTCTTAGTGATTCAGCTGAACACGGAAAGAGCCAAAGCACCTACAAAAACGCCGAAGATGACTTCAACACTTAACGTAAGTTCTATCTGCTCTCTGCCCGTCAAGGGCACGTTTATATGTTTTGTGTCCTGCAGCATGTACAGTTCAGGTTTTCTGGCCTACATCGTATACAGCTTCACCTACCAAAAGTGTTTAATTAGTTTAGAGTTGGTCAGGAAAATACGCAAATTGGAGGACCGCGTTAGGAATCTGATAGCGATTAGGCAAACTGAAAATTGGATCGACTCGGTTTGTTTAGACAATTCGGCTACTTCTGATTCGGCTTCAGTCTCTCCAGGTCCCACAGTAGTCAGTGCGCAGCCGAAGTCAGCAGCACCAATTCAGCCACAGGGCGAGTGGGTAACAATAAAACGGGGGTCTAAGAATTCAAAATGTAGTTCCAGATCACCAATTCGGACCCAGAACATATTCTGAGCTCTCTGCAGCGTGCCTGTGGAAACTGAGAATAAGAAAGTGCTCATAATTGTCAATTCCATAGTGCGGAATGTTAGAATTCCAAACTATGTTAAACCAACCAGCAGTTAATGTTAAGTGCCTCGCAGGGGCCAAGATTTCTGGCATTGAGGCCGCATTGGACTGTGTCGCCGACGATGAAGTATCTACCAAATTGCTGCATGTCAGCACTAATGATATTTATTTACAGCAATCTGAGGTATTAAAGCGGAACTTCATCTCTCTATGCACCAAAGCTAAAAGAAAATGTCAGAATTTAATTGTATCTGGTCCCTTACCAAGATTATATAGAGGGAATGTGATTTATAGCAGATTGCATTCCCTTCACTGCTGGCTAGAAACCTGGAGTGCAAATAAAAGCATAGCGTTTGTGAACAATTGGGATGATTTTTGGGAAAGGCCTGGATTTTTCAGAAGAGATGGTCTTCATCCTAACTGGAGGGGATCTTATGTATTATCCCAAAATATGGCAGCAAAACTGCCTGGTTGACTGATTAGAGCACCATCCAGGCCACAGTCATGTGATCTTAAATCACAGGCTGTTGTTTATCCCACCAGTTATTTTCCTGAAGCTGTTACCCAAAACCCTTGTCGCGGGGCATCCAGTAATTTTAGTCTTGATACAAACCTTAAATTAATTGATAAACAAAAAATAAGCTGTATAGTTAGACCAAGGGATAAAACCAGACGCTCCACCATGGGGAAATTTACTTCAAATTAAAACAAAAAATATATCACCAGTTCAGAAAAAACCATGCAGTTTTAAATGCTGTTTATTGAACATTCACTCTCTTGGCACTAAAGCTGTTTTGGTAAATGATATTATATTAAGTACAAAATCTGATCTGTGTCTTCTCACTGAAACCTGGGTTAGTAAATATGACACTGTTCCCCTAGCTGAGGCGTCAGCAGATGGATACTCGTTCCTTCATAAGTCTAGAGATTCTGGTCGAGGAGGAGGCCTTGGAATAATTCATTGTAACAAAATGCAAATCACTTCTAAAAATGTAGGCAACTTTACATCCTTTGAGGCATTCATTTTAAATATTAAAACAGATTCCAACACAATTATAGTGCTAGTCTATAGACCACCAGGGCCATATTCATTGTTCATGACTGAATTTAGCAACCTTTTATCTGATTTGACTATAAATTATGATCACGTAGTACTGATGGGGGATTTTAATATACACATTGATGTGGAAACTGACACTTTTAGCAAATGTTTGACTTATTTGTTAAATTCAGTAGGATTTTGTCAGATTGTCAAAGGTCCAACTCATAATCATAACCACACATTAGATTTAATTATAACTTACAAAGTTGAAGTTCAAAATTTAAATATTACTCCATTAAATGAAGTTATTTCCGATCACTACTTAATTATATTTGATTTAGTCATGCCCTTGCCAATGCACTCACAGATTAAAACAAAATTTATAGATACCTTGAGTAAGTCGAGTGTAATTGTGAAAAACCATTTAGATCAGTTAACATCAAATGTAAACGTGGAATACAATTCAGATCAACTAACATCACATTATAATGTGACCTTGAGAGATGCTCTGGACACAGTGACTCCCCTTAAAACAAAAGTGATCAAAGCACATAGAAACTCTCCTTTGTTTAATGAAAACACTCGCAGTCTTAAATTAGATTGTCGAAAACTGGAGCGCAGATGGAGAACAACAAAGCTACATGTCTTTCAAATTGCATGGACTGAGAGTGTTAATAAATATAAAAAAGCCCTCTTTAAAGCTCGCTCAGATTACTATTCTACATTAATAGATAGCAATAATTAAAAATCCTCGGGTACTGTTTAGAACAGTGGCTAAATTAACAAATAGGAATTCAGATCAACAGTGCAAAATACCAACACATATTACCAGTACAGACTTTATGAACTTCTTCAATGAGAAAATTAAAAATATAAGATCCTAGATCTCTGCATCACAGTACAAACCAAATACTAGCTTAGCAGGCCCTGTCTCACATTGCATTCAGCACTTTAGTAATTTTAATCCTGTAACTGAGCAGGAAGTCTTAACTTTAATTTCTAAAATGAAGCCCACTACTTGTTGCCTAGATCCAGTGCCAACAAAACTAGTAAAATGTGCAATGGATGTTCTTGCAACGCCTATTCTAAACATTATCAATAATTCATTATTGCATGGCACAGTACCTGATGCACTAAAAGTGTAAGTCATTAAACCATTACTTAAAAAGTCAGACCTAGACCCACACATACTAACCAATTATAGGCCTATTTCAAATTTACCCTTTCTCTCTAAAATACTAGAAAAAGTAGTAGGCAATCAGCTTCAGTCACACCTTACCCATTACAATCTATTTGAGAAATTCCAGTCTGGTTTTTGCACTGGTCATAGTACAGAAACTGCACTAACACGGGTTGTAAATGACATTCTGATATCCTCTGATGAAGGAAACTCCACTGTAATTATGTTGTTAGACTTAAGTGCAGCATTTGACACCATTGACCATTCTATTTTACTGCACAGGCTAGAAAATGATGTTGGGCTTACAGGCCCCGTGCTCGCTTGGTTTAGTTTCCTATTTATCAAATCGATTGATATATGTACAGAAATGTGCTGACAGTACTCCATCATTATACACAGAAGTTCAATATGGTGTCCCGCAGGGCTCAGTACTGGGACCTTTACTGTTTTCACTTTACATGCTTCCACTGGGATCTCTCATTAGGAAACATAATGTTAATTTTCACTCGTATGCAGATGACACCCAGTTATACCTTTCATTTAAATCAAATGAAGTTTCTCAGATGTTGTCTTTAATTTGTTGTGTTAGTGAATTAAAGGAGTGGATGAATGAGAACTACTTGTCTTTAAATACCGATAAAACAGAGATGTTAATTGTTGGAGGGAATGACGCTGATCACAACAATATTTTGTCATCATTTAACTCAGTTGGAATCCCAATTAATTTTACTGAATCAGCCCGCAATCTAGGAGTTATCTTTGACACTAGCATGTCATTTAAAGCGCATATTATAAAGTTGTCTAAAACATGTTTCTTCCATCTTACAAATGATAGGAAATTAAGGTGCTTTCTATATAAACAGGATTCTGAGAAATTAATTCATGCATTTATCTTTACTAGGATTGACTACTGCAATGTGGTGTTCACTGGCTGTTCAAACTGTTCTCTATACGGCCTCCAGTTAATCCAAAATGCGGCTGCAAGAATTATTACAAGAACAAGAAAATATGAACACATAACTCCAGTTCATAAATCCTTACACTTGCTCCTGGTTAAGTTTAGGGCAGATTTCAAAATCCTCCTTTTAACATATAAAGCATTAAATGGCCAAGGTCCGGCTTACTTGTCTGAACTTATCATGACTTACAAACCTGAGCGCACATTAAGATCTCAAGATGCCGGTCTGCTTATGATTCCAAGGATTAATAAAATAACAGTGGGAGGTCGAGCTTTTAGTTACAGGGCCCCTAGACTGAGGAATGGTCTGCCTGCTTCTATGAGAGATGCCCCTTCGGTCTCAGCCTTTAAATCCCGGCTGAAGACTCACTACTTCAGTTTAGCATATCCTGACTAGAGCTGCTGATTAACTGTACAGACTGCATCTCTGTTGTTAGTCATTAGCACTAAAACATAAGTAACATGATAGTTATAATTGAATACTAACCCTCACCTATTCTGTTTCTGTTCTCGGTACTCAAATGTGGCAATTGGTGCCACGGCCCACCTGCCAAGTTGTTTGCCTGCCTGTGGTAAAGTCATCCCTGATGGAGGATCGCCTGCGGCACTCCTGTGCTGCTGACCACAATATCAGACTTGCAGTTCCCGAGACTGTATGTATATATGTACTGTATATATACAGTATATATAAAACAACAGCATTTATTTATATAGCACACTTTCATACAGCAATGTAGCCCACCAAAGTGCTTTACAAGATGGCACAAAGAAAGTTACAAGAAGAGAAAACAATTAAAAATAAGTAATAATATTAAAGAATAATTAACAACACAACAAGTTAAGGTAAGGTCAGAATGGCCAGGAGGACAGAAAAAAAATAACAAAAAAATCTCCAGAAGTTCCAAGGCCAATAGTCTGCCAACCCCCAAGTGGGCATTCTACCTAACGTAATTATTCCTAAATCAAACCCTGTAGATTTTATGATTCACATGGTGGGATTTGATGAATTTCGTCTCGTGGACAGCCGAGATACTTGCTTTCATTTCATCATCTCAGGGGGCTGCATGGTGTCTTGATCAGGTGGTGGTTGCACAGATCGCCACCATGGAAGAACCAGAGCATACACCAGAGAATAGTAGATATTAGTACAGACTGCAGATCCCTGAAGAATATGATAATTCTATGCCCATATACTCTATTGGGAATACAACTAAAATGTAACTATGTAAAAGCTATTTTAAAATAAAATTCCTGGCACATAGCCAGAGCTAGAAATCAGATTAATAATGCATATGGAGACTCGGAGAGAGATTCTAAATTTGCTGCATATAAGCTTAAATGAATGTGGGAGGATCACAGTGTACTTACAAGCATTAATCATGTCAGGCTCAACTTCCAATTGGTCATGCTTTCAGGCTGTTTTTCCTCATGCAATAGGGTGCCAGCCTGGCAAGGAGATGGAAAGGTAAGAATAATTATGAACAATCAGGTTTAGAAAAATAACCCATTTTTCCTTGAGTTAAAGTCATTTGGAATACCCATGCGGCTTGAGGTTGATAAGGGGCACTATGCATTGTGGATATGCAGGGTACCCTAGCAGGGCAATAGACGGGTCATCATCACAAAGTGGTTGGAGCTGCAACCTGAGCAAAATGTGCAAAGTTTTTCCATGAGAATTGGGGCAAGTAGTTCAATAGTCACCAGGGGCACTTGGAAATTTGATAAGAAGGTGGTTACAAGAGCCATGAAAAGAACTGGGAGAATTCCCCAAATCACCAAATGGCAGCTCAAGATGTACAAGTACAGTATGTGTGGTAAAGGTGCAGCCTTGTGGACCGTTGTGTGGAACAATGTAGGTTAGTGCACCAGAAGTGCCTGGATTCTTTACTGTGTGTGGGTGATCAAAAGCACAGGTAGATATGGGACCAACAGAGAGAACGTAGGTAGAAAGTCTGTTTTCCAATGTCAGTGTGAGTTTTTTCACAGGTTTCTGGTATTAAGTTGATTAATTGTTCTAAATTGTCCTAGTGTATTGTGACAGCTGTCCAGGAACCTTCCCCCACTGGGACACCGGAAGAAGGGAAGGATGGGGAAAAGGGCAGTATCTTCCCTTTACCACAAGGGGGCAACCTCCCTGGTTTACATGAGCTTGAAAGCTCAACCCTATGGAGGGATGTGGCCACCACCAGGGAGTGCCTGGACAGCTCCGGAACTGGGGTCCATAGCACTCCTGCCACACTGGAAGTGCTGCTGGATGATGTTAATTGTGGAGCACCTGGAGTACTTCCGGGTGAGCTATAAAAAGGGACACCTCACTCCATTCGGGGAGCCGGAGTCAGTTGGTAGAGGACGGAGCTTGTGAGTGAGGAGCTGGAGGCGGCTGAAGAGAGAGAAGGAAGTCTAGAGGACTTTTGGTGGTGATTACTGCACTGTTTGTGGTGTTGGGAAAAGGGGTTGTAAAAAAAAGTGTGTGATTTCAGACATTTGGCATCTGTCTGTCTGTGTCCGTGTCCAAGATGTCTACAGTATGTAAGGGAGTGTGACATTTAATAGAGACCGGTCTCTATTAAAGGAGAATGTCCTGCCTTGTAGCTGAAACAGCTGGGATAGGCCCTGGCTATGTGTGACTCTTAATAGAATAAGCAGGTTCATAAAATGGTGGAAAGGATTAAATAGTCATACTTGGACATAAACATATTACTTCAGACTTGTAGGAGGAAAGGTTGCTTCTAGCTGCAACTTCTCTAAAAGAATTTAGAATGACATTGATATCTGAAGAAGTGCCTTAGAGTTCCAACCAGAGGCAGCACCGCTTCAGATGTTGGCAGCTAGCAGATTTCATGTCAGCAAATCACAACTCCAAACATAATGTTACTCACCTACTGTGAGGGCTTTTAAGTTGTACTGAAAGGCAATTTGTAAGTTGGGTCACAGGGAAATGAAAATGCAAAGCACAAATAATATTACAGTGACTTTCATTACAAAAATAATATGTAATACAAATTTAATTGACAAGCTGTTATCCCAACCAACTGTGCAGATTAAATAAGCCCCTAATAAAAGCTGGTAGAAAAAGATCCTTGCTGTAGGAAAAAAATATGAATTAAGAGGCTTTTAAAATACTTTATGTCATATAATTGATAATAACGATGAAGATTAATGGCACTGTTCTCCTGCTCTACTACAGCTGAACTTCTTGATCAATAGTCTTGTCCAGTGAGTGCTGATGTTAATTTACATTTCTTACATTTAAAAAATATAATTTAGGCAGCTGTAATTCAGCCATGTCATTAATTGGGCATCATACATTAATAGTACAGAATGCAGAATCTAAATTAGAAAAAGAAAATCTGAGCGCCAGTTTTAGCATTGTTACATTTGTTAACAGTGTCATTTAGAATTAATAATAATACATTTTATTTATATAGTGCCTTTCCCATGTTACTACTATAATGCTACTAAAAGTATATAAAGCCTTAAATAATTTTGCCCCTTTCTATATTTTGTAGCTATCTTTCACTTAATGTCATAACCTTAGATCTTCTAATGGTGGTCTGATTATAATTCTAAGAGCCAAGCTTAGATGATGTGGTGAGGCAGAAATTCACCAGGCTAATACCATGAAACATTTTTAAAAAAACTGCTAAAAAGCCATTTTTTTTTCATTTGGCTTTTTCATAGCTACATTTTAGATGTATTTTTATAGACTATATAGGCATGGAATGATCAATCTGTTCAGGGATTGCAACCTTTACTAACGTCTACTTTTCTCTGCTTTCTTTTCCAGTCTTCTAAATGCTGCCACAACCTGCCTGAGGCACCGTACGGCCACCTGTGATGCCAGAATGAAGGCAGGTGCCCCAGCTGTCCACTGCATCGAATCCTCTCAGACAAAGCCTGGAAACAATGAGGAGTGATTTAAGCTCAATTATGTTAAATAAAATGCCCAGTGGGGACTGGTTGGTCTTTTGGCCGTGGAACCCCTGCAGATTTTATTTTTTTTAACTTGAGTTTTTTTTTTTGTTTGTTTGTTTTGTGTTTTCTTCTTTCCTCCCAGCCATCTGACCTAATCACAGAGCTCTCATCTTTAGAGACTTATTCAATAATATTCTTACCTAATCGTATTGGTTTTTTTCTTTTCTTGTAACTTTTTCTTTGACATCTTTTAGAGCACTTTGAGCTACATTCATTATAACATTTGAACAATATAGACGAGACCAGGCCATTCAGCCCAACAAAGCTTGTCAGTCCTATCCACTTATATTTTCCAGAAAAACATCAAGTCGAGTTTTGAAAGTCTCTAACGTTTTACTGTCTACCACACTACTTGGTAGCTTATTCCAAGTGTCTATCTTTCTTTATGTAAAGAAAAACTTCCTAATATTTGTGCGAAATTTGCCCTTAACAAGTTTCCAACTGTGTCTCCATGTTCTTGATTTACCCATTTTTTTAAAAAAAGTTTCGATCCACTGTACTGATTCCCCCCATAATTTTAAACACTTCAGTCATGTCTCCTCTTAATCTTCTTTTGCTTAAACTGAAAAGGCTCAGCTCTTTTAATCTTTCCTCATAATTCATCCCTTGTAACCCTGGAACCAGCCTAGTTGCTCTTCTCTGGACCTTCTCTAGCGCTGCTATGTTCTTTTTGTAGCCTGAAGACCAAAACTGCACCCAGTACTCCAGATGATGCCTCACCAGTGTGTTACAAAGCTTGAGCAGAACCTCCTTGGACTTGTACTCAAGGTGCTATATAACCTGACATTCTGTTTGCCTTCTGAACACTGTCTGAAAGTTGATAACTTAGAGTCCACTATGACTCCTAAATCCTTCTCATAAGGTGTACTCTTGATTTTCCGAACAACTATTATGTATTCAAACCTAACATTTTTACCTCCTATGTGTAAAAATTTACATTTACTTAAATTAAATTTCATCTGCCACAAATCTGCCCAAGCCTGTATGCTGTCCAAGTCCCTCTGTAATGATATAACAGATTCCAAATTATCTGCCAATTAATTTATTTTGGTATCATCGGCAAACTTAACCAGCTTGTTACTTATATTGCTATCTAAATCATTTATGTATATTAAAAATAGCAGTGGTCCCAGCACTGACCCCTGTGGAACACCACTCTTAACATCGGCCAATTCTGATAAGGTTCCTGGCACCATAACCCTCTGCTTTCTGTGTCTTAGCCAATTTTGCACCCATCTACAAATATCCCCCTGAACTCCTACTTCTTTTAGTTTGATGCCCAACCTCTCATGTGGCACCTTCAAATGCTTTCTGAAAGTCAAGTTAAATAATATCATATGGTCCACATTGATCTATTAATTAATAAATAGTAATATCATAAGCTCCACTCTGATCATATCCTTTTGTTGCCTCCTCATAGAATTCCAGCATGTTAGTAAAACACGACTTCACTCTTCCAAACCCATGCTGACTGTTCCAAAAAACTCTTGTTCTTGCCAAGTGTTGCTCAATATTATCCTTAATAATTCCTTCCAGTAATTTTCCGGTGATGCACATTAAGCTTACTGGCCTATAGTTGCTTGGATCTGCCCTCTCACCCTTTTTATATAATGGGATGATATTTGCCATTTTCCAGTCCTTTGGAATCTGTTCTTGTATCGCTCACCAATCCATTTTCATAGTCTATTCAAAGTGATGGGGACCCACAGTGTTAGGTGTATTAGAACAGGACACATTCGTAACATCACTGCATACCAATAATAACACGAAAGAGGTGAATACAGCAGGAAAAGAGTCATCCTGAGAAGCCATGCAAAGTGTACGTGCATTTAAGAATATGAGTGAAAGAACATGAAAGAGCAAAAGTCAGACATGATCCAACCATTTAAAGAGCAGGATTTACAAGGCTCATTTCTCTGCTTAAATCGATTGGACTGGGTAAGCGGCTGTTGGTGATTTTGGGTGGGATCCTAGATAGGATCAGCTCATGCTGATGGGCAAGGTCAATGCAGATTGTGTTGCCTCTGACCACAAATGTGTGGTGTGTGGAAGAGGCAACAGTGTCCATATAAAGGCAGGGGCTGCAGTAAAAAAAATAACTTAAAGGGGCAGTAGAAGACCAATGTAGTGGCAGCAGCACTGAAGGGATGCCAAGGAAAGAGATGGCCTCCAGTAGGGTGAAAGGGAGAGAGTCATTGCATTTCATAGTGAATTAGGTGTCACTTTTCTCTTCCTTTGTCTATTTTTTTGTTATTGTTAAATTTATATAATTATTCTGCATGCATTTTATTATTCTGAAACTGTGTCGGAGTAGGGCATGAGTCCTACTTAAGTTTTGAGACGCACTTGGTTGCTCTCCTCTGTGCAGCTTCAAGTGTTACTATGTCTTTCTTGTACTGTGGTGACCAGAACTGCACACAATACTCCAGATGTTATGCTCAGACTGTATAATGCACTAATGAGACAACATTCCTCGATTTATATTCAACAGTTCTTACCATATAGCCTAACATTTTATTTTCCTTTTTAATAGCTTCTACACATTGTTTAGATAATGAAAACGTTAAATCCTATTCAGTGGTTGCTTCCTGTAGGAGCGTCTCCCGTCTTGTATTTATAGATGATGTTCCTTTTGCTTATATCTGGCGCTCTGCACTTTTCTAAATTAAACTGCAATTTCCAAGTGTTCACCTTTTTATGAAGCTTGTCCTGGTCTTCTTGAATTCTCTTTTACTACCTTTGCAGTGTCTTCCATTCATCCAACTTTACTATCATCTGTAAACTGCACAAGTTTACTAACTATACCAAAATATGTGACATTAATATAAATTGGAAAAAAGTAACGGTCCAAGAACAGACCTCTGAGGGTCTGGGTGATGACCTTACTCTATGTCTCCTTGCTGGTTAACCAACCTGAGAACCAGTTTTGTAGGTTACCTCTGATGCCCACAGCTTCTAATTTTAAAATTCATTTTAGGTGTGGGACTTGTTTTTGAAAGTCTAGGTAAATTATGTTGTATACTTTTGTTATTGCAGATGCCTGTTCAAAAAAATCTAAAAGATATCCTTTCATAAACCCAAGATGACTGTTATTTTGTATATTATTTTCATATAGGTACTTTTCTATCATAACTTCCATAAAATATATGGTACAGAAGTAGGAATTATTGGCGTGTCAGTACCAGGATCCATGTTTTTTTTTTTTTTTTTTTTTTGAAGATTGGAGTCACATTTGCAACTTTCCAGTGCTCTGATAACTCTCCTTTCTTAAGTGACTGCTCGTATATGTCTAATAAGGGTTTAAAGATGATGTCTTTCTATACAGTTGGTAATATCCCATCAGGTCTGGGAGTTTTATTAGTATTCAAAGTATTAATGGCTTGAAGCATGTCAGACTCTTCTATTTTAAAATCTATAAACATAAAAGTTTGTTTTTACTTCTGCATAGGTCATTCCATTTCTTTGTTTCATTAAAACACTTGGATGAACTATTTGTTCAGTTCATTTGCTATTTCCTTCTCTGTTTTTATTGAATTGCTTGTTGTTTTAGAAACCATTGCATTGTTACTCAAAAATGACACAGGTATGTGGCACTATTTTACAGAGGTAATTTAGTTTTGCAAATATTTTTTGCTTGTAGCTGGTAGCATTGCCTAAGCATTGCACCAATTCACTTGGCCCTATCATTCAGTCCTACAGAGATTTATTTCAGTGCTATTCCAATGATACACAAATGTACCAGTCATTCCTTCAGATGACCACACGGTGTCGGCTAGAATCTTGGCATGTCCATCTGAACTTGGATGAAGATACACCATATCCAGCTCAACTTGGCAGAGATGCAGTTCCTTGTTATCTATGCTTATTCAATACCCTATTTCAGTTCAGCTCCTCAATGCTCATTCTTAGATTGATGATCACTGATCAGCAATCCGTCATTGACCACACTGCAATTGCCTTTCGTTCATGCAGGTCTACTCTGTTTAACATCCACACGATCAGGCTGTATTTTACAGGGAATCCAGCACAACCTCTGGACTACTGTAGCAGGAGTACCTGCATATGCTACCCAGCCACTGCAGATTATTCAAAAGGCAGCCGCACATCTTATATTCAACCAGATGAGACAGGTGTACGCTTTTTTTGATATTATTAATATCAAATAGTATTCCATACACATAACTCAAGTTTTACAAAAAAAGGTTTGAAAAAAATCAATCCCCACCACTGAGAAAGACAGCTAGGCCAGCAGAGTAAAACTTAAAGCTAGTAAAAATAAGTAAATAGATAAATTAATAAATGAATAAAGATAAATGGAGTAAAAAAGGGGAGAGAGCCTACTTCCTCAATTTAAATGCTTATTCTAAAATGTTATTGATTGGATCCTGTCGGGTTTTGAAAAACATTTGTACAGATCCTCTAAGTGCGAATTTGATTTTTTCCAGTTTGAAACAGAATAAAACATCAGTTACCCACTGACTTAACATAGGTGAGTTAGGATTAGGGCCCACTGACAAATGCACAGCAGAAGTCACTCGTATTATTAGGAAGAGCATGCAAACTTTACACAAATAGCACCAAGATGGACTATAAACCACAACTATACATCTGTAAAGCAGCAGCATTAATCATACTGTCTTTA
>JANRMT010062811.1:10450072-10478048 GCA_026402145.1 Polypterus bichir lapradei | reverse complement strand
GTTGAATTTTGCTTTGGCTCGTTTAGTTTGACTTGACTGTATGGAATGTTTTCTCTTCTGAATAAAATTCAATAAATAAATAATAAATATGGGTTGCCAATAAAATTTCAAAAGTATATATAAAAAGACAGTATTAATGCTGTTGCTTTACTGATGTATATTTTGTGGGCTATAGTCCATCCTGGTGCTATTTGTGTGAAGTTTGCATGCTCTTCCCAATAATACAAGTGACTTCTGGCATGTATTTGTCAGTGGGCCCTTTAATGGGCAGTGTTCCTGTCCTGTGTTTGTCCTTGTCTTGTTCCAGATGCTGATGGGAATGGCTCGGTCTCCCTGTAACTTTCACCTGCATCATTCAGGTTTGAGAATGTTATCTTCCTTTACATTGTACTTGGCTATAAAGAGATTGGTGTTACATCTCACTGAAGGGCAAAAAGTAACAAATATTGTAACACAAATGCAAGAATGTGATAAATGGTTGTTTAAGAAGAGCATTCAAGGAGAAACCAAACAAAATTTCACATTCTGCCAAAAGAAATCAGAATTTGTAGTGACTGTGCCAACTAGAATTGTAATATAATGAGTTTCAGTCTATTGCCAATATAACAGTGGAAATATATATTAAGAACCTTAATGAAGAAATAACATCCATTTAAGACACCAAGCATCCGCTTTATGATTTTGCCATTCCTTAAGATTTCACAAATAAAGCACAAGCTACAAAACAACCAGGAGACGATAAACCATTAGAGTGGGTATAATTCAAATTCAAAGTATAAAGTTATCTTACTTTACAAGGTAAACTTAAAGTCTACAGTCTGTTATTAAATTTAAGTGTAGTACAGAGCTTGTGATACTTTTGTGGTGGGGTCAGAACAAACAGGAAATATTTAATGTATGGGAGCTTGAATACCAACTACAGGAGATTCAGAAAGCATTCAGACTTTTTACTTTCTGCACACTTTATTATGTCGTACATTTCATTTTAAATGGATAAATCTACCATTTTTGCCTAACAATCTACCCTAAATAACCCATAATGACAAAGTGAAAAAATATCTTCAGAAAGGTTTGATGATTTATTAAAAATCCAAAACTGAAATTTGTTATTTATATACTGTACTTTTAAATTGAAGCGCTGCCTGTCCCCTCATTCATTGGTCACGAGTCCTGTCTCAATTCAGAATTGCAGTATTGTGGGTATGTGTCTCCTGTTTATGATGTGCACTGATTTTTCTGGAAGCATCTATTTAACAATATTTTAGAAAAATAATGCATGTGTTTTACATGTTTTGGACATATGACCAGATAACTGATACACCTGACCAACAGCTCATACACCTTCAATGCATAAGAAGTGGAATACTGCTTGTTTTTCTTCTTTGGTTCAAATGGAGAGTGGCGCGGCCATGTTTACTCCTAGAAAACAACAAGTGGAACTGACTGATCAAAGTAAGTCAGGTTGCCAAATGTGTGTGACAAAAGCTGTACAGTCAATTCTATCAAAATTATCACAAAAGTGTAGATAATTATTGATTTACCGATATATAACATACATAAGATATTTTTTTAAATAAAATAGCAGAAATAAGGTAACAAGATAGTAAGATGAAGGAATATTTTTTTCACCAATGTCACCTTCCACAGTTATTTTAATGCACATTTTCCAGTCTACTTTTAATATTATCCTCTTTACCTGTTATCCTTCACTATATAAATATATACCTGTGAAACTTTCTTTGTCATCTTTGTTCCACCAATTATTTTTTTCTCAATATGATTTTGTGCTACATTAAAAGTGTAGTCCAATTTCCGCTGCACATCTCCTTCTAATGAGGCTGCCAGACTATTTCAAATAAGTTATACCACTGCTTAAATGGGTTTGTGCCAGGGATTTACTCTTGATTATATGTGAAGTGCTTGAAGATGATGCTGATCATAAATGTTAAATCAAACACTTCAGGTACCAGGAAAATATCACTCGCAAATAATTGCATTAATTAAATTATTTAACAATGTTCCTCAAATATCTGCATACAAATATTTAAATACACATTGATAAGAAAGAGGAGTGTATCAAAAACAAAATAATCCATATAATATTCCATATAAAAAAATTCATATAAATATCCCTAATAAATTTATCTACTGGTTCATGGCTTATTAATGCAGCTAAGGGCATGAACTAGAAACTGAGCCTGTATTGGGACAGTTTGTTATTATTAATTCCACAAGCAGAAGGGCTGCTGTTACTTACTTATAATTCATGTTCTTACCCATGTAGTGTAAACCTTTACTATCTACTTAGTGCTAAATCACAAGTGGCACAAAATGCAGTATGCATGGGGACACAGTTGGAGACTTATTAATAGTAAATTTTGTACAAATATTACAAATTAGTTTCTTCACACAGAGAACCATAGACACATGAAGTAAATTACTAAGTAGTGTGGTAGACAGTAGAACTTTAATGACCTTCGAAACTAAATTAGATGTTATTTTGGAAAAATTAGCTGGGTAGGATGGCTGGCTTTGTTATGCTGAATGGCCTGTTCTCATCAGAATTGTCCTAATATTATATCAGCAATCACCCAATGTAGATTTTTTAGCTCATCAGTTTTCATTGAGCCTTCAGACTAACAGTGCTTCTTTGGATTGCTTTTAAATGTGTTTCTCTTTTTAAATTTTAGTTTAGAGCAAACAATCAATTGTATTTTTGGATGGTTGGTGAAAATGTATAGCAGTTCCAGCAAATGGGTACCCCAAGCTGGAATCAAAAGGATATGTGGGTACACTAAACTCACTGCACCACCAGTGCTCTGTTTATTGGCCAACTCTGTTCATCCATTCATTTCCTAAACCTGATGAGTACAATGCAGGGTCTCAGGTGCTACAGCCTTCCTGGCAGAGTCATTTACAAAGAAGGAACCAACATTTGAACATTTGAACATTCAAGACTTGTCGGTCAACTTTATATGCACTTCTTTGGTCAAAGAAAAGACAAAGAGCCACAAAAAGGTTTGGAGCAGCATACTTGAACCTGGCTGCAAAATGTTAAATTAGTTGTACAGTTGTTTACAGACTGGAGACCTAAAAAGCCTGGGTGAGGTTAAGATGGAGGTTTTAAAGTAAGGCAGACGAAGTGAAGTAATCATGACCAGAAATGGAAGTAGTGTTTTCGAGACCAGAACTGACGTCATTGGGATCATGACCGAAGTGACACCATTGAGGCCAGGCGAAATTTCCCATAATTGTTCTGCAGTGGAAAAAGAGAAAGGATTGGTGCACCTCACCACATCGTGGTCTGGCATGGGATTACCCTCATTCGAGCCCTTTAGGTGCCTCCCTTGTGCACATTTGTGACACATGTGAACACAAGTGTACACATGTCACAAAGGCTCCAGAAGATTTGAGACAGCAGTTCTAACCACTATACCAGTATGTCCATTCATAGGTTATAAAAATGTTGTGTGTTAGGTCGGCAAGCCAGTGCAGTGGCCAGCACATTAGGCATGGACATTAATCTATAGTGTCGATCAGTGAATTTCGCCAAAGCATTTTTGCAGCGAATCTGCTGCGTTCACATTCACCCTTGTTCGTCGAATTATTTACTGATAACTTGGCTAGTTTTGGAGATTCTTTTTTTTTCCCCCATAATGTTTTGAAAGCCCAGTGCAATATCTTGAGCTGTAATAGCAAACATTGACGAGACCACCACCCAGGTATGTAATGCTGATCTTTTGTATTGCAGACTAAGTTGGATGGGTTATCTGTGCTAATAGCCGAATGTGCAATCAGTATAAGAGAAGGAGGCATGGGTCCTATGTATGTTGTAAAAGGAAGAGACTTGACACACGTAAAAAGGTTTGGGGCAGCCACCCGTATAATAAGCCGAGAAAGGCCTGAACTTGCCTCTTGGTTATCGGATGGGGCCAATTCACAATGGCATCTATTTTAGAGCACTGTGGTCTCACCATACCCCGGCCCACTAGATAGCCTAAATATTTAGCCTTGATCAACCCAAAGTGACACTTTTTCGGGTTGATACGAAGCCCAGCTTGTGCCAGTGTCCGCAATACAGTTCCAACCTGCTGTATGTGTTCCTCCCAGGTGTTGGAATAGATGACGTCATCCAAGTAGGCAGCACTATATGAATTATGAGGACGGACCACTTTATCCACCATACGTTGGAAGGTTGCAGGTGCCCCATGTAATCCAAATGGGAGGACACGATACTGCCAGTGACCGCTAGGGGTGCTGAACGCTGTCTTTTCCGTTAAGGGAACCTGCCAGTATCCTTTAGTCATATCTAGAGTAGTCAAAAATTTTTCATGTCGTAGCCGCTCGAGGAGATTATCCACTCGCGGCATCGAATTGGGAGACTTGGTTAAGCCGACGGAAGTCATTGCAAAACCTCCAACTTCTGTCGGACTTACTGACCGTAACAATAGGACTGGGCCAGGGACTATAACTTTCATCAATCACACCTTGTTCCAGCATTCGTCTGATCTCCAACTCCACTTCAGCCTTTTTTGCCTCGGGAATTCTGTATGGGCGTTTTTAGACTATAACCCCAGATGTCGTTACAATGTCATGCACAACCAGGTAGGTCCTACCTGGGTTTTCACTGACTACCACAGGGACAGACAGGATAACTGCTTCGAGCTCCTGACGTTGCTGGCGAGTCAAATTGTCTCCGAAATTAAGGTGTAATTGATGAGTGAAGAGAGATTGGAGCTGTCCGGAGTAGGGCTCGGAATCCCTATCCTTCCACGGTTTCAGCAGATTGATATGATAAATCTGCTCGCTGGGTCGATGATTCGGTTGTTTCACCAAATAATCGACCAGCCCCTTCCTCTCCTTAATTTCATAAGGGCCTTGCCAATGGGCCAGTAATTTAGAATGTGAGGTAGGAACTAAAACCATGACCCAGTCTCCCGGACGGAATTCCCACAAAGACGTACCACGGTTATAGCATCGGGCCTGAGCTGCTTGCGCTTTTTCCATATGTGTTTTCAATATGGGTCTAATTTTCTCAAATCTATCGCATAACTGCGTAATATAATCTAATCTTTTAAGACGTCTAATATGCCCCGGGGTTGTCGTCCATATAGTAATTCAAAAGGTGAGAACCCCATGGAGGCTTATGGGACTTCCCGATATGCAAAAAGGATGAGGGAGAGGAGCTGGTCCCAGTTCCTTCCGTCCTCATTGACTACCTTACGCAACATCTGTTTGAGAGTTTGATTAAACCTCTCCACAAGACCGTCGGTTTGAGGATGATATACCAAAGTCTTTAAATGCTTTATTTGAAGTAGCTTGGCAGTCTCCCTGAACATCTGCGAGGTGAAAGGAGTCCCTTGATCCGTCAGGATTTCTTTAGGGATTCCGACACGCGCAAATACCCCAACTAATTCCCGTGCGATAGCTTTTGAAGTAGCAGAGCGCAACGGAACAGCCTCTGGAAACCGGGTAGCATCTATGACCTCTGGCTGAGGGTTCCAGGGGTCCCACCAGGTCGACCCCAATACGTTCGAAAGGGATATCTATTAAGCTATTTATCAATAGCACCTGATGACCCCGATTCTATTGATTCACTAACACAATGTCTGACTTGTATCTCAGAATGGATGAATAGTAACTTTCTCAAGTTAAATAAAGAGAAAACTTAAATCTTAGTGATTAGCAATAATGGTTACAATGAGGCTATTAGAAATAAACTGGATACATTAGGATTAAAAGTCAAGACGGAGGTAAAAAGCTTAGGGGTAATTGTTGACTGTAATCTGAATTTTAAATCGCATATTAATCAGATCACTAGGACAGCATTTTTTCACTTAAGAAACATAAGTAAAGTTAGACCTCTTATATCACTGAAAGATGCTGAGAAATTAGTTCACGCATTTGTTTTCAGTCGACTAGATTACTGTAACGCACTCCTCTCAGGACTACCCAAGAAAGACATAAATTGTTTGCAACTAGTGCAGAATGCAGCTGCTAGAATCCTAACTAGGAAAAGAAAATCCGAACACATTTCTCCAGTTTTGATGTCACTACACTGGTTACCTGTGTCATTCAGGATTGACTTTAAAATTCTGCTTATGGTTTATAAAGCCTTAAATAATCTCGCCCCATCTTATATATCGGAATGTCTGACACACTATATTTCAAATTGTAACCTCAGATCCTCAAATGAGTGTCTCCTTAGAATTCCAAGAACAAAACTTAAAAGAAGTGGTGAGGCGGCCTTCTGCTGCTATGTACCTAAAATCTGGAATAGCCTGCCAATAGGAATTCGCCAGGCTAATACAGTAGAGCACTTTAAAACACTGCTGAAAACATATTACTTTAATATGGCCTTTCTATAACTTCAATTTAACTTAATTTAACTTAATCCTGATACTCTATATGTTCAATTTCCTCATAATAACTATTCAGGGTGGCTCTAAAATCCGTACTGACCCCTACTCTCTTTTCTGTTTCTTTTTCCGGTTTCTTTGTGGTGGTGGCCTGCGCCATCTCCACCTACTCAAAGCTTCATGATGCTCCAACAATGATGGATGGACTAAAAGGCAGAATTCTACGTGATCATCATCATCAAGCCTTTCCGTGAGAACCCTAAATCCAAAGAGGACTGTTTCATTTATGTTAGGTAGAATGCCCAGAGGGAACTGGGCGGTCTCATGGTCTGGAATCCCTACAGATTTTATTTTTTTTCTCCAGCCGTCTGGAGTTTTTTTCTGTTTTTTCTGTCCCCCCTGGCCATTGGACCTTACTCTTATTCGATGTTAATTAATGTTGATTTATTTTGTTTTCTTATTGTGTCTTTTATTTTTCTATTCTTTATTATGTAAAGCACTTTGAGCTACTGTTTGTATGAAAATGTGCTATATAAATAAATGTTGTTGTTGTTGTTAAGGGTAAGGAAACTAGAGGAGCACGGTCCCTCCTAGGAATTTGCCTCAATTGACATTCCGGACAGGTTGTTCAAAAGCAGCGAACCTCCTCGTTAATTCCAGGCCAAACAAATCAGAGCTTAATTCTCTCAAGTGTTTTTTCGAGGCCCATATGCGCTCCCAGCAGATGGGTATGCGCTAGTTCACAGACCTGTCGCCGGTAAGTCCGTGGTACTAACAACAGTGACCTCATCTGTCCCTCATGCTCTGCCACCCGATATAACAGATCATCATTAAGCACTTGTTTATTAAGGACCCTGTGGCATGGGGTGTGAGGTGCGTTGGCCGTCTATTAGAACGACTGCATTCTTTGCAAATTTAAGGGAATCATTATTCCATTGTTTCCTTTTAAATGAAGCCGGCGTCTGCCTGAATTGAAACTGCAGACATGAGAGAGGATCGGATTCAACCTCATATTGGCGGGGTTTCGTCCCAAGCTGTCTGAGCGTTTGCTGATGACGTCTCAGGCTGCAACGTCTTGGGTGTTTCTTCGTCATCACCAGAGGCCGAAGTCCGCTCCTCCACTGTCCGCTGTATACACGGCTTGGAGGATGTTGAGGGCACCGAATCCGCGTCCGTGACTACACCTAGTGATCGAGGAGAAGGGACCCAATCTCTTCCTAGTATCACGGAGAAGGGACGATTATCCATCACTGCCACCATTAACTTTTTAATCATGCCGTCCTGACATATAAAGCATTTGGCGGATCGATAATACCGGACATCCCCGTGAATACAGGTAATGCAGGTCTTATTCTTACACCATTGTCGCGGTAATATCAAATGGCAAGCAACAATGGAAATGCTACTGCCGGAATCAAATAAGGCGGTTACTTTAATTCCATTAACTAACATTTTTCCCGTATGTGAACAGGCCAGTGGATTAGCAAGAGCACACCGCACCTCCTCCCACATCACCCTGCAGACCCCTTTGTTGCTTCACAGTGCCTGCCGGCACGTCCCAGGGTCTATTCGAACATGCCTCAAATTATAGCCGTGGGACTCTGTATTAGGGATGCAAGCATGCCCGGGTCCACACGAGTTCCGCTCTGACACTCCCAAGCCGGTTTCTGCCCTGAAGTGATCTATTGTCTCAGCTAATGTGACAATATCTGTATATTCCCAGGCCGGCTGGGCGATTTTTTCGGGAAGGCTCTTAAGGAGTAAGGCATAGGCCACCTGCTCCGCTGTTTGGTGGCTGGAATTTTTATGGAGCTGTAACCAACCAACCACCTTAGCCCATAAAGCCGTTGCCTGTTTCTTGGTTGCCTTAGCTGTGTTAATTTTCCAGGCCATTATGTTTTTCGCCTGCCAGCCTGGGTTTCTCCCACCTTTATTAAAGGGCTTGCCCTTTGTGAGATAAGTAGGGGCAGTCCCCACACCCGGGAGGCCATAATAAGCACTCAATGCGTTCCCTGACCTTTAACAGGGGGTGTTGGTGTTGATGGGTTGAAGCACATTCAAGTTTTCACCAACACTCCCCGACTGATGCCCACTCGGCAACTCGGGAGCGGTACTTACCCATCTGATGATTCGTTGTTTTATAAACGTGTGTCAAGCCTAGGTTTAGGTTTGCCTTCCGATCTCTCCAGGAGGCCATCATCCTGCCGACTACGCCACTGTAAAAGGAAGAGACTTGACACACGTAAAAAGGTTTGGGGCAGCCATCCGTATAATATTCCTAGCTTCAAAGGTTTGGTTTTTCAAGCAACAATGAAGTTGACTGTAGAGAGTCCAAGACAGAACTGATAGAAAAGATGGCGGTTTTAAGTGATCAGACAGGAAGTGATGTAGGGTGACCGGAAGTGATGTTTTTCTGGGCACCGGAACCGGAAGTGACATTCTTCTGGGTGCCGGGAACGGAAGTGACGTTCTTCTGGGTGGCGGGACCGGAAGTGACGTTCTTGGTTCAGATAGATTTTCCCGCAGCTGGTCTGCAGAGATTACAGGAGAAGGTTTAGTGCACCCTGCTCTCCCCTGGCCTGGCGTGGAATTGCATTTACTTGGTTTCCACACCGTCCCCCTACTCGCACGTGTGTGACAATGCATAATAATAAGCCAAACCTCTAAGAAGTCAGAGGTCCAAGACTCCCCACCCCCCTGGACACTGTATGAAATAACAAAAAATTTGTTACTATTTAAAAGATGTTTCTAGCTTTTGGATAGAATAAAAAGTGCAAAGCATCAGCACAGACAGTTTTGACAGCCTTCAACGCGACTGTGACGGTGCAGGTCCACTGCCTTGCTCCCTCTTCCATTATGGGAACCCCTTGAACCCAACACCATCGATAGTCATGACCAGGATGAGCTGTACAAATGAGGACACCATATGAAGTGTTCAGTGCTTTTATAAAAAAAAAACCTAACTAAACAGTGTCCAACTAAATAATGCAGTTTTTCAAAATTCAGAAGTGTTCAATAAATGAATCCTTAAAAATGGGTGAAAAGTGTAAGTTAAAATCAATAAATAAATCAAATAAAAACATGGTTAAAATACTAACAAGAGCAGTCCTTTTTTAAAAGCCCGGTGCATTCTCCTCTTAGCTAGCAGCACCCCTGCTTATCCCATCCCAGGTCTTGCAACAGAGGAGTCGCCCTTACAGCAGGTGCAGCTGACCTTCCAAAGGTCCAGTTGCCTTCCGTCCCCTGGCCTTGTAAAGGCTCCCTCGCCGGACTAAGAATTGGGTGCCCAATGGCCAGGATGCTCATGCTGTGGCTCTCCCCCACAAGCCATCTCGACTCCCACTACCTTCCCAGCCTTACGTGGAGAGCCATCCACACTCCCAGTCACTCCAGCTCCTCGGAACAGCTCAGCAGGAGCAACGCAATCCATCTGCCCCCAAGTGTTGGTCATACTCTCTTTTCCAGGGGATCTTCTCCCAGGGGCCTGCCTTCACTCCTTCTAGCCTGCTCTCTCTTGCTCACTTACTCACACGCGTACCGATTCTTACAGCCTCCTGCCTTCTTCTCTCCTTAACCTTTGTTCATTGTTTCTCTTTTTTTTTTCTCCTGATCCTTTTTCCTCTCCTCGCACTCACACTTTTCCTTTTAAAATGGGGACATGGCACAGCTGTGACGATTAGGAGCTCCCAGCACCAATTAGGGTCATGGACGATCCTATACTTGTGCACTTAGTGTAGAACTGTCTAGTCCCGCATCGCGTCTGGGAACCACTCTTGCCATGCTACCATGCTCCCTCCCACCAAGATGTAAATGCAGTGATTGTTTATTTAAAAAGATGCTTTTCAGCCTTGGACCTCACTCTACCACAGCGACTTCAAGAAATAAAACAAGCCAGTGGTTTCAATCATGATATGCCACATTGAATTTTCTGCCTTTAAAAGACCTACATATTTTTTCTGACTTTTGACTAGGATTTAGGCATTTCTGCTTTGTTTTGATTAAATATATGATTGCGTGTCTCTGACTGCATTCTTTCTTCTTTGCTCTCACGGAGGCATGGTGGTGCAGTGGTTGATACTGCTGCTACATAACTAAAGTCACCTTATAAGCCACAATAATAGGTCCAGTATAGTTGGCAGACGTTTCTCTAGCCCATTATAATTCAGTCAAATCTAGTTCAGTTAGTCCTTCCCCATTGACTTCAATTCATTTCACCAAGTTCGGCAAATATTGTGAACATTTCCGTGTTTTCGAGGAACTCACAGCGAAGCAAACTTGGCAATGTTCACTCATCAGTATTAATCTATTAGGGGTACCACAAGAAATGGTAATGTGGGTAAGCAGCTGCTAGAGAGCTCTCCATTACTCCTTGGCCGGGTGAGAGAAAGTGTTTACTGGTAGCTGTTAGATATAAGAACATAAGAAACATAAGAAATTTGACAAATGAAAGGTGACAATTCTGTTAATCAAGCCAGTTTCTTTAGCTTAGGGGTGGGCAATGTCAATCGTGGAGGGCTGCAGTGACTGGGGGTTTTCGTTCCAACCCAATTGCTTAATTAGAAACAAATCCTTCCCAGTCTCAGACCTTATTTAATTTTATGGTTTGTTAGTCTGCAATGTTACGTTCTTACATTGTAGATTTTTTCCTTTCCAAGGATATCATCTAAATGATTTGAAGCATAAAACAGATCATTTTCAGTCTGTCACATATTTCTCTTAAGTGTTTTGTTAAATTAAATAGTGCTGGATGAATCCACACAGGTGTAAATTGAAACAAGTTTGACAGAAAACTGATGGCTCTTTTGTTATTTACATCTTATTGCTAATAAGGAGACATTAAAACTGTGAATGCAGCTGTTTAAGATTGAAATAAGCAATTAAGGGTGCGGAACGTTAACAATCAAGACCACTAAAATGAAGCATCAAAATGCCACTTGAGCAATAAGTGCTTCATCAGAAGTAATTGACCTCTCATTAAGAAACAGGGTTGAAACAAAAACCTGCAGCCACCGCGGCCCTTGGGACCGACATTGTCCTCCACCCCTGGTTTAGTTGATAGCTAAGCTGTCCCAATATTTGATCCAGGTTCTTCATAAAGGTTGTCAAAGTTTCTGCTTCAAATACATCTCTCGGTAGTTTATTCCAGAGTCCCATAACTCTTTGCATAAAGAAGTGCCTCCTGTCTTCAGCTTTAACACAGTTCCTCTTAATTTCCACTGATTCCACTGATATCCTTGAGTATGTGATTCAGCCTTAATCTGAAATATTTCTGTGAGTGCCTCAGAATGATCTACTCCATGGGCACTAGACAAAAGGAAAGGTCATTAGATTGAACATGAGACTAGGACTGTTACAGGTGACATGAACTGACTGATCACTTAATTGATTCTGGGTCATTGTAATTTTACTTCTACTCATTGAAAGTCTAATGCACAAACATGAATGGTGATTAATGGCACATTTAAATTTATATGCTTAGCAGAGTCATGCATGCGCATCAGAGGACCACTTTCAAGGTTTATTGGAGGTAGGGCGAGAAGGGGCACAGTCACTAACATTGTTATCTCTTTTGTCACCTGCAGCATCAAGAAAATGCCCACTGAGGGCAACTGATTCTGTCCCAGCCAGCTGGAGAACTATGAAAGAGCGAACTCCCCAGAGAAAGGCATCTCATTTCTGACCCAATCTGCCAACAGCATTGGGCTCATGATGTAGACCTGCTCTATCGAGTTAATACTGTTGTGGAGAAATCTTCAGTAAAAAATGAGCATAGAGTCTTCAGAAAGGCAGTGAGAATTTAGACTTTATTGAATAGCATAGGAAACAATTGCAGAACATATAAAGCTGTCTCAGTTCATGAAATAAGCCCGTGGTTTGGGCAAGGTTCATTTTTATTTCAGTTCTATTCACTTCCCCATTTCATACATATTTCTCATCATACACTTTACATGTTATCTTCGTAATAATGACCTCGTGCTTTACCTGTTTTCATAACAATTACCTTGCCTTGTAAACTCCTTTCCCATAATAATCATCAGTCTTTTCATAACAATCATCAGGACTCGAAGGTTGTGCTTGCCGCCTGACCCGGAGATGACGATTACCTGATCATGTTTTACATTTCTCACATTTTCACATTTCTAATCTTCATCTAATAAAAATTGATCAGTCCTCATCATTAAGTTGGAACCAGGGTAACCCACATATGAGAAACTACACTGATCAATTAATAATTGCTTGTTGCACCAGCATACAGTAAGACTAAAATCATAAGCAGCTGCGCAAGGTAAGGGCAGCACGCAACTTTACTGATAACGGATAAGCTGCTGGAGCTGAATGCAAATGGTAACGATAATCAAGTCTTAAACTCTTGTATAGCTCAATCTTAGCTAACACAATGGAGTTTGCTTTCAACTTGATCATCCAGAATATTCATAAGCCTTAAAATATAAAATTAAAAGCCATAAAAATGTTTAAATGTTTAAAGTGTTTATGCGCTAGCATGCAAGTTTACTTAGTTTTCTTTAACTTTAAGGGCAGTGGTCCACCAGGGGGCTTACTGCTCCCTTATCCCCAACACAGACTGGCTGAGTGACAAGTTCACCACAGCACATTTTTTTATTCTTCACTGGGGAAGCGTATTTCTTTTTGCTTCTCACTACACAGCACAGTACAAAGCACCAAATACAAATAAACACAGTTCTTTCTTTCTTTCTTTCTTTCTTTCTTTCTTTCTTTCTTTCTTTCTTTCTTTCTTTCTTTCACTCCTCCTCAAAAGCTTTGTCCTCCAACACCCAACTCTGGCTCCTAGATTGGTGGTGAGGTGGCTCCTTTTATAGTGCACCTGGAAGTGCTCCAGGTGTTTCTCAACCTTCTTCTGGCTGCAATTCCAGGTGTGGTGGAAGTGGTTCTTCCAAGGGTCCAGTTGAACCTGCAGCACCCCATGGACGGCACCCACAGAGCCCAACAGGGCCAAAATACCAGTCCCAACATACCCTGCGGGGATCCATGGTGCTGTAGCAGCCCAGGGGGGCTGCCCTCTAGTGCCTGAGGAAGATAGTGACTCCAATGTGGTCTCTCTCTCTGTGCTCCCACCCAGCCGGTGTTCTGGCTGGATAATGGTGCTGGCCATCCATCACAGGGCCTCGAATGTTTGCAGAAACATGTTTGGTCTTTAGTCAGCCAGAAGGCTCAGCAAAGTCACCATGTCACAAAACAAAAGCTTATTTACTCAATTCCCTAAAAAACACAGTGTCCTTGGCTCATAGAAAACAAAGCAAGTGAAAAGCAAGCAGGCCACATTAAAAACAAAAGCAGCGACCTGTGAACTAATAGTGCCTGTCTAAGCTGCTTAAAAAGATGTAAAATAACTCCTCTTAACACTAGAATTACCAAAGCCTATGAAAAAACTCATAATCCAGGTCCACCTTAAATCCGTTCCCACCTCTCCGTTAGCGTCTTTTGTTTTGTAAATGTGTTGATCAACACAAACAGCAATCAGCCTGCTACCCCATCCCCCTCACCGCTGCAGGAAGGGCAAAAAGCTCTCCCAGCTGGGAGTGAGGTACCGGGACCTGTAGAGGGTAAATAATATATCGTTATTTGGAGCATATGCATTTCATGTGTGTTCCATGTCTACAACGATCTATGCAAGTGAAGGATGGCAGGAAATGCAAGAAATGTTGAACACATACCTAAAATGACAAACTTTTTTCATGTTTTAGTACTAGCGACAAAACTTTGACACGTAGTATATAAGGTGTGAAGACTGAAGTCTAAATATCAACTAAGCACTTTCACAAAAGTTACAAATATAACAAAACAAGTGCACTTTTATTCAAGACTGTAACCGAAGAAAAAGAAATCGGGTTAGTGTACTTTGTTGCCACAGCTTCTTTGGTAGTACAGCGGTAAGAACTGCTGACTCCTATTCAAACGGTTGCCGGCTCGAGCCCTCTCACATCCCAAAATAAATGTTTTGAGTAGTGAGCTGCTCTTATTGTTACTATCTTCTTATATAATACACTACCGTGGCTGTCCGTTTGTCTGTCCAGGATTTTAAATCACCTGTAGCTCGCAAACCGTGTGAACTATTGACCTGAAATTTGGTACACATATACTACGTGACCTATACTGTCTGCTTTCAGGGTGATGATTGACCTCCAAGGTTATTCCTCTTTTAATTGTTATTTTATTTTATTCCAGAATTAACCTTTGGCAGCGGCCAACAGGGCAGCCGTGTGGTGCATGTGTACGGGTACTGTTTTCATTCCCTACCACCTTCGCCGTCACTTCCCCTACCTCTTCATATCTTAAATCATTCTTGAAGCAGATTGAAGACTTAAGTACCAGCTTAAGTGAAAAATTAAGGAAAATGTACTAAGTGATTGCAATACAAACACTGACTTAATCAGTTTTCACGTGAAAAGATGCTAACTAAAGAAGAGAAGAAGTGGACCGCTGGGGTGAAGAAAAGAAGAGCTGCTCAGGAAGCAGCAAGCGCATCAACCTCTGAGCAAACAATGCTAAACATACAGAGAAAGAGGATGAAAACTAGGAATGCTCAAGCCAAGTGTATTCACTGCATGTTATAGTGCAGTGCGCAGTTACTGGTTAAACAATAAAAAAATACATTTGATTTGAGTCTGTAACAGCCGGTGTAAATATATGGTGCTTGTGAAGGTTAGCGTTTTTTTTTTTTATTCAGTTTTATTCTCTCAGTCATGTTCACGCTCCCCCTGATCTGACACTGCTGTTTTCAAATAAAGACGTGCTATAACAGAGGTGAACTCAAAGGGAACAGAATATCTCCCCGCAAGAAACGTCCACTCACATATATGAACAACACAGCAGCACCAGCCGTAAATGCGAACGATGGCACCGTTTGGATGCAGCAAGAGGTCAGGCGTCATCCTGCCAGTCAGTCTGCCCCACACCTGTCCTACAACGAAACAGCACGATTTACAGAGCTCACCAAGGTATTGTGCAAAGTCCTGTTTGTGATCATGTTTTGTGATAGTTTTTATATAAAAAACATTTATATGTTACTTATATAAAAGCCAGATCGAATGTTATTTACCTGGATTTATTTACATATCTTCCTACAGCGTAAAGTCACAAGTAGACTGCTGAGCTTTCTCTGTTTGATCGACATGGACATGCTGACACAGTACATGTGTACTGAAGTGACTTTAGCTGCAGGTGGAAGCTCCTGTCGCACCCTACGCAACTATGTTTGATCTTATTCAGGAAAAGATCCCAGTTGCCCCACGGGAGAAAGACTTTGTGAGACTAAGGTCATATAGCTTATGAAACCATTTCTGGACAAACGCAGAACTGTAACAACAGTTTCCACCTGCAGCTAAAGTCACTTCAGTACACATGTACTTTGTGAGCATGCCCATGAGGGATTTAAGGTGGGCCGGGTGTACGTGTTTTATCGTAGGCTTTGGTGATTCTAGTGTTAATAGTCAATAGTTCTAAAACCAATAACAAGGCACATTGATCCTTGATTTAAACCTCAACAATATCTTTGAAAGAACATCACAAAGACACCTTTTAGTTCTGTTTAAATTGACTGGAGCGCCATCGAGCATTCTTTTTGTTTGTTATTATTTACAATAAGGTTGACCCATCTGGTAATACAACACTTCCTTGATGCCCAAGTGTGTCCTTTCGCTCATCCACAACAGATGCTTTTATCCAAAATGACTTACAAAGCAGGTTAACAATTGAGTAACAATCAGTGTGGGGGACTGTTTGGGAAGAAGTGTTACAGGTCAAGATCACAAAATTGATCAACACAAGTGAAGAGCTCAAAGACAAAATATAACTGAATTTCAATTCCTAGGTTAAAAAACTAACAGCTAATATCGGCTGGACATAAATTCACCCAACAAAAGAGTTTTCAAATGCTTCTTAAACACATTGAGGGAGTCAGCAGTTTGGAGGGAGGGGGCAGCTCATTCCACCAACTAAGAGCTACATATGAAAAGAATCTTGGATCAGGTTTGCTTCCATGCAGAGGTGGTATCACCAAAGTTTGAAAAGGAGTATAGGACCTCAAATGTGTCTCTATGTATACAGTGATCCCTCCTTGATCGCGGGGGTTGCGTCCCAGAACCCCCCATGAAAGGTGAAAATCTGCAAAGTAAAAACCATATGTTTATATGGTTATTTTTATATATTTTAAGCCCTTATAAACTCTTCCACACTCTTATAAACATTTCCTGCACAGTTATACAGCATAAACCCTTTATATTCTCTAGATATTAGGTAAGATTCGTTGAAATTATGTATGTAAACACACTGTTTATATACTACACACAAACATACGTATCGTATATCATTGAGGAGTTTTATTTAATATGTAATACAGTTTTTAACACATTGTAATTGATTAGGTAATATAAAAATAAATGAAAAATCTACAACATGTAAATATAAATAAAACCTAAATGTTATTTTAAAGATATTGAGCGTCTCCGATATCGCATATGTTACAGCCATTATGATAGACAGGCCATCAGCAATAAATATGTACAATGCAAAAAAAATTGTATAAAATGTGTGTACAGTTACACTAAACGTACATACATGTACTAAGTATGTAGAAGAGTTAGTTAAGTTAGTTAAGGGTTAAGTTAGTTAAGGGTAATTATCAACAATGACACGACGACTTGTCCGATAGCAATGACATAAATGTTGACTGTGTAGCACCACGATATAGCTGTTCCCTTCCTTCAACATATCCAAAACTTTTACCTTTTCGGCAATCGTTAGCATCCTCCGTTGGCGCTTGGGCATGGCCCCAGAAGCAGTAGCAGGATCAGATCATTTTGGAGACATAACGAAGGGCTTGACTACACACAGAGATAAACACAAAAGTGCACAAAAGTTAACTCTTTACACAACGAAACACGTTGATGCTGAATGAGTGAGACAAGATGCTGGCTAACGCAAAGTGGAATCGAATGCTGCTGTCCATCGCTGAGCCAATCAGCACCCAGGAACTTAACCGCATGCTCTAACTGGGTAGCTTCTCAGCCATCTGCCAATAGCGTCCCTTATATGAAATCAACTGGGCAAACCAACTGAGGATGCATGTACCAGAAATAAAAAGACCCATTGTCCGCAGAAATCCGTGAAGCTCTAAAAAATATGCGATATATATTTAGATATGCTTACATATAAAATCCGCAATAGAGTGAAGCCGCAAAAGTCGAAGTGCAATATACCGAGGGATAACTGTATAGGTGCAGACCCACAGACTATTCTGCAGACAAACATCAAGGATTTGAACTTAACACATTCTGCTACAGAAAGCCAGAGCCAGTGTAGTGAGTGACATGTGCCTGCCTCGTTTGGTTGTACACGAGATGTGCCACTGAATTTTGATTCATCTGCATGGACTTGGTACACATGCCGGTGTTCCTGTCATCAGAGATCTGAAGTAGTCCAGACATGACAGGACCAAAATCTGGATGAGGAATGGTTCTGCATATTCTGTCAGATACATTCTGACCTTGAGGATATTGTACAGAATAAATCTGTGAGCCCGAGAGACTGCAGCAACATGGTACCTGAGGGGCAGCTGGTCATCAATCATCACCCCAAGTTTGCATGCCAACTTGGCAGGTGTTAGCAATAATGAGCCAAGCTGAACAGAGATAGGGTGCTGAATAGTCAGATGACCCAGGATAACAGGAAGGTCCGCATTTGCCAAGTATAGCTGTCGATGATTTTCCTTCATTCAGTTTACATCAGAGAATCATTGTGACATGCTGAGATTCTAGATGATTCCATATAGTCCTCTGTAGGGATTATCAGGTGTAGCTGTGTATCATTTGCATTTTACTGATAGGAAAAATCATTGGATTGGATGATAGGACCTAGTGGGGAAATGTACAGAGAGAAGAGAAGAGGCCCCAAAATCAATCCTTGGGGCACTTTAGTGCTTGCCTGGGGCACCCTTGACATCTTTCCAAGCAAGGAAACATAGTAGGATCAGAACAAGAGGAAGGACTCAATCCATATGTGGATAGTCTCAGTGATGCCAAGGCCAGAGAGGGTGGTAAGGAGGATCTGGTGGTTGACTATGTGAAAGGCAGACAAGACAAATAGTAGGATGAGCAACGATGACATGTTGGTAGTTTTTGCCTACTTTATTGTATAGACAAAGATATGTATAACTGTCTAATTGGAGTGACTCATCTTGGATTTTGACTGATTAGGATGAAGCAGTCTATTCTGTAGAAGAAAAGACGAGACTTGGTTAGAGACTGTGCTCCTGTGTTATGGATAGAAAGGAGAGCAGAGACACTGGTCTGTAATTACTTACTTGAGATTGGTTGAGAGTGGCCTTCTTGAGTTATAAGAGCCTGTTTGAACCAGATGGCCTGGTACCAGATGATAAGTTCTTGTTGCTTCTTGAATATTTGACTCACAGCAGGCACTTCATGGAGGAAAAAATGTGCGGTGATGTGAACTCTTACTGTTAAGGTCCATTTGGTATTCCATTTAACTGTCATGATCTGGCTTTTGTTTTAATTTTTTGTAGTCATTCTTTGGCCTGTAAAATATTTGAGATATCATTTTGGGGGTTTAGAGGTCCTTACATTTATTTTTGGATCTTAAGCATTTTCATTTAGTTAATAATGAATTCTATTCTCTTAAGTTGGCATTTTCTTTTTATTTTGGATGCCAACAATTTGTGCTCTTTATTTTCTCAGTTTCTAGGCAGTTGCTAAGTTCGTGACCTCAAAGGACACACCTCTTGCAACACGTAAAGTGTTTCTGACGATGGGAAACAATTATAGCTGCATTCAGGAAAAATACAAAATAGAAAACATGCTCCAAAAAATTAGATAACTTTTTATGCGATTGGAATTTCCAAAAATAAACATCATAATCACAATCACGAGCCTCAAAAAATGCCGAAATAAATGTTTTATCTTGTATATAAAATAAACATTGGAATCAAGACTCTGATGCAAATGTTCTGCACCATTAAAAACACAGAAATACAAGTGTAAGTCATTAACTTATTGATTTCCCACAGACTAATATACAAAAAAAGCAGTGCATGCATGGCTGAGAACTAAAAACATTTTTTTTTTCTGCGGACATAACCAGACTTCCATCCATCCATTATCCAGCCCGCTATATCCTAACTACAGGGTCACGGGAGCCAATCCCAGCCAACACAGGGTGCAAGGCAGGAAACAAACCCCAGGCAGTACGCCAGCCCACCATAGTGCACACACACACACACCAAGGACAATTTAGGATCGCCTATGCACCTAACCTGCATGTCTTTGGATTGTGGGAGGAAACCAACACAGACACGGGGAGAACATGCAAACTCCACGCAGGGAGGACCCCGGAAGCGAACCCAGCTCTCCTAACTGCGAGGCATCAGCGCTACCACTGCGCCACTGTGCCGCCCCATTCATCCATTATCCAACCCGCTATATCCTAGTTCATAATAAAAAATGACATCACTAAATGTTCTTTACTACTTCTTCCTCTTTTCCCACTTTGTTGTAGGCCAATGTGCTTGTTCAACCTTCTCCAAACAGTTCGGTCATGCACCTCCACCCCAGTCAAACCCTTTTCATTCAGATTTTCTTCTGCTTTGTTTATCCACCTCTGCTTTAGCCTCCCTTGCTTTCTCTTCCCCTGTACTTCCATTCCTATATATAACCTTTGATCCTGTTGTGTCAAAACACAAAGATTGTGTCCTCCAACACACCACTAACAACACGTAAAGCAGTCCTGATGACGGCAACCAAATATAGCTGCACTCATGAGAAATACAAAATGGTGAACAAAATATGCCAAAAAATTAGGTTTTTATGCAATTGGAATTTCCAAAAATGAATGTCATAATCATAAACAGTAGCCTCAAAACCCCTAAAATGAATGCTTGATCTTGTATAAAATCCAAAACCCTAGTTGAAATGTCCTGCAACTCAATGTTCTCTATTGCAGTTCTAATACATTTTCGAAGTAAAGTGTGGATAATTACCGTATATTCTTGCGTATAAGCTGGGTTTTGATACCCGAAAAATCAATTATAAAATCAGACCCCGACTTATACGCCCGTTCAAAAATATGACACATATCTTTTTTTTACATCTTTTTTTACAGATCTTTCTCAGACACATCAAATTTTGTTGCAGAAGCGCAGTTACCAATTTCATTCGCCACTTCAATGACTTTTAATTTAAAACCAGCTTCACATTTTCTTCTAATCGAACGCTCCATCGTAGAGAAGGGATGCTCTTACAATAAAGGTGTATGAGGGTGTGAGATACAAAAAACACAAATCAGTGCAAACGTCGCTTTGGAATAGTTCAGGTATTACCGTGTGATCACGTAGGCACAATACTTGGAAAAAAAAGCAGCGTGCTCCGTGGTCTGTGTTAGTCACTGATGGTCCCTGAGAACTAATGCCAAGTCCAAGGTTGGTTTTCACCTTATGCAGAGTTCTGTCAGAGATGCGTCTGACCACATGTGATCCGGAATTAGGCAGATTTAAAAATATGATGCTGTTCTAACTTTATGATATAAAACATGCATGAAATTTAGCATTTATCCATTTATTTTTTTATTCTGCGTATTCATTGCAGGCTTGTGGCCAGCAAAAGCCTATCTGAGCAGAAATGAGTACCGGGCAGGACCAGTCAAATGGAAAATAAAAAGGAGATGATGACTTAAAATTCAAAGTATGGCTATATCTGCACAAATTTAATTTTAATAATTAATTTTTGGGGACATTCCTTGGCAGAAACATATGCTTTCACACACATAAGTAGAAACTAGATAGTTGGGGGAAATTTAAAAATTGCTACTCTAGGGACAATGGGAAATGATCAAAAACTCAGTCGAAAAGCCCATGAGAAATAAAACAAGGCAATCCAAACAAGTCAGATTTGTATGTTGCAATTAATTTCATGTACAGTATATTGTTAAAGTGTGTATTATGAAACTGAGAAAAAGCTGGTGAGCTTTTCTATTAAGTATTCTCAGCTCAGAGTTGTTCAATGAGGCATTTTTTCGTTTTATATGTTAATAATTCATGAATGTAAAGGCTTGCTTAACCTCTATTTATTATTTATGAACACGTAGATTAAAAGACTAAACATGTAGAGCATGCCAGCCATTTATACTAGAAAGGAATTTTAATGAAAACCCACTGGTTTGTATTTACATCTTCTGATCATAAGCACAATTTTTTTGTTCAATGCAGGATGAACCAATTAGGAAGTTTGTGTAGATAATCTGACAGCAGTCAAGTAGAAAAAGCAATAATCCATTATGCACAAGGTTAGGGTTTTAATCCCCATCATTGATGCCCTGAGTGAGCCCCTCACTAGTCCTCCAACTGTAAAATTATGGAAATTGATGCATTATACTTGTAAAACATAAAAACAAATGTTCTGGTTATCCATTTTAAGCAAGTACTATACATGCATTGACCACATGAATGCATTTCTGAGACATTTCTGCACAGTATATTTCAGTGTGCACATCAGGTCCTTTTGTATGGTTCCTAAATTCTAGATTATATTAGATTCACGCTTTGAGAACCTGAAATAACAGGTCATATATATATATATAGACTTCGTGCCAGCAAAGCAGTGGGTCCGGATGAAGTATCGCCACGACTGCTGAAGGCCTGTGTGCTGGAGCTGGGAAGTCCTCTACAGCACATCTTCAACCTGAGCCTGGAACAGGGGAGAGTCCCGAGGCTTTGGAAAACATCTTGCATCACCCCAGTCCCAAAGGTATCACGTCCTAGTGAGCTGAATGACTCCCGGCCTGTTGCTCTTTCACATGTGATGAAGACCATAGAGCGGCTGCTGCTTCACCACCTGTGGTCACAGGTCCGCCATGCCCTCGACCCTCTGCAGTTTGCATACCAGGAGAAGGTGGGAGCGGAGGATGCCATCATCTATATGCTACACCGATCCCTCTCCCACTTGGACAGAGGCAGTGGTGCTGCAAGAATTATGTTTTGGGACTTCTCGAGCACCTTCAACACCATCCAACCTCTGCTCCTTAGGGACAAGCTGCCGGAGATGGGAGTAGATTCATACCTGGTGGCATGGATTGTGGACTATCTTACAGACAGACCTCAGTATCTGCATCTCAGGAACTGCAGGTCTGACATTGTGGTCAGCAACACAGGAGCGCCGCAGGGGACTGTACTTTCTCTGGTCCTGCTCAGCCTATATACATTGGACTTCCAATACAACTCGGAGTCCTGCCACATGCAAAAGTTCGCTGATGACACTGCTATCGTGGGCTGCATCAGGAGTTGGCAGGAGGAAGAGGAGTATAAGAATCTAATCAAGGACTTTGTTAAATGGTGCAACTCAAACCACTTACACCTGAACACCAGCAAAACCAAGGAGCTGGTGGTGGATTTTAGGAGGACCAGGCCCCTCCGGGACCCAGTGATTATCATAGGCGACTGTGTGCAGAGGGTACAGACCTATAAATACCTGGGAGTGCAGCTGGATGATAAATTGGACTGGACTGCCAATACTGATGCCCTGTGCAAGAGAGGACAGAGCTGACTATACTTCCTTAGAAGACTGGCATCCTTCAACATCTGCAATAAGATGCTGCAGATGTTCTATCAGATGGGTGTGGAGAGCACCCTCTTCTACGCGGTGGTGTGCTGGGGAGGCAGCATAAAGAAGAGGGATGCCTCACCCCTGAACAAACTGGTGAGGAAGGCAGGATCTATTGTAGGCATGGAACTGGACAGTTTGACATCTGGGGCAGAACGACGGGCGCTGAGCAGGCTCCTGTCAATCATGGAGAATCCACTGCATTCACTGAACAGGATCATCTCCAGATATAGCAGCAGCTTCAGCGACAGACTGCTGTCACTGTCCTGCTCCACTGACAGACTGAGGAAATCATTCCTTCCTTACAATATGCAACTCTTCAGTTCCATCCAGAGGAGTAAACGTTAACATTATACAAAGTTATTGTCTGTTTTACCTGTATTTTTATCACTCTTTAATTTAATATTGTTTTTATCAGTATGCTGCTGCTGGAGTATCTATCTATCTATTTATCTATCTATCTATCTATCTATCTATTTGCTTATCAGATGCTTTTATCCAAAGCAACATACAAAAGTAGTCAACATACTCTGTTCAAAAAAATTAAAGGAACACTTTTTAATCAGAGTATAGCATCAAGTCAGTGAAACTTCTGGGCTATTGATCTGGTCAGTTAAGTAGCAGAGGGAGTTGTTAATCATTTTCAGCTGCTTTGGCATTAATGAAATGAAGAACAGGTGCACTAGAGGAGCAACAATGAGACAACCCCCAACACAGGAATGGTTTAACAGGTGGAAGGAGACCACTGACATTTTTCCCTCCTCATCTGTTTTTTTCACTCGTTTTTCATTTGGCTATGGTCAGTGTCACTACTGGTAGCATGAGGTGATACCTGGACCCTACAGAGGTTGCGTAGGTAGTCTAACTTTTCCAGTATAGCACATCGATACGTGCCATTGCCAGAAGGTTTGCTGTGTCTCCCAGCACAATCCCAAGGGCATGGAGGAGATTCCAGGAGACAGGTAGTTACTCTAGGAATGCTGGCCATGGCTGTAGAAGGTTCTTAACCCATCAGCAGGACAGGTATCGTCTCCTTTGGGCAAGGAGGAACAGGATGAGCACTGACAGTGCCCTACAAAATGACCTCCAGCAGGCCACTGGTGTGAATGTCTCTGACCAAACAATCAGAAACAGACTTCATGAGGGTGGCCTGAGGGTCCATCGTCCTCTAGTGGGCCCTGTGCTCACTGCCCGGCACCGTGGAGATCGATTGTCATTTGCTATAGAATACCAGAATTGGCAGGTCCACCACTGGCATCTTGTGGTTTTCACAGATGAGAGCAGGTTCACCTTGAGCACATGTGACAGGCGTGAAAGGGTAACATCGTTCAGCATGACCGGTTTGGTGGGTCAGTGATGGTCTGGGGAGACATATCCATGGAGGGACACACAGACCTCTACAGACTAGGCAAAGGCCCCTTGACTGACATTAGGTATTGGGATGAAATCCTTGGACCCATTGTCAGACCCTATGCTGGTGCAGTGGGTCCTGGGTTCCTCCTGGTGCACGACAATGCCCGACTTCATGTGGTGAGAGTATGCAGGCAGTTCCTGGAGGATGAAGGAATTGATACCATTGAGTGGCCCCCACACTCACCTGACCTCAATCCATTAGAACACCTCTGGGATATTATGTTTCGTTCCATCCGACGCCACCAGGTTGCACCTCAGACTGTCCAGGAGATCAGATCTGGGAGGAGATTCCCAAGGACACCATCCATTGAACACATGTGGTCAGACGCATCCATCTCATTAGGAGCATGGTCCCCCCCCCCCCCCCCCAACCTTGTCGGGCATGCATACAACCACATGGGGGCTATACAAACTTCTGATTAGAATTTTGAGTTGCTGCATTGACATTTCGGCAAAATGGACTAGCCTGCCGCATCATTTTTTTCACTTAAATTTTCAAAATGTCTTTGAATTCAGCCCTCTGTAGGTTGATAATTTTCATTTCCATCAAACGATGTGGCAACCTTTCATTCTTAACACATTACCCAGTCCATATCAGTAGAGAGTACTATTTTTGGCTGCTCTACCCACCTTTGGTGTCACATGTCAGTTATCACGTCAGCAGAAAGTTGCAGTAGTCCAGGCATGATAAGACCAAAGCCTAGACCAGGAGTTGTGCTGCATACTCTGCCAGAGATGGTGTGATCTTGTGAATGCCGTGTATATTAAATCTGCAAGACTGAGAGACTGCAGAAACATGTTCCCTGAAGGACACCTAGTCTTTCATCACCACCCCAAGATTACATAATAACTTGATAGGGTTTAGCAATAATGAGCCATACTGAACAGAGGTGGTGTGCTGAATAGATGGTCAAGCTGGGATAACAAGAAGGTCCATCATTGCCAGGGTGAGCTGGAGATGGTGCTCTTTCATCCAGGTTGTAATATCATTGTGGCATGCATAGATTTTTAACTGAGCCATGTGGTCCTCTGGAGGGAAAGACAAGTTCCAGCTGCATATCATCAACGTAACACTGATAAGAAAAATTCACCAGACTTGATGATATGACCTAATAAGGAAGTGTATAGAGATAAGAAGAGAGGGTCTGTGCTAAGTGAGGTGTTGATGGAGTGTGCAAATAGAGAAATGAGTGAGGGAGAAAAAGCCTGGAGGAGATGTCAGGGGATGGAGTCAAGAGAAAAGGTAATGGGAAACCACTATAGAGGAGGCTGGAAATGTCAGAGGTTGAGAGAAGAGAAAGAGGAGAGTGTTATGGTGTGTTTAGGGATGAACCTACTGGGTGGAGGGTGTGATGAGAATTGACTCATGAAGAAAAGGTTGCAAAGTGATCAACAGTGAAAGAGGTTGAGGCTGGAGGCAGTGGAGGGTTGAGTAGAGAGATGAAAGCAGAGAACAAGCTATGGGTATCAGATGTGCTGTTAATTTTATTTTGAAAGAAACTTACCTTAATGCTGGTAGTGACAAAAGAGAAGGAAGATAGAAGAGATTGATACTTATCCGGATCATCTTGCCTTTTGACTTCCTCCATGTCCTTTAAGCTGTCCTAAACTCTTTCTGTAGGTGGCATAGAACTACAGAAAATCATTGGCAGGAGGCAATATTTTATGGAAATATTTCCCTCAGACTCAAAAGTAAGCTAAAGGATGTGGTATTCGATCTTAGAGACTGAATCAAAGGTGATTATTCCTGAAAAGAGCAAATCTGTATGCTCTTTTTTCCCAAAACCGCCTGGGACATTTTGAATTTCAAATAAAATTGTTAAATATTGCCTGGTACAAGATGATCAATGTAAAAAGGTCACATTTAAAACTCCTTTTGTATTGACCACAATCACAAAAGACTTCACAAAGTAATCAATAAACAATATTTCAAAATAGTGGAATAACAGGGAAAAATGATTCTGCTTTGTGACATTTCTCTCTCTCTTCAGTTTTTTATTTTCAGCTTGTAGTATTTGTGTGTATAATTTTATGCATGAAATGGCATGATTGGGTATCATTTTGAGCTTTAATCCTACTCTGCAAGCTACCTTTTGTAATGGATGTTAACTGTAAAGCTATTTTTCTTTTGTTGTGAAATAAAATATTGATCAAAAAAGAGAAGAAAAAGTAATAAAAACAGTAATACTGGAAAAATACTCAACCCAACCATCCATTGATTTTCTGATTCACTCCACTTTAACAATAGAGTACATTAACAAAAGGGGTTCAAAGACAGCAGATCCCATGTTAGGTCTTCCTGCTAAACTCTTGTGAGGAGCATGATGCTTCTGCTTCTCATAATTCTGAAAAAATAAAGGAACTACAGAGAGGGGTGTTAATAATAAAGAGAAGTGTGTCATGCATGTCACCTTCAGGTCACTCTAACTAACTGATTTTTCTCTTCCATCTGCAGCCCCTATAAGAATTCCAGGAAAGGTATGTGGCCCTCACTCAGAGAGCCTACCAGAAGCTTTAACCGTCATGTGTTAGCTGTACAGCCTAGATTGGCTTAACTTTTGTTTTCTATGCCTTCAGGCTAACATTTTTTTTTTAATTAAACAGGGTTGCCCAGATGGACCCCAGTTGTTACTATGGATTCCTCACATCTTTCAAGTGAATACAAGTGGTACAGTTGGCAGCATTTGGCTGGTAGAAAAGATGTTGGATTCAGCAGACCTGACAGAAATGGTGCAGCAGCTTGCTGAGCAGGTAGTACAGCTGCAAGTACAAGTTGCTGTAGTGCAAGAAAAGTTGGCAGATACGGAGGTGTGCTGCAAGGCCACCAACAAGCAACACATGGGCATGCTCAGGGCCCAGCACAGGATCTCCTGCCCATGCATTCCAGTGACGACATGTAAATTTACATACTAATCTTCAAACACACATCAGCAAGGCAACAATGGCCACATCACGAACAGCCCCATATACTGTCTCCTTTCCTGGAGAAGTACAGCACGCTAATTATGATATGGATAAGTTCACTATGGGGGACTACCCAATGCTCAAGTGAGAGAATCTGGCCAGGTATGGGTTCACAGCTGATAGTTAAGCTTAGTTCTGCCATGATTGCTGCTTTGACCTATAGAAGCCAGCTGGGGCCTAGGCACTTGACTTGTGGGGCAAGCTGTCTCGCTAGCTTCACCCTGGGGAGAGCCTAGTGGAACATGTGATTTTTTAATTCATGCATTTCCCTACCATCCAGTTTGTCCAGTACAAAGAAAGTTTTGGGCGGACAAGAAATAACTTGTCGAGATTATAGAAGATCACTGGACCGTACTATAGTACATTCCGAAAGGCCAGAGCTCAAAAAAGACCAGAAGGCTGACTGTATCCCAAAGTCAGAACCAGCCCCCAAGGAGATGAACAAACTGTCCCACAGATATCCAGACTTCAGGAGACCAGACATGGCATTGTTAACCTTACTTTGCCTTAATTTAACTAGGAATGATATTATTTTTGATTATAAAGATTGATCTATCTATCTATCTATCTATCTATCTATCTATCTATCTATCTATC
>JANRMT010062811.1:10344558-10450062 GCA_026402145.1 Polypterus bichir lapradei | reverse complement strand
ATCTATCTATCTATCTATCTATCTATCTATCTATCTATCTATCTATCTATCTATCTATCTATCTATCTATCTATCTATCTAAGTTTTATTTGCAGATTCACAGAATAGTTATGTGAAAATATTTGCCTTGTCATTCATAAATATTTATAGGTCTAAATCTGATTTTGAGAGACATACTAAATTACCTTTATCTTCCCTTTATTCCTCCAGTTCGACTCTTCAGGCACTGGTCTTGGAACCATGTTAAGCTAAGTTATCGAAGAAGCTGAACAGCCCATGATGTACCTCTGCTGGAATGGGAAACAAAGTACAAAGTAAAGCAGATGAGCAGGAGCCTTTGGCCATTAAATGGGTGAACACCAATATTGACTGGAATGTGGAAGTTTGTGCTGGTGACTCACCGTGTCTTATTCCAGTGGTCACGTTGCCTCAAAGACACTCTCACGAGTTACCCATTAGTTTGTGAGTATGCAGCCCCAATTTGTGGTCCTGCATAGGTGGGGTCCGTGACTCCCTCTGACCAAATCAAACAGGTTTCAATTTTTTTCTTTAGTCATAGGGGAAGGCTGTGTGCACATGAGAGCTAATGATGAATGCTCATCTAGGAATGCATTGCTTGTAATATAATGACAAGGAATAAGAAATGCTGGTGTTTTGGACCTCACAATTTGAAAAGTGGCTCGTCTATATGAAGCCTCATGTTTTAGATATAAAATCAGAATGGATAAAAGAAAAAAATGGGAAGGGATTGCACCTGAACTTTCTGTACCTGTAACACCATTTGAATGGGAACTGGCTTCATCAGGTAGCAAGTTATTGGCTGTCAGAAAAAGGGATGAGCTCACGGTACTTAGGAAATATGAAACTGTGCTATAAAGTCAACATTCCTGGTGATTTCTAATCATTTAAATTGACAAGATCACTGACTGCTGTCAGCAAGTTTGGCAAAGACTAGAGGTCATGTAATGTGACATCAACTTTACTGAACAAACACATCAACTATAAAAGCTAGTTTTCACTTTGATTTGGTGAAGGTGACAAAAGCTGAGTTCTGTGATGAGTTAAAGTGAAAATGCAAACTTTTTGCAGGAAGATTTTTTAAATGGGCATTCCTCTGGTTTTAGATAAAGAATGAATGGGTAGTTGATTCTTTAAAGTGGAGTTGCACCTCTTGTTGAATTCTCTTTCTTAGACAAGCATTGCCAAACATAATATAATACAAATTTGTGATTATTTTTATGCAACAGCTATTAATTGCCCTGACGTGAGTTAGTGCAGATCTCTCCATCACTTTGCTCTAGGATAGGCTGGTGACCTGACCAGTATGTCTGACACTTTGCAGCAGATGGTCCCATTGTAGTGAAAAATACAGAGCCTCAAAAAATAAGAGTTCTTAGTACATTGTATGCATTTAAAGTAACTTTGATTTTTATTATATCTGTTGTCATAAAAACGAGACATAGACAGATAAAGGTTTGGGGCAGCCACCCATATAATATGGTATCCTGGCTGCAAAGTCGTCTTTATCAAATATACAGCACTGATGTGCATCCAACTGAGTCCAGAACAAGACTAGGGAAAAGGGAAAAAGGGCAGGCTTTTAAAGGGGAAGACAGGAAGTGAGGTCATAAGGATCGGGCACGTGTTCATCACTCATTGGATCAGGCCCGGACGTGACATCGGGGGGCCGGAGCTGGTAAGGTCTGTTTCCATTGGTTCGGTCCCGGAAGTGATGTCAAGAGAGCCAGGTGGAGTCTCCCAGGAATGGTCTACAGGGAAGTGAGAAAAAGAGTCAGTGCACTCTGCCACATCCCGGCATGCCTCAGAACTGCCTTCACTCAAGCCCTTTAGCTGCCTCCCATGCGCACGTGTGTGACACTGTATAAATTTTTGTCTCTGAACTGGACCGAAATGGATGCCTACTGAAAAATTTTTTGGATTACCTGTGCATGATTGGTGGGGGGACACTTTGGTTTGAATGTGTTTTAAGTGTTTGTGTTCTGCATCTGGATCACATTCACCTTACCGATAGACACATGCTGAAATCTTTTTATGTATGTATTCTTATTGTTCTGTATATATCCACATATGTCGGAAAGACACACATGCAATAATACCAGAAAATATTGAGACCATATATTTGCAGAATGAGCTTCATAATAGGAATCAAACGCAGAAGATGGTGGGAATAAGCTTTTGTAGTAACTAAGAACAAATCAACACCTTAACAAGAACCATGATAAGAAGCTTCACAATAAGCCTGTGCATTTATTACACTGGTATTTTGCAAAAAAAAACACTTTACTATCTATTAGTTATTTTTGGTGGTGTAAGAGTTGTAAAAAAACATTTAAAAAATAAGATAGCATGACTTGGGGAGGAGCAGCTAGGAGGCCAGACGTGATGGAGCAATTAAAATGCTGCAGAAAAGTGTAACAAATTCACAAGCTGTACTCATCCATCGTCCAACCCGCTATATCCTAACACAGGGTCACAGGGGTCTGCTGGAGCCAATCCAAGCCAGCACAGGGCGCAATTCAGGAAGAAATCCCTGGGCAGGGCGCCAGCCCACCGCAGAGCTGTACTCATGTTGTACAAAAGTTCTGTCTGTGTAACGAGGGTAGACAGAATTAGAAATGACAACACAGGTACGACAGTTTGGTGACCAAGTGACAGGTGCTAGATTGAGATGATTTGGGCCCATGCAGAGGAGAGATGAGGGGTACATTGAGAAAAAAGAATGTTGAGGATGGAACTGCCAGGCAAAATGAAAAGAGGAAGACCAAAGAGAAGGTTTATGGATGTGGTGAGGGAGAACATGAAGGCAGTCAGTGTGGCAGAAAATGATGTAAAAGACAGGGATAGATGGTGGTGAATGTTCCGCCATGGTGACCACAAAATGGGAGCAGCTGAAAGAAGAAAAAAAACTCATGCTGTCCAATACAAATCTTTTGCAGTAGAATATTTCTTGAATTAAGAACCCCTACTGTGAAGTGAACTCTGCAAGCTTGCATGAATACTGATTCACATAATGTAGCCTAATTTTTACAGTATGAGTGCCCATTTTTTGCAGGCACAATATTCCTTTTGCTTTCTTGTATAAAGTCCTAATGCGTTTTTTTAAGAATAACAGTCTTGGTTACTTCAAATAGCATTTAATTAATGTGAGACCATAAGGAAATAGAAATCTCAAGCTGGGGCCTTTTTTGCTGATGGATTCTCTATTACATGTGTGAGCTATCAGGTTTTATTAACAGAAGCTGTCAAACCAAGCATTCCTGTGTAGCATTCATATACACTTTTAATTACCAATGACCTGTGGAGACTGCAAATGTAATTAAAAAAAAGATACGGTGTGTGGTTTCCAATACAAGCAAAGGCTATATCTCTGAGAAAAATAATAGTAAATGGATGTTTCAATAATAAATATTGTTTTGTGTAGTAATGTTTAAATTATCCATCTATTCATCCAAACCTTATCCTAGTAGGGGAGAACAGAGGCCAAATCCAGATATCCAATTCAGGGTAAACAAAACTATGGACATACTCATTCAAGGACAATTGTATTAGATAATGACAATCTAATGTTCTAGGAATATGTGTGGTATCAGGGCAAAGAGTGGGTGCTGAGTGAGAGAGGAGGAGCCCAGCTGACATCACCAGTAAAAGTGTGCTGATCCACACTGTTTATATTCAAAATGCTGACAAGGAGTTGATTTAGAGGGTCGTTAAAATGTAGAGTTTGCAGGTTAATGTCTGGCCCCTGGCACTTACCTCAGTACAAATCTGCGAACTGAGAAGGCTCATGGTCTATGTGTGTGAACCCACGACAGAACAATTGGCATAGATGGCAGCCTTTGCACTATGGTGGTGTGGTGTCAGTGCAAAGCTGCCAGTTGACATCACCAGAAAGCACTCCACTTAGAGCCATTAGAATCTAGAGTTTACGGGTTCATGACTAGTCGCTTTGTGTGTGAACCCACCAAAGAACAGAGGAAAGCAAAATACAACTTGGGAAAAGTAGAAGTGAATGAAGTCCCTTTGTGTTTGTACAGTGGCCTGCAAAGACATTATGCTGCTGTTGATGCCAAAAGCCACAGAAATTACACCTTCAGTTTTTCCAATATTTTCAATAGAGGCCTACTGCTTCTTTGAGAATTAGTCCTCACTTTCTTAGGTCTTCTTCAGTCTGTTTTGCTTAAATTTTCTGTGGAGCCTGAGGCTGAATTTTCCATTATTTTGGTTGTGATATCCAGAGTAATTTGTATTGGATGTGATTTTCCACCATGTGACATACATGCCCAAAGCAATGCAATCTGCACTTATACATCTCCTTTAAAATATAATTGGCTGATGGCAGTAACATATTCTAAACATTACATTTCTTAGATAAAAACAGTGAGACATACCTTGGATCTTTCACAGACACTGCACATTGGAATACTTTGAGTTTCTTCATCTTCGATTGTAAAAGTGTCTGGGGATTTTGTACCATAAAATAGTTCTAAGTAGTAGTGATATAACTAGAGATCAAAAGATGCACACCTTTGTTGGGACAGTGACATTGGGCTGATACTATAAATACCATGTCAGCTCTTCAAAGACAGCTGTTGGCCCTATTTTGCTTTACACGTCTACCATCAACACTGTCTTTTTTTGTTGCACAGTTAAGATGAGGTATCTAAATTCTTGAACTTGAATTGTAGGGCATTCAGTTGTTTAAGGCAAGTAATTTATCAGTAGTGAGAACCTCGGTCTTGTCTGTATTCATGTTCAAGCCAAATAGGCAGGCTGACTCTACAGTATTGAGGAGGAGGATGTATAAGGCATCATTGTTTGCAAAGATTCTACTTTAATCTAAATACACAAGATATGTGTGCTACTTAGAGTAAGACAAGGGAAGATACAGAGAGAAAATAATGAGCTTGGGTCTGAAAACCAATAAGTCACAATAATCCAAATAACAAAGATACTAAACCAGAATCACAATCACAAGAAATTCGGACAAGTATCTATGAAGCTAATACAAAAAAAAAACAAAACACAGAAGCCTTTGAGAGAATCTTTAATTTCAAATAACCAGAAAACAACTTTAGATTGTTTTTAAATAGTAGCACTATGGTAGCAATGTCTCAAAGTAGTGCCATCCAGGGAAAAACAAAATAGCATAGGAAAAACACAAATATTTTTTATTCTTTTAAAACATGTTCAAATCTACATATAAATTTAAAAAAATTGTTTCAATATACCAAAAAGCATATAGTTATGTACATTTCTCTCAAAAGGCTTGAAAAACAAAACCAATCCATCAGTCTTGATATACTGGTCTTCCCCAAATTGAATGCCACATCTGTATCCAGATACTTTTTTCATGACTGCATGCATCTACTGTGTTAAACAAAACTGGTGACATGACACTTCCCTCTGTCATCTTACCTTGACATATGCTGTGTCTTGTATTCTTCTCTTGTATACTTGCTGAAGTATATGTACAATTTGGGCAGGCACTTCTTAAGCCTGTAGAACTGTCCATAAAGCTGGTCAATGGGCATTGTTGAATGCATTTGTGAAATCTATACTGTAAAGTCCTTTGTTGAATATGATTTTTTGATTCACTAGGGTGAAAATTTGGTCACAACATCTTTACTGGGGACGAAAAGTAGCTTGTTTTTCTGAAATGATGCATTTTCAATGTCGATAGCTAAAAGATGTGCATAAGGCAAAGTAGGAAAATATGCTACCACACAGAAAGGTCAAACCTAGGACCATAATGCAGGGATAATGGTAAGTCTATTGGATGCCTTCCACATTTTTTCATATTAATTAATTTATTTTTAATTGTTGAAAATTTTAATTTAATGAATTATCTACTCTCTATATATAAAATCCTAAGCCTAAAAGTGCAACGGTGATGTTCTTATGTCTTATTTTTTGTCATGCTTTAAATCGGGTTTATTTTAAAACCTACATATAAATGTTTGGTATCATTCTTTTCAGAGTTTATTGAACTGATGTGATGTTGTCAGATTTTCAAATTCTTATTCTGTTTTTAAATTATAAACTAAAAAATATCAAGAACTTGCGTCCCTCGAGACGAGAATTTGTGCCAGGAGATTTAGCTACGCCCAGGGCTGGAAATAAAAGACAAAGAGCAGGACAGCTGCTGTACAGGCTTTTAGAAGTTCGAAGTGCCGCGCGAGATGCAGATCATGCGTTTAAGAGGGCGTTTTGAAGGAGTGACCACGTCTCCTTGTGGTGCGTTCAGCCCCCCTCTTCACATCACGAGTGGCAGAGACGCGAAGTGGCTGGTGAGCGAAGCGAGCAGGGGGAACCCCCTAGTTTAATTTATATTGTTAGTTAATATTTCCTTATTTTCAGGTTAAATTATTCAGTCTTCATATGGAGTGTAATCAAACACAGTAAGGTATTATACATATTTTTGACCTTTTTGATTGTGGACTTTAGAACAAAGGCTGAACATCCCCCACTACATATCAGTAGCTTTTCTGTGGAAAGGGTCAGCGGCACAAAACTTTTGGGTGTCTTTATCAGTGAGGATCTCTCCTGGACTCTGAGTACCACACACTAGGGGTCAAGAAAGTACAGCAGAGGTGGCACTTCTTTAGGAGCCTGAAACGAGTGAGAATCCCCCCTTCCATCCTCACCACCTACTACCAGGGCACTGTTGAGAGTGCATCACACACTGGTTCAGAAACTGCAGTGAAATTTTAAAGGATAGATGGAAAAGGAAAGCCCTCTGCATTGTGAGAAACTCCACACACCCTTCTCATGGTATTCACATACAGTGGAACCTCGGTTTGCAAGCATAATTCGTTCCGGAAACGTGCTTGCAGTCCAAAGCCCTCGTATATCAAAGTTAATTTCCCCTTAAGAAATAATGGAAACTCAGATGATTCGTTCCACAACCCAAAACTATTCATATAAAAATGATTAATACAAAATATAAAGTAAAAATACATAAAACAAATTAACCTGCACTTTACCTTTAAAAAGAATTATGACTGGTGTGAGTGAGTTTCTAAACTCTTGTGGGATTCCACCCAACGGGACGACACGCGGAAGAGCGTCCCAAAGCAATTGCAGTCTCCCAGCGCTGTAGCAGTTCGCTGTAAAAACGTATCCAAAAAGATCGCGGACATGCTATAAGCACCTGCTGTCGATGGGTGACACAAGGAACATTATAAAGATCCTGCGACAATAAATAACCGCGCTGTTGCTGTTTCAAGCTGAATAAAGCTGGTGTTTTAAAGTACTGAGACTCAGCTTCGTGTTTTGGGGCGCAAGACGGGGACTCGCACTTCACAGCATACACGTGCGCGCGCATACACACACACAGTCATAATGTTGTAGTAAACAGTATACGCTCGTACGGATGTTGACTATATGAGTGAGGCACGCAGACTCAGACGGAGAATAGGAGATGATTGCCCTCAAGAGAAGAGAGAGAGACACAGAGACAGAGAGACGCGCGAGCGAGCGAGATAAGGAGAGAGAGAGACGTGCAAGTGAGCAAGCGAGCGAAATAAGGAGAGAGAGAGAGAGACGCGCGTGCGAGCGAGCAAGCGAGCGAGATAAGGAGAGAGAGAGACGCGCGAGCGAGCGAGCGAGAGAGATAAGGAGAGAGAAAAAGACGCGCGCAAGAGAGAAGAACCATCAGCTCAGTTGTGATCACATGACGCTCAGCAGACAAAGTGTATCCATACTACTCATATTGCAAGACATTGCTCGTTTATCAAGTCAAAATATATTAAAAAATTTAGGTCGTCTTGAAAAACACTTGTAAACCAAGTTACTCGCAAACCGAGGTTCCACTGTATTTATTTTTAGCCGTAGTATTTAAATGACTATTTTACATAGGCATTGGTTGGTTATATATCCAGTTAGGTCCGTAAATATTTGGACAGAGACAACTTTTTTCTAATTTAGGTTCTGTACATTACCACAATGAATTTTAAATGAAACAACTCAGATGCAGTTGAAGTGCAGACTTTCAGCTTTAATTCAGTGGGTTGAACAAAAAGATTGCATAAAAATGTGAGGCAACTAAAGCATTTTTTTAACACAATCCCTTCATTTCAGGGGCTCAAAAGTAATTGGACAATTGACTCAAGGGCTATTTTATGGGAAAGTGTGGGCAAGTCCGTCGTTATGTCATTATCAATTAAGCAGATAAAAGGCCTGGAGTTGATTTGCGGTGTGGTGCTTGCATGTAAGATATGGATGGAATGACAAATAAACTTTAACTTGATATTGTATAAATTTCCATTTGTTTAATACTCAGACATACAGTAGCTGAGGATTAGATTTTAACTTCCCTTTTCAATGAGACTTCCACTTGAAGTCATATACAGCCCACAGAGGGATATGCAAGTTAGAAAACTAAATGATGGGTACTTGTTAAAATTAAGTAATAATTCAATTAAAAAATAATAATAAATGTCTTCAATATGTCTTTAAATATCAGCAATGGTCACGTTTGGAAATATGTTGTAAAGTCATTTATTATAGCATTCCACACACTAAAATCTTGAGCTTAGAACATAAAAAACAAATGAGTGGAGACCATTTCTGTTCAGCTAATAGCTAAGCTGTCCCAATATCACATCCTGATATTACTTGAAGGTTGTCAAAAACTCTGCTTCAACTTCATGACTTGGTAGTTTGTCCCGGACTCACAACTCTTTGAAGAAAGAATTGCTTCCTGCCTTCAGTCTAAATGTACTTCCTCGGGGCAAAAGTTTTTTGAATTTTGATTTCAAACATTTGTGATTCTGCATTTATTTTTCTTGGGTCTAATACATGTTGTTAGTATTGTGTGGCGAACGGCCAGGGCCCTCACCCGGCTGGGACACCTTCACACTGGGAGGAGCGTGGGAGCAAGCATGGCCAGAGCGTTACCTCCCCAGGAGAGGTAGATGGCAGCTCCCCTGGGTTGCAACGGTGCCTAGGACTCCCGCAGGGCTCCATGGGAACTGGAGTTTGGTGCAGATCTGTTGGGATCCATGGGCACCGCCAGGGGATGCTGCAGCAGCTGCTGAGCCCTCGTGGGATGTTCTTCCTCCACACCGGGAAGTGCTGCCCGAAGAAAGTCATCAAGCACATGGAGCACTTCCAGGTGTCTTATAAAAGGGGCCAGCAAACACTGCTCGGAGAGCCAGAGTCAGGAGAAGGGAGACAAAGCTTGCCAGGAGGAGTGGAGAAGTAAAAAGAAAGAAAGAGAAAGAGAAGAAGAAGAAAAATTTGTGCGGTATTGTGCTTGTGCTTTTGGGTCTGTGCTAGACTTGTGGGAGATGGGGAAGACGTTTTCCACAAGGAGAAAAAGAAAATAAAAATCGTGTGTTCCTTCTGCGACTGTTTGTGTCGGGTAGGATGGCTGGCATGCCCCTGTTGCTTCCACAATTGTTATAATGTTTTCTTGTGTTTTTTTAGATATGCATAATTCAGATTTACATTTATTGGGTAACTATAAAAAGTTTGATTTATTTTATTATCTTGTTTGTTATTTTTAAAGTGGCTCCATTTCAGTTGTGTCACATTATTGTATTTGTCGTAGCTATAACATTAGTGACCTTCTATTACAAATATAGTGGTGATAGGCAAGTTCGGTATCCTCAGTGGATAAAACTTTTTTTAAAAGCAATTCTTAGAGTTAGTTAATGCGTCTACTTTTCAAGTATAGAATTAGGTGATACCGTGGCTTTCATGATCCTTCCATTTTTGACTCATAATTTTTCTATTCTGTCCTTTTAAAGAAAAGATTCTGTAGTGAAAACCATTTTGCTGCTTTGTCCTTCAGTGAATCTTTGACTGTTCTTTTGTCTCATACCCTCATTTTCTTCAGTTAGTTCACAATAATTTATTTGGCTTTCCTTTCCCAGATCACAGACACAGATGTTATAGTAACTTCTGTCAACAATTGGCAATGACACGTACACAGCAGTTTAATTCAATTGGACACTGAGCACTAAACAAAACAATGGCAATAGAAAAGATCTAAAAATTGCCAAGGCTGCGATTATACATTGGAGCCTGCCAGTACTTACACAAATGGAACACGTGAGGGTGTTTGGGTAAGGACTAGACAGGTCACACTTCCTTCTGCTTGCTATAAAGTTCTTATGTTGGGGACTCTGTAGAAGAACTATGAAACCCCTAACTTGCACAACTTCCTCTTTGATTGCTGCCATTCACTTACCTCAGCAGCAACCAGAACTTTCTGATGAAAACAAGAAAAGAAGACCTTTTTTTTCTGGTGATCATATGTTTATTTAAATGCAAAGGCCAACACTCTGAAACCATTTTCACAAGAATTATAATAAAGTAAAACTCCGTGCTGTTCCACCATATCACAACCAAAAGCATCCCAGCCCTGCCCAGGTATTTAAAGTCCTCAAAGGCATTGAAAAAGCAGATCCAGCAACATTCTTTCGGCTTAAGGATGAATCACATACTCGAGGACATCAGTGGAAATTAAGGGGAAGCATATTTAAAACTAAAGCCACAAATCACTTCTTTACGCAAAGAGTTGTGGGGCTCTGAAACAAAATACCAAAATATGTAGCTGAAGGAGAAGACTGTTCAACGTTTAAGAAAAATCTGGATGAAATATTGGAACAGCTTAGCTGTTAGCTAAATAAGTGGGCTTGATGGGCTGAATGGTCTCCTCCCATTTGTCAAATTTCTTATGTTCTTATATTAAAACTGAGAGCAACAACAAAAACATGGGGATCATCAAACGAAGTAACAGCACAGCACTGACCCCACTGAGAAGAGGACAGGCCAAGGGATTAGGGTTGTGGCCATGACTGGTCCCATCCTTGTTCAGGCCACCTGCACTATATCAGTTCATTTATCTATGTAAGAGCCAGATGCCCTATTGATCCTTGCCACTGACAGTTCGGAAAGGACAAGATTAAAAAAAAGGAGACTTCCAGACAGAAAGAGAAAAGGAATCAGGAGATTTCCAACAAGAAGGAAAGGGTATGTTTGTCCCTAACACAAATAGTTTCTGTAGAAAAACAGATAAAAGAAGTGAGGAAAAGTCTAGAAGGAGAAAATGTAGGGAAAAAAAGGGATGTTAATAGAGAGAATAAAAAGGAAGCAAATTCAACCACCTCAGACCAAAAAATAAACACAGAAGGGCAGTAACGAAATATGTGCATAAATGTACCTGCAGTGTGCTGGGAACAAAAGTGACGTTTTGTTGATAGTTATGATTTCTTGATACCAAGGAGACATTTTTAAGAAATAAATTCCCAGAAATTGAAGGAGTAGGAGAAACATTTCAGAGCCACACTAACTTAATTGAGGCAATATCGGAAATATGAGGCCTTACAAAGCATTGCATAAAATGTACACCAGGGGACAGAGTAAGCACAAAATTATAAAAAAGATGATAAGAATGGGCAGAACAGATTGGAAATCCACAATCTTTCAAAACACATCTAAGTTGAAAGTAAAGGAAAATGAAGATATTTAGAAACTGGAATGGTGGAACTCCTGATTCATCAAATATATCACCTTTACTAGACCAATGGGACCATGTCCAACGTGCAGGGCCAGGTTGTGAAAAATAGAAATGTGTGTGAAAAAAAAGACTTTCCAATAACTGTTATGAGGATTAAAGGCATTGTCACTGCAACCTTGCTCTCTTACCTCTCCCCTCTACTCTTCATAATCATCAGCAATAAATGGGGTTGTCCCATCTAGGACTCCAACTGTCTTTTCCTGTCTTTGATATTGTGGCGGACAACTGGGGATCCTGCCCAGCCAGGGCGCATGGAAGGTGAAAAGACCAGGAGAGGGACAATACCTCCCCCGGGCCACGAGAGGGCAGCTAGTCAGGTATGCATCAGGGGCCCCGGGATAAGAGCTTAGAAGTTCAACCCTGTTGGGGCCCGTGGCCACCGCCAGGGGGAACCCAGAGGATTACAGAGCCTTGGACTGCAGCACTTCCACCACACCAGGAACTGCTGCCGGAACAGGAACTGAGTACACCCGGACTGCTTCTGGGTGCCCATGCAGCACTTCCGCCACACTAGGAAGTGCTGCCAGAAGATCATCACGGAGCAGCTGGAGCACATCAAGGGCATTATAAAAGGGTTGCCTCACTCCGTTAGATGAGCCAGAGTTGGGAGGAAGAGGATGGAGCTTGCAAGGAGAGGAGTAGAGGTGGCAGAAGTACTGAGAGAGAGTAAAGGAAAGAAGGGACTGTGAGCAATTTAGCTGATTTGTACATTGTGTGGCGCTGAAGACCGAAAGGAAGATTAAACGTGTGTGTTTTGTGGACATCTGGTGTCCACATCTGGTGCTGAAACTCCACAATATCTTAAGTAAATGTAAAGCTGAATTAACAAAAGACAAAAATTTTTGTTATAAACAGAGCTCGTAACAATTAAACAATACAAGTAACTGCGCTGGGGATGGTTAGGCAGTTGAGTAGTTCAAACTGACTGGTAGTGCTGGTTCTTACATAACAGAGTCTTGGATCACAGTGGGTTAATGGCCTGTAGGGTAAAAGCTTCATAACACACATTTCTTTGTCATCTTGTCACACGGTTTACTGTTATAAGCAGGAAAATGCCTTCTGTAATTAAAGTGCAATTGTTTTATGCAAGACTTGACAAACACACAAATGCATTCCCTTTGATTGTGTTTTGCATATGAGATGATTGAATAACTAAACCTGTCAGTGAAGTAAGACCAGCAGGCATAGAACTGCTTCAGTGCGTAGCACTCTTAAGACAGCCTGTGTGTTCACACGGAGACTGGGAGAATGCTAGAATTTAGTACAATACGATATTTTAAAAACATTCTTAGTGAGTCTAAATTAGCATGGCACAAGTGAGGGTTACATATGTGTGGCAGCGTTCAGTCCACACTGCTTTCTGCTTTGCTCTGATCTCTCTCTCTCTCTCAGGTTAAATGGATACTGACAGCAAAAGTATCTCCAAGTTAATATAAAGTAGCTTCATTGTTCAGAGGTGGAACTGCAATCAGATATATTAGTAGCATTTGCCTGTCTCGATTTACATGTGGGTAAGAGAGTGTTATTTGTTTTAATTTCCATTATTAAATGTGTGAGCTATCAGGTTTTATTAGCAGAATCTGTCAAACCAAGCATACATTGCATCTAAAAATTATTCACATTATTCTAACAGAAGAAGAGTCTGTATTGTCAAGGTGAAAACAGATCGATCTCTGCAGAGTGATCTAAATTAATTACAGGGTTTGAACCCCCGTCTCAAGGAGTCATGAGAAAGCAGTGTGAACCACTGAGGCATGCTGGCTCCAAATGTATATATTTTACAAAACATATATATATGTATTTAAAACTTCCTTTACTGAATTTATCAAAAACATTTAGCAAATTGAAATTATGATAATTATTTAATTGAAATACTAACATCAAGAGCATACGCTCCAGGCAAATTAAACCTCATTTAACTATAAGATACCAGATGTGCATTTGGCAAGGAAGTGGAATGCTGCTACTGTACTGTGGAGCCTTTGCAAACATAATCAGGAATGGAGCGAAATCCCCTTATGTGTACACGGTTTGGCATGATATGTTGGTAAATTCATAATGTTTCATTTAGTCTTACCTACATATCTAATTAGCTGCTTCCCACTGCCCCATCATGTCTAAGTGAAATCAAAGCTTTGAATGACTGAACAGGGAAATCTTTTCACTATAATATGACAACAACAAGCTGAAACCATCTGCTGTTTCCCCACTTATAATGTGTGTACTGTGATAGATAATGCAGGAATTTTACTGACAGTGAATTCAGTACCAAAATATAAGATACTGAATGTATAGTGAAAGGGTGGACCTTTTAGAAAGGTCACCAGAGATTGGATTTTAATTAACCCAAAATAGAGATAGCTTTTTATTTTTACAAATTAATAATCCAACTGTTAATAACAGAATTTATGATTGCCTCGGTGCCTCAGACATGACTTGCTCTTTTTAGGCAGAACAGTTAAACAGTAAAAGCAAGAGAGAACAGACTTTTTCTTACCATAGTATTTTGAATTAGGGATTTTTGTTTTATATCTCTCTCTTGATAAATCGAGTACTTGGTATGAACTACAGCGATCCAAAGCACAACAGTTAACAGAAATCTCACAATATTCCCACTAGAGGGGGGAAAGCCGTCAAACCCCAGCTGGTCACAACAATGGCAAATGTTGAATCTTTATGAATAAAAGGATATATTTTCAAAAAAGTGCTCAGAAAAACAATGAACCTCTGAAGTGCACTAAAGGCAAAAGAAGTTGACTGAAATAGGCAATTTTGTGCCAAATAATGTCCCAATACATGAAACACAATAATCTAAAGAGGATAAAAAAAAAACACCAAAAAACTTACCAACACCAGCATGTTCAGTGAACTACAGTAGAAGGAGCTGTATGTTTTCCTCAGGCTTTATAGGGCTGGGAGAGGTCCAATACAGTAATTGGCAGGAGGCCCTGCCTCTTGGGGAACCACCCATAAGTTAATTGAATTTTTGAGTCTGCCAATGTTAGTTTTAACTCCTGCCTGCTAAACATGACCGTTACATTTACTGCCAACACCTGTCATCTTCTTCATGCCATCTCTCCTAACCTACTAACAGCTGTGTTTGGTGGACTTCCAGATGGGCTTAAAGTGGAGAAGGACAAACAAACTGTAATCGCCTTTACTTCACTATTGGCATGTAGACTTATCTTGGTCAACTGGAAGAATGCTAACTCACCTCTTATAAGTCAGTGGATAACTGATGTTATATACTATTTGAAACTGGAAAAAAATCAAATTCTCACTTAGACGATCTGTACAAAACTATTTCAAAACCTGGCAGGATCTAATCAAAAACAGTTTAGAATAATCATTTAAATTGAGGAAGTGGATTCTCTTCCCTTATTTACCTTAATTATTTTTATTTATTTATTAACTTGTTTTTCCTACTATAAAAATGTTACTTTGTTGGACTAACTCTCTTTCTCATGGGCTGTGGTTAATCTGATGTGAACTTAGTTTTGTAAAATTTGACTTGCATGTGTGGAATGTTATTTGCTTTTATTCATTATTCTGCTTCAATAAAATGCTTAAAAAAAAAAAATTTTGAATCTGCCAGTGTTAGTTTTAACTTTTGGCTGTTAAACATGATTGTTACATTTATTGCCAACACCTATCATCTTCTTCCTGCCATTTCACAATGAACCCAAGTCAGCAATTCTTTCTCAATTTTGTCCATATCCTTCAGTTTTGCCCACTTAATTGCATTTTTCACCCCCCTCTGTAGATCTTTCAGTTTGGTTAATGTTCCATGCTAAAATGTCCTGTTTCATTTTTTTTTTTTTATAAATTTGCTAACACTTTAGTTTAGATGCTCCAAAAATACATCTATTACTCATTTAATATAACAAGACCTTAACAAAGGTTTCTTTTGGTCTTTATAATACTTATAAAACATTAGTAGATAGATAATTCATCTCTGTGCAGTGTGGCATGTTGACACGATGGTAAAATGACTTGTTAATATGAAGGATTCCCAGGTCTTATACTAAATATGTAATAACATGAGAAATGTGTTTCAGTTCAGTCACCTCTGTCCACTCCAAAGTGACAGTTTGTAATCAAGTCACACTGCAGAGGTGAACACTTGACTGAAAGAAGTGTTTTTACATACTAGCAAGTGAATAATAGATGTATTTTTGCAGTACCTAAACTAAAGTGTTACCATCAATTATTTTAAATATTCTTTAATGCATGGCTTGTTGTTAGGACAGAGGAAGTACCCAAACCCATTGGCTGTCATACAGAGGGAAGTAGCTGACCGGTCTGACCCCAGGTGTCTTAAAGTTGGGTTCCTGGAGGTCAGCATGCCCTGTTTAGAGTTGTTAATGATAATAGAAACTGTTTTATACATACACAATTTATTCCTGCTCTTATTTTGCTACATTAATGAAGGCAGATCATCAGAATGTCCAATGGACTCAAATGAGATTGCTATCCCTCTTTCATTCTTTTTTATTTCCTATACTTCTTTATACCTAAGTTACAGTGTCAGTTTGTCTGCTGCTTCATTTATAGGGCATTTGCTACAGGATACTGAACAGCAATGCTCATATTTGCGATGTGCCATCTATTGGAATGAAAAATGCAATGGGCTTCATTACTACATTCATTGCAAAATGCATTCCAATAGATGGCCCATTGCAAAGGTTGACTACACCAGAGTCTATCCACCTTAAGGAGAGAAATCAGTATATGTAATATAATTAGATTGATTGATTGATTTATTTATTTATATAACAAGTCAAAATGAAATGAGAAAGTCCATCTTACTGCAATTAGCTGCAATTTTGCAATGAACCATCCCAAATGGACAGGCATCTGTTACTTTTCAGATAGCCAAAGATCATTACAGTGAACCTGTGTAGCTTCATTACAGTGAGCCTAGGAGATTTGAAAAATATTACTTTCCTTTTCTGATAGCTTCGCTAATTGCAAAAGGAAAAGAAATATAATTTCCTATTCAACTACAGCATATATGGCTTTTTACAAAAGTATTCAGCCCAACTGTCTAAATTTACCAAGCAGCAAATTGTATGCTGACATTTTGTTGTCTGATATTTTTACTTCAAAGTACTAAAAGTCAAAACTATTTTTTGTAATATGACATTTTTATTTAAAAAAAACTAATAAAGAAAGCTATACTGAATGTAGAAGTTTTAAGGAATAAAAATAGAATCTTAGTCTTGACATGAGATCTTAGATTGTTAAAGACTCAGGTAAGGTAATATGAAGAAAAGATAAGAAAGACTTTTAAAAAGCCTGTTTACCTAGACAAAGGTTCAATTTTCAGTGTTCTACAAATATGACAAGCCCTTATAGGTTAGCTGAAACTACTGATAATATGGAGTCATTCACGATTACTAACCTCATAGTTTCATGCAGCTAGGAAAAAGTTACCAAACATCAGTAGCTGGCTCTACAAAGGGAACAGAGCAGTTGGAGAGCCTCAGAAAGGGAGCAGAAATGTGCTGCAAGATGCCTTCAGCGTTCAGTTGGTCTAACATTAGAAATATATTTTTATTTGTATCCTTACAGAAAAACTGAATTTTTTCCAAACATGCTAAATAAGAAGAAGAATGCTAAATATTTATCTAATAAAGATCTATGGTGATTTATTCTTATTTCGAAGCTACATGAAAGAGTAGTAGCCTGAACAGCTTCAGTTTCACAATTTACTTTAGAATTTTCAGCCTTTCTTTTGTACTGGTCGTTGTAGATAAAATGCATGATGTTTTGTTTTTAATGATGGTTCAGCTAACTCTCATGGAGGAAACATTCACTGTTAAAGGCTTAATTTCCGTTGAGCATTTCATACCATTGACCACTCCATGGTTTTTGGGACTCTGGATTAGGACTGGAATGATATTTGTAAGCACAAAGTATAGAATAAAAATATTTATACAGATGCACAGTGTGGGTGGTGTTATCTTCCAGTTCTTAACCTAATTTGCAAAAACACACTGAAAATTAAAACTGCAGACGTATGTTCTGATCATTCTTCAAATGGTAAACAGAACAAAAAGGAGTACCAGACCACTTAAACTGAAGCCAGTAGTGTTGTGATGTGAGATTTTGCATATAACTTGATAAATATTTTGTATGTCTTTATTTGTAATTTAGGGAAAGCAATGTAATTTAGTATTACTTTAGTGAGAAGCATTCATGTTTACCCCCCACTTACGACTGAGTCTCTTTGTAATTTTACAAAAGAGTTGGGGGAAGTGCTTCACACAAATGTTTCTCTGCTAGAGTCTTTCAACCCCAACAAAAAGGCCAGGTTGCCTAACTGGCAAACTTTAGCTTAACAAATGGTTTTGGGGGGATAGCAGGTGTTAAGATGTTCTATTTCCCCATTAATCTGAATTATGGCTGTGTGGAATTGGCTTGTCTCAGAGGCCTTTAAGTACAATGACGCCCTATTGGGTCTAGGGGTTGGACAGAACATGTATAAATTTACTTGCTTAACCTCACACTATCTCTCTCTTACTAACCTCTGATGATGAAGAAGTATCTCTGTTACTAACATCTGATGAAGGAAAAGACAACACAATGAAGAGCACAGCTCAGCAGCCATATTGAACAGGCATGCGGTGAGCTGACTACAAATGATGCCTTAACTAGAGACATTTTAAGTAACTACAAGTCTGTGTGCCGCCTGAAACTACACATCAGCATTTAATCAGGTTGTATGGTTGCCAATATTCAAATGTACTTTGCATATTGTTATTATTTATGAATATTATCAATAATACATTATTTATGTGTAACTTAACTTCTGCTTGTCTTTTAATTAAACCTAACTGCCTGAGGTTATAGATATAGAAGGGAAGGTGGGGATAAGTTATATACTATAATGCCTTATAAACAGTGGTAAGTCTGTGAGATTAGGCACTCTGACAAAGGCTACTTATTAATAATACAAAGGGGAAAGTAGAGCAATATATTACTCTATCAAGATAAAACAAGTATAAAGTGAGCCAGTAGCATAGGGATAAGAGCAGCAAATGCCAGGGCTTAGAGATGGCCAGTAGGCATTAAACATGTAGTTAAACTCATTATTAGTTTATATTTAAGTAGCCAAAATGCCCAACATTGCACAGGGATAAATAAACTGGGAAAACTGTCCTTCGGAAATTCAACATGGCTCAACACAATCCATGATTAGACCAAAAGACAAATGCTGTAATCCAGCAAGACAATCATATTGTAAAAAAAATTAGCTGAGAAGAAAATGCTTCTTAGACGAGATTGTGCTTTGGCTGCAATAGAAATCTGTGCATGCTGATGGTCATATCCTTATGTCAAGCCCCAGCACACTCCTGCTGGCTGATGGGAATTGTAGTCCCCATGTCTGCAATATTTATGGATTGCCTCCTCCCTCTTCCTAATGTGATATTTAGCATCTATTCTATATTGGACCAATAGCAACACACTCATCTGACCAGAGGCTAGAAAACCCTTCTTTCCAAATTATGTTTTGCTCAGTTTAATCTTGCTTTGTTTCTCTAGTTCTGACCTTGTGTTTATGAATTTTTGACCACTCCTTTTTTCTGTTTGGCGTGTTGGTTGTGCCTGTGGATGTCCCAGTTTTGACCACGTTTCTGTCCTTCATTCTTCTCATGGTTTGCTCTCAAACTCTCATCAGCTTGTTCACACAACAGAAACATGCAAGTACCTAATAAAAAGGACCCAGGAGTCATATTGGACTTATTAATATTTACATCTAGACATTGTACAGAAGCAGTTAAGAAGGTTAGCAGAATGTTAGATCAAACATCTCAATGAATAGCGTATACGTCAAGGGCGGCTATGCTTAAGTTATGTCACACACTACTGTGGTCCCACCTAGAGGACTGTGTACAGTTTTGGTCTCAACGAGCTCCTATTTTCTAAATCAATGTACAGCATGTAGAAGAATAAGAAAACATTGGATGTATATAGTGCTTTTCAAGACAGGGCACTTCAATCACCACCAATGTGCAGCATCTACCTGGATGAAGTGATGGCAGCTATTCTTGAACCAGTATGTTCACCACACATTAACAGGTGTAAGGGCTGAGAAAGATAGTTAGCCAATAAGGGACAGGGGATGATTAGGGGGGCAGAATGACCAGGCAATTATGGGCAATTTGGCAAGGACATTGGGAAACACCCTACTCTTTACAAAAGATGTTCATGGAAGTGTTAGGATCACAGAGAGTCAGGGTCTCAGTTTAACGACTCATCTGAAGGACGGTGCCAATTGTACAACAGAGTGTCCCCATTACTACACTGGGGCATTGGGATTCACAAACAGACCACAAGTGTGAATCAAGTAAGAAAATACTAGATTTAGAGCAAATTTCTCACAAAAGAAGGGAAAAAGCTAAAGGAGATCCATGAATGCTTGACTGCAGTTTATGGTGAGTCTGCCCCATCATCCTACAAAGTAAAATTTTGGAGCAAGAAGTTTAAGTGGTGTAGACAGTCCATTGAAGATGACCCTCACACTGGATGACTTGTGGAAGCAGCTTTCACAGAAACGTGCAAGAAAGCTGAGGATTTCATTATGTCAGATGTAGGGAATCCATTCCCAGACGGGTTTATCCATTTCTGGGAATTTGGGAATCCCACATGTCATTCCCGGGAATCCCAGGCTCCCAGGGATGACACAGTGCATGGGCATCTCACAAGTGAACGGTTTTAGAACGACCGACACTTATTTTTAATAAAACTACTGAAATATGTTGACACCAATAAAAGACTAACCTTATCTACAAGAAGTTCATGCTGTCATATAAGTACATGTATCTAGTTAGTTGTGGTAATAAGAGCGTAGAAAGCACAATGTGTCCAGCGTGCAGCCCGCCAGGTGAGAGCGTACCTTCGTGCAGAGTACGCCAGCCTCTGAGAAAGCACGCTCTGCCTCCACTGAAGTAGGCGACACAGTCATATATACTGATACACTTGTTCTAAACAACGCCCGCACTTGCCGTTGCTCTGAAACACCGCCATTTCAGCTTTACTGATGCATCCAGTTTCTTGTCATCATTCTGTGATGGCAAGTTTCTTGGCAGAGATAATGCCAATGCAACAGCCTGACACATTGCAATTTCAAGTTGCTGTTCAAAGCTGTTGTCTGACAGATGTCAATGAAGTCTGCCCCATCCCGGCATTCGTGAGCTGCAGAGTGCAGACTCCTCCAAGTCCACTGTGCTCAGTCTTAGTCAGAGCTGGGAGACTGACTGCTGCTGGTCTGTTGTTTACTGAATTAATCAGCAACACACTATACCATGGGCAAAAAAACTGTGCCACTTAATTATTTTCAACTATAACTGTTATTTCTTGATCGATTTTTACACTTTTACACGCTATATATGCGAGCTTGGCCGTTCCCGGTTTCCCGGGAATTACAGCAGTTTCATCCCCGGGAATGAAAAATGTCCAGGAATCCTGGGCTCCCGGTAATCGTGTGCCCTGGAATGGATTCCCTAGTCGGATGGGCAGGAATTAAGGTTTCCTGAATAGCTGAAGAAATTGGGCATCTCAGCACATACAGTTTGGAAAATAATTCATGAAAAGTTGGGCATGTCAAAGGGTATGTCAAAGGACAGTGCAAGATGGGTTCCAAGAATGCTGACCCCATGTTAGAAGGCCACAAGGCTCCAGTGCTGTCTGGAGAAACTTGTTCCTTCATATTCCATGAAGCCCAAGTGATTTTTTTTCATTGTTTGGTGAGTGGAGATGAGACTTGGGTCTGTCATTTAGTTCCTTAGTCCAAAATGGATTCAAGGTAGAGGTAGTGTAAGTCTTCCCCCACCCCAAAAAAGTTCAAGACAGAGAAATCTGCAGGGAAAGTCATTGTAACTGTCTTCTGAGATAATGAAGGACTTCTGCTTCTGGACTTCATGCCACACAAAACAACCGTAACCAGGGAGAGTTAAGGCAACACAACGATCGCTTTGAGGGAGTCAACTAAGGAGAAAAGACAAGGAAAACTTACAGCAGGCATGCTGCTTCTTCACGACAATGCGGCAGTTCAAATTTCACGTCAATCACAGGCTGCCATCTGAGAATGTGGGTTCCAACAGCTGAACCATCCACCCTACAGTCCTGACCTGGCTCCTTCAGATTATTTCTTGTTCCGAGTTTTGAAGAAATCTCTCTGTGGACAGCGGTTTTCAAGTGATGAAAATGTCAAGTCGGCTGTGACGTCCTGGTTTGAAGGTCAAACAGAAGATTTTTTTTCAAGGGTGTCACAGGTGGCTGGGGGGGCAACCCGGCTGGGACTCGCCCCACGGACCACCGCTTACGCCTCCCCCAGACTACGTGGGGGCGACTGCCCTGGTGGTTATGGGGACCACGGGTAAAGAGCTTTGAAGCTCAACCCTGTAGGGGCCTGTAGTCACTGCCAGGGGGCGCCCCAATGCCTATGAAGCCCTGGACCTTAGCACTTCCGCCACACCCGGAAGTGCTGGGGGGAAGAGGATCGGAGATACCCGGAGTGCTGCAGGGTGCGCAGCCTACACTTTCGCCACACTGGGGAGTGCCGGCGGAAGAGTGTCGGGAGGCACCTGGAGCACATCCGGGTGATTATAAAAGGGGCCGCCTCCCTCCGTTCGAGGGCTGGAGTCGGGAGGTCGTGAAGACAAGGTCTTGGTGGACAGGCAAGGAGAAGACCTGAAGAGAGAGGCATTGTGTTGCTGGCCTGGACTTTTGGGGACTTTGGAGTTGTGGGTTACACCTTGTAAATATGAGAATGGACAATAAATGTGTGTTGGGTGATTTATACGTGTCCACCTGTCTGTGTCCGGGCTGCTTTCCACAAGGGTTAAATTCATTGCAGGAAAACTGGATGATGTATATTGAGCTATCAGGGCACTATATTGGAAAATAAAACAAAAACTTTTTGAAAACTCTTTTCTTTCCTACTGAAGTAGATAAATTGAATGCCCCTCGTAAGGGTAACAATGTCTGACTGATTGAGAAACTGGTTGGATTTAAAACCTGCAGCCACAGGGGACACTTAAACTAAACTAAACCTGGGCCATTCAATTGCTTGAGGAACCTGCGATTGCAAGTCACATATAACATATTTGCCGTACTGGATAAAGATTCCAGCTTAAACAAAGATATCTTACCTATGTTTCACTATTGATATAATAATATAGCATGATCTCATTACATTACTGGTGGCATTGTGCTCTAAAGAATAGTTTCTTTTGACATCAAGCATACATTATACTTGAAAATTTTAATAGGATTCTGGTTCTTTGGATGTCTTACTAGGAAGCCTAAAATGAGATTTTTCACTCCATGCAGTGTGCTTCTTGAGAGCTTTGCAAGTATTAAAATTTAATTTCATCAAAAAACAAGTGAGCAGCAGTAAATTTATGGATTTTGTTAGAATCTTTAATCTATTTTGCATAAACGTGGCTTTAGGGGCATCACCAGAAAGTTATTTTCTAAATCAGATTTGGAGCTAATGCTGAAAAAGTGACGGTGATTCAGCATGTTTCACAGGAACAGAGTACTTGAGGAAAGCGCCCGTGGTCTAGTTTTAGCATATATGGTAATGATATTTTCAGTGTTATGAAAATAAATGCAAATAAAGTGATTTAGGTCACTTCCTTATTTACAGTACTTCACTGATTTTTGAGATACTAAATAGTTATGCTGTGGATAAGGAAAAAAAAAGTTTGTAGGCCTTTTCTCATTGTTACAGCCTTACCCACAAAGGCACTGTCTCATATACTGTACAAGTACAGTAAGTTTAAGTAACAAGCAACATATGGATTAGGTAGACTTTAATGATGTTTATCAATCAATGACATTGACAGCTACTGATACATAAAATAATGAAAGAACAGTCATTTAGCTCTGGGGAAAAAAAAGGTGCTGGTGCCAAGAACCAAATATTGATTTAATGAGCGGAGCTTTGTTAAAGAAAGCCCAGTCCAGGCAACAAGCACCTCCTTTGGTTCATTTGAAAGAAGCTATTATTTTTTGATGTGCAGAATTTGGGCTACAAAATATAAAAGTTGTATGGCAGCTATATTTTTAACAGGTAATGGGTCCAATCAGTCTAAGGAAAAATAAGTGACATTTGAAAATTGAAAATTTTTGATAAGCTTAAATAGAAATATAACACAGCATGAAAAAATAAAGTTTTATGCCTAAACTATTGAGAGAAATACCAGATAAATCAAATGAGTTTTCTAATCCCTTTGACCAAAATCACCAAGTAAGTAAATTATACAGCCAAAAGTATGTGGACACCCCTCCAAATTCTTGAGTTTAGGTGTTAACATCTGCATAAAATCAAACACATACCCACGCATTGATAAACACGGAGAGTAGAATGGCTCATACTGAAGAGCTCTGTGACTAATTTAAATGTTCAATAGCACGCAACCTTTGTGACAAGTCAGTGCTATTATTAAGTGGAAACGTCGAGGAGTAACAACAGCTCAGCAATGAAGTAGTAGACCACGCAAACTGTCAGAATAGGGCCATCAGGGCTGAAGAGTATAGTGTGTGAAAATTCACCTATAATCTGTGGCATCACTCACAAGATAGTTTCAAACTGCCTCTGTAAGCTGTGCTGATGTTCAGAAAAGAGTGCGTCATGAACATCATGAAATGGGTCTCTATGGCTCTGAAGCAGTGGAGATGTGTTCTCTGGTGTAAAAAATCTCAATATCTGGGAGTCTGATGGATGAGTCTGGGTTTGGTGGATGCCAGGAGAACACTACCTTCTAGAATGCTTAGTGCCTATTGTAAAGTTTAGTGGCGGAGGGAGACGGATCTGGGAATGGTTTTCAGGTTTAGGTTAGGCATCTTGGCTCCAGTGAAGGGTACTGTTAATGTTAAAGCATACAAAGACATTTTAGACAATTGTGCGCTTCCAATTTTGTGGTAACAGTTTGAGGAAGGCCCTTTTGTGCCCGTCTGCACAAAGCCAGGTCTATAAAGACATGGAGGAACTCAACTGAGAGTTCTGACCTCAACCCTATTTAACAGCTTTTGAATGAATCAAAATGTTCACCATGTGTTCTCCTCCAACATCAGTACCTGACCTCACAAATTCTCTTTTGGCTGTAAGGGCACAAATTCCCACAGACCCACTTCAAAATCTTGTGGAATGCCTTCCTAGGTGTGTAGAGGCTATTATCGCAGCAAAGTGGTGGCCAACTCCATATTAATACGAGATGTCCATCAAGCTCATATAGGAGTAAAGATCAAGTGTCCACAAACTATGCCCATAAAATGTAGTATAATATTCAAAACCCACTGAAATAAAATGTTTTGTTTTGCTTATTTAACCACACTTCCATAACTGATGCAACATCCTCATCATTGGCATATCGTATCTCATTGTGGCAGCACTTTCTGATTGGGGAACAGATGGTAGTCCACGGGACCAGGTTAGGAGAATAGATAGAATCTCTTTGAATCCACAATTATTACAGAGGAGTTTTTGTAAACTATTTCAGTGGTAGCAGGGAATTTGTCACTAAGCATAAGGTGGTGGTTGGCAGCTTTCATCATAGCTTTTCCATTACTAACTGCCACTGGTACCAAAACAAGTCAGCAGAATGTTGACCTGCTGTATTTTTGAGGTATGTACACAATATGGACTACACTCTCAACAACTTTACGCACAAGATCTTGCCATTTGGATCTTGAATTTCTTTGAGTTTAGAGATCTTTCATGATTCTATTGCTTTTCATGTTGTTGGGACTGTAGATCATATTGATCTATCCAAGTTTCAACTAGAAGTATGAAACACTGTAAATCCATCCATCCATTATCCAACCCGCTATATCCTAACTACAGGGTCACGGGGGTCTGCTGGAGCTAATCCCAGCCAACACAGGGCACAAGGCAGGAAACAAACCCCGGGCAGGGTGCCAGCCCACTGCAGTAGCCTCTTCTGTTTTTCTTTGAAAAGTGTCTTTGAAGCCCTGTAAAAGAACACAAAGATGCCAATTAGTGTGGCTGTTAACAAGGGATATGAAGTGTTCTGCAATATGCTTTGTAAGGTCTTTGATCTTAAAGGCTCGAACATGCTCCCTGAATTGGTCTGCTAGCCATTTCCCTGTTTCATTTATGTAGATGGCTGGACACTTCTTACAAGAAATGCAGCAGATATGATTTCTAGACAGGCAAGGGGCCCACTGTCTAACACTGAGTTTAGCAGAGGGACCAAATACAAGGGAATTGTGGGTAATATATTTGCAAGACAGCTTTAAACCTTTATTCAGTAAACAGCAGCTAATCCTTGGCCACTTACAATACAATACAATACAATATAATGTATTTTTTTGTATAGCCCAAAATCACACAAGAAGTGCCACAATGTGTTATAATAGGCCCTGCATCTTGACAGCCTCCCAGCCTTGACTCTCTAAGAAGACAAGAAAAACTCCCAAAAAAACCCTTGTAGGGAAAAAAATGGAAGAAACCTTGGGAAAGGCAGTTCAAAGAGAGACCCCTTTCCTGGTAGGTTGGGAAAGCAGTGGGTGTCAAAAAGAAGGGGGTCAATACAATACAGTACAATACACAGAACAGAACAAATCCTCAATACAGTATAAAAATAAAAATTTTAGAAGTACGGAGTAGAATTTAACAGTAGAAGATATCACATAATATGATTTTGATTTGTTTAGACTCCTGGAGACCTCATCCATCAAGCTGCCTCCCCCATTTGGCCATTCCACAGCTGAAATAGAGCTAATCCGATGAAAGGACCCCTCTTTCCCACAATTCCTGCGATCCTCCATCAGGGATGACTTTACCTTAGGCAGGCAAAACAACTTAGCAGGTGGGCCGTGGCACCAAGTGCCACATTTCAGTACCAAGAAGAGAAACAGAATAGGTGAGGGTTAGTAACAAATTATAACTATCATGTTACTTATGTTTTAGTGCTAATGACTAACAACAGAGATGCAGTCTGTACAGTTAATCAGCAGCTCTAGTCAGGATATGCTAAACTGAAGTAGTGAGTCTTCAGTCGGGATTTAAAAGCTGAGACCGAAGGGGCATCTCTTATTGTAGCAGGCCCTGTAATTAAAAGCTCAACCTCCCACTGTTATTTTATTAATCCTTAGAATCATAAGCAGACCGACATCTTGAGATCTTAATGTGCGCTGTGGTTTGTCAGGATAAGTTCAGATAAGTAAGCCAGACCTTGGCCATTTAATGCTTTATATATTAATAGAGGATTTTGAAATCTGCCCTAAACTTTAAAAATAAAATAGACGACAAAGTTCTGAACATCTTTGCAATATTTATTGATATGATTCACTTTTTAATTCCTGTTGAATATTAGTATTGTTTTTGCTGCAGGATGTGTCTATGTGAGACTTCATGTCATATTTATGATATGAAAATGTGAAATTCACATATCTTAAAATGATCAATAAATCATTTCAGGCTATCCCAGTTTACATTTCATATACTTTAACAAACATTTAGTAGATGAAAATGACAGTATTTTAGGATATTGAAAATGCATTTTGATATATCTTTCAAAACAACAGGCAGTCTCTTTCGAATGACAGGATATTTTTGCAGGATAAGATTGTATTTACAGGTGGCACAGTTGCAAAGATTTTGTTAGGACAGCTGGCATTTCCAAATTACTCTGGTGTGAGTGTGTATTTTGCAGCAAAATTCTCACACACATACAAACTTTGACCCTTTTAATCTATATCTAGCTCTTTTATCCTGACAGTCTCTTCAATAATCAATCATCCAATATATTTAGATCTAAGAGAAGACTATTCTGGCAGCTACAGGCAGAAGAAGGATGCCATCACAGACTGTACTGACATACACTGTGTAAAATTCAAATTGCCAGTCAACTTTAGGACATACTGTACCTTAAGTGGATTGGGATGAACCTCACATAAGTACTCAGCCAGTTGGCATTGCTATATGTTTTTTCTCTTTATCAAAACTGAAAACACAAAAACAACAGTCAAACGGTTCAACCCATTTCCAACAATTGAATTCTTTAAAAAATTCCAAAAATATAGCATGACAGAATATGAAGACTGTTCTTGCAGCAGTGGTTATAGTCCTCATAGGCAAGGCAGCAATCCACCACAGGTTATAAAATTTACTCTCACTTGACATTCAGTTTTCATCGCCTCATTATAAGAATAGTAATCCACCAAATAAATGAGCATGTAACTTCTAGGTTTTACTGGCAAGTTGGTGGGTGCCTTAAGATGTAGATTTAAAAAAAAAACACACATTTCAGGATTTTGAGGGTTCTGGCATATTGTTATGCTGTTTATAATTTATTCTGTGGTGTCTTTCTTGGTTCCATTGTTTCCTTTTTTCTTATTTGCTTCATAGTCTTTTGGCATTGTCATGGCCTAACAATATCCATGTTCTGTAATATTATACAATGGATTCAGAAAGTATTCCGACCCATTCACTTTCTGCACACATTATTGTGTTCTAGATTTAATTTTAAACAAGTAAATGTGCCATGTTTCCCTATATACCTACAATTGATAACGCATAATGACTATCTATCTATCTATCTATCTATCTATCTAACATTTTATTGAATTTATTAAAATCAAACAACATTCCATACAAGCAAGTCAAATTTTACAAATCTAGGTTCAGATCAAGTCAACCCCCACCCATGAGAAAAAGAGATGGGCCAACATAGTGAAACTTTAATAGTAGAAAAGATAAGGAAGTAAATAAATAGAATAAAAGGGGAAGAGAATCTGCTTTCTCAATTTAAATGCTTATTCTAAAATATTATTAATTAGATCCTGCCAGGTTTTAAAATAGTTTTGCACTTTTTCCAATTTCAAGTATTATATAACATTGGTTACCCAATGACTGAAAACAGATGAGTTAGGATTCTTCCAGTTGAGCAAGATGAGTCTACGTGCTAATAGTGAAGTAAAGGCAATTACAGTTTGTTTAACCTTCTCCACTTTAAGCCCATCTGGAAGCCCACCAAACACAGCTGTTAGTGGGTTAGGAGGGATTGTGACACCCAGGCTGTGTGAAAGGCATTTAAAGGTTTTGGTCCAAAGTGCACCCCCAAAAACATATGACCCAATAACACTGGAACTAGATTGCAATGTTCGCAGGTTGGATTTTGCTCTGGAAACATTTTGGACAATTTTAAACGAGACAGATGTGCTCGATAGATGATTTTAAGTTGAATAATTGTATGCATTGCACATACTGTATGGGGCTACAGTGAATTCTATGCATTGCTGCCTTCTATTCCTTTTCTGAAATGTTGAGTGAGGGATCCTGTTCCCAATGTACTCTGGGATCTCTGAAAGGGATGGACTTTAAAGTGTTTTTATATTTTAGAAAACTGTTAGAATTTTTAATATCTATATATAATTGCACAATAGTCTGTTAATCCCAGACCACTGTTACGTTTTTGTGATCATTGCAATGTGGGTCCTGGCACATTCTGCAGTGAACAGCTGTTTGAACATACTGAACATATGTGGCACCTTCTGCGTTTTTGACCACTTTTGTTTCTATAAGAAGCTCTTTCGGGAGATAAGGCTTGTGCTGTTTCACTCTGTGCAGCTGCTGGCCCCCTTTGTTTCTCACACCTTTGCCGACAAAGACCATTCAGAATCTGATGGCATCAGAAGTGTCACTCCTGCACTGCTTAGTGTGTTGTCCATGCTATGTCTCCTTGCTGCACATGTCTCTCTGACTAGTCATCCGCTGTCAACGACAGGAACTCTTTCAAGGGTTTTCTGTGCTGATAAGTGTCACCACCACTTCTTTGATCAATTCTTTCCCTAAACATATACATGCCTAAATAATGAGCAATGGGATAGAAACAAGCTGTGTTAACACCTTCTGTGGGTTTGCTTGTCCACTTTTGCTTTAGTAAGAAGCGGTTTCATGTTACATGACATACACTGTTTCACTGCATACAGCTGCGGTAGCTGCTTGCCACCTTCATTTTCATTCTCCTCCTCCTTGTCTGAGCTCTGCTATTCAACAATTTCTAGCCCACAAAAATCATGATCTGATGGCACCAGAAGTGTCACTCAGCAGTGCTTCTCTCTCTGACTCGTACAACAACAACAATTTATTTCTGTATAGCCCAACATCACAGGAATACCTCAATGGGCTTTAATATGCCCTATTTCTTGAGAGCCTCGTGGCCATGACTCCATAAAAGAAAGCCTGAATCATAACAGTAGCAGTAACTGATACAGAGAAGACAGAATTATTAGGACATTTTTGCTAGAGATTCATAGTTTAGCCAATCTAAGTAAAGAGGAAAAAACATAGTGGAGAGATCTTTCTGGAAAGCAATCTGCTAACTGAATAGCGTATTCCAGTTTCATTTTTGGATGTTGAAGGTTCATTGTGTGAATTGAAAAAGGTGATTTGCAGTGCAGGTAAGAGATCACCTGAGAAAGATGATTCTTTTTATAGTATATCACACCTTTCAGATTCAAAGCTGATATCAATTTGATTTTCTTTTAAAATAGACTGCAGATTGCAGGTAGCTACTTTGAAATTAGCTGTTGTTTTGGCTATCTTAAAACCTGCTAAGGATCAACGCTGATCCTTTTAGTTACAACCATTACCTAATGTTTCACATGTATAAAACAACAGAGCAAATGATAACAGAAAGGCTTTCTTACTTTTTGGAGAGCCATGGGAGGCCATTGCTTTTGTCAAAATGAATTTTGAAGAATGCTTGTAGATTCAATATTGAGTATGAAATATAATATTTGAAAGGCTCAAGGAAACCGTTGTACCATTTTTTTTCCTTAATGTAGAAAAACCTAATGCCATGATATAGATATAAGTATTGCTCATTAAACTGGAAAACAGAGAGATGCTCAAATGTTTAATTGGTTTCAGGATTTCTTGTGCAAAAGAAGAATAAAGGTCAGTGTGGGAAAAGCATTTTCTAAGGAGTAGGAGATAAATAATGAGACCCCTGAGGGGACTGTATGTAGTTCCCTCCCTTTTCATATTATGATTAACAATATTTTCTTTAAAGTTGGTTAAGACTTCTTTGGATCATTATATGCTGATGGTGGTGCACTGAGAAAGAGGCAGGAACATTAATTATACTTTTAAGAAAATAAAGGCTGCTTTAAGTAGTAGAGACTTGTGGTCACCAGTTGAGGTTCATATTTGCTATTACAAAGTCACTGGTTGCTTGTTTCCTTTAAAGGAATAACTCGTACATTCACAATAATATACTGAAATTCTCCCAGTAAGAATCTGTTGTCAGTTTCTCTTATATAGCATCTAATAGTCCTAGTGCAATCTCAAATATTTTTATATACTTATAAAAATGTAATACTTAAATAGTTTTAAAAAAAGCATCATGTGCTGTCAAAATCCTTACCTTTTGCCACATTAAATCCTGGAAATGAAAATTAAATATCATTCTTTCCAGCTGTATTGTCTTCTTAGAGAGTCAAGGCTGGGGGACTGTTAAAGCCTATTGTGGTATTTCTTGTATGATTTATAGCTATACAAGAAATTAATTGTTATTTACACATTATAATTATCATCAAAGTAAAAAAATAAATTAAAAATCCTAAGCAATTATTCAAATTTATTTAGTGATATACCTGGTTTGGTTAAGTGATCAGTCCCTTACAGTAACCGTTATCAACTTGCTCAGCTACAACCAATAACTTTCCAGTTCCCACTCCAGGATAAATGGAGTCGTATGAATTGTAGAGGTTCTGATTACATCAAAATAAATCCAGTTGTTCTTCGAGGATTCCACTGATAGTTGTTCATGGTAATGCAAAGAATTCACCATGGTTAGAAAGGTGCTGTCAGACTGGAAAAACACAAGTTAGAAGGATGACCAAGATTGGAGGATCAGGGAAGCTACAAAGAGGTCAGTGGCAGCTTTGAAAGACTGAAAGACTAAAATGGCTGAGATTGAAACATTTGTACATGTGATATCAATCTCAAAAGCTTTATGCAATGCTGACCTGTATGGCAGTGTTGAAAGAAAGAAGCCTACTCTGAAAAAGTACCACACTAAATCTTGTTTGAATTTTGCAAAAAAACACACAGGAGATTTTGATGCCATGTAGCAAAATGTTTTATGGTCAGACAAGACCAAGACTAAACTTTCTGGACTGAACATCAAGTGCCTCATGTATAACTCACTGTAAGGAATTCACACTGAAACATGGCGAACGGACAAAAGTGGAAATGTGCGTATGCACAAAAAATTCACTGCACAAAACCGTGCTAAGCCAACTTCCAGGGACTTCAGCTCCATAAGACCCAGTCAGCATGAAAAGTAACACACATGCCTGCTGATCCACCCTGACTCCTCCCAGAATTATGCCCTTTTGAATATACAAATCAATACAAATAGTCTGTTATGTTCAGCATTTTGTGTAAAGACAATGGCAAAAGCACAAAAAAAAAAAAAAACTTTAGCAAATGCAAAGTGAGGAAAGAAAAAATATACTATTTGTTGGCTTAAGCAGTGGTATAAGCAGCAAAATGAAAGCGATGGAATGATACAGCGTGTTGTAGACACTCGAAAGTTCAAGTTCAGAAACAGTGCCCGAAATAAAACAGAAGTGGTCAGATGTCAAGGTGAAAAGGTGAGTCATAGCCCAGGATCACAGGGGTCTGCTGGAGCCAATCCCAGCCAGCATAGGGCAAAAGGCAGGAACAAACCCCGGGCAGGGCACCAGCCCACCAAAGGGTACACACACACCCACACACCAAGCACACACTAGGGACAATTTAGGATCACCAATGCACCTAACCTGCATGTCTTTGGACTGTGGGAGGAAACCCACGCAGACACAAGGAGAACATGCAAACTCCATGCAGGGAGGACCTGGGAAGCAAACCCAGCTCTCCTTACTGCTAGGAAGCAGCACTACCACTGCACCATCATATGAATGTTTCATGCTAAATATATTTAATAGTAAATAATTATAAATAATTTAAAACACTATTAACATTTATGACAGAAATGAAAATATTAGGTTAGGCATAATTAAAAAATGAAAGCATGTTTTGTTGTTTGCAGCCATTGTAATAGGCAACATTTTGGTACCATTTTCATTCTAGAAATTTCTAAAAAAAGAGATTATATTGACTGTTGTCTTTTCTATATTTGATTTCATCATTCTATGATGTATCATGCATGTATATAACATTTTCCTAAATTTCATCCCTACGATAATTCAAAGACTTTTAAGCATAGGGACTTTTTATTCACACCAGTGACTTAAACATGTGAGATAATCCAATACATAAATTTTAATCAAAATCTGAGATGTAGTAGTTAGTGAGGAAGAAAAATTTTAGTGCTTTTGCCTTAATGGGAGTGATAAGATGCTTTAGTGCAGTGGAATAGTTTGCTAAAAAACTGTAAGGTTAAAATGGAACGTCTTTTTAAATTGTATCATGCAAGATAAGAAACAGTGGAATGCAAAACAAGTTGAACTGCACATATACAGTCTGGACTTTAACTCTAAGAAGATAGAGTGGACAGTCTGTAATCAGCAAATAAGCAAATCAATAAAGTATTGTGCAGTGTGATTAATTCATGCTTCTGATGGGATCAATCATTAAAATGTTAACTTTATGTCATGTGTTGTGTAAGCTTATTCAGATAACAAAGTGGTTATAAATAAGATTACGTGCCTCATTTTGAGGACCATCCTGCCTGCTACACAGCTGGCCACAGGCATGCTCCCTACTCATGAGAAAAAAATAAATATGTGCCGACAAGCTTCCTCTGTCCTGGGGTTTTAACTGTCTGACTGTCTTCCACATTACATTTAAAAAAAAATTGTGGTGATCTGTTGGGGGACCCCATTGAAGAAGATAATAGTGGTTACCCAGACCTCATTGCAAGTTGTGAAGGGGCCCCCATAACAGTTCAGGCTTCACACAGAGAACCACAGACACATGGAATAAGTGACCAACTAGTGTGATAGGCAGTAGGACTTTAGGGACCTTCAGAAATTGACCTGATATTATTTTAGAAGAATTAACACTAGAATTACCAAAGCCTACGAAAAAACTTGTAAACCCGGCCCACCTTAAATCCGTTCGCACCTCTCCATCAGCGTCTTTTGTGTTGTAAATGTGTTGATAAGCAGAAGCAGCAAGCAGCCTGCTATCCCATCCTCCCACCACCACAAAGAGGGCAAAAACCTCTCAAAGCTCAAGCTTTGTTTATAAGGAAGTGAGATACCGCAAGCTATATTGGATAAATAATATATCATTATTTGGAACACATGTATTTCATGTGTGTTCCGTGTCGACAAAGATCTACTGTCTATATTAGTGTAGGATGACAGAAATGTTGAACACGTATCTAAAAGACAAACTTTTTCATGTTTTAGTACTAACGACAAAATTTTGACTTGAAGTGTATATAATGTGTGAAGAATGAAGTCCAAATATCAAATAAGCACTTACACAAAAGGTACAAATATAACAAAACAAGTGTGCTTTTATTCAAGACTATAACGAAGAAAAAGAAGTCGGGTTAGTGTATTTCATCGTTATGACTGTTTGGTAGTACAGCGGTAAGAACTGCTGACTCATAATCAAAAGGTTGGGGGTTCAAGCCTTGCCTCTTCAGAAAATAAACGTTTTGAGTAGTGAACTGCTCTTCTTGTTACTATTATGCAATAAAAACATACATTTGATTTGAGTCTGTACGCTTAGCGTTTTTTTTTTTTATTTATTGTTATTCTCCCAGTAACGTTCACGCTCCCTCTGATCTGACACTGCTGTTTTCAAATAAAGACATGCTCAGATGAGGACAAGGGTTCTGCATTGGAGAAAGAGAACAGAAGCCCTCCCCCCCACAAGAAACGTCCACTCACAGGTGTGTTCAGAGCCTCAAAGATGTCAGTCCGCCACTGCCACCAGCTTCCTTTAATTCTGTCTCTCATAGCTTACAGAAGTTGATTTACTGGTTAATGATATAAATAGAGTTTGTTTTTAATGTGTGCATCTATCCATTAAAGCTGAATAATTTTGATTACGGGCTAGATTACAAAACACAGAATGAGATGTTACTATCCTCGTGCAAGCACGTACAATAGGTTCAGTTACGCTTGTCGGTGAATGGTGAATGATAGACTTGGAGAAGTTTGTAGAATATTGGGACGCATCATCAGTAGTCTTCCTCTGGCTCATGGGGTGTTTTGGCTTTTCACACTATACATCCTCACCAGAGGCGCCCAGCTATAGGGTGATCAGCCCTAAGCTTGCGTCCCATGCCCAATTAGTCATGAGAGTCGCTTTGGTGTCAAATGACTGACATCTCATGAACCTATGTATGACAGCCTAAGCTTGTTACTTGGGGGCCCAGCAGGGGGCATTCCTCTTCATCCAAAGCCACTGGCTACTTCTCTCCGCTGCCATTGATGCAGCTTTGATGGCTGTGCACTGGCTCTGGCCCCTAATTCCCAGGTCTCTCAGCAGTTTGATGGTAGATGTTGCCACAAACCCTCTGCATCCAACTTCCACTGGGCGAACTTCCATGGTCCAGCTGCGATGTCGCGCTTTAGCAGCTAACTCAGCATAGCGTAGATATTTCCGCTCGTTTGCCTCATCCATGGAATCCTCCCAGGGTACGGTGAGCTTGATAATGTACCCCCACTTTGTTTTTCACTATTTTTATTGTGCATATTGTTAATAAAAATAAATAATGTACATTATTTATTTAATTTAAAAATCAACAGAAACATAAATGCTGATTGAGAAGAAATCAGCCAGTCTGAAGCATCCAAATATTCTCAATTTGACAGAATGCTACTGCAAGTGATTGAATCAGAATTGAATCAGAAAATACTTTTCAACATACTCCCATAACACACCATAAAGATGACCGACTAGGATTTTAATAATTTTTGTAAAACGGTTTTCTAATACAAAATGAGTGCTTAGCATGTAAGTAGAAAAAAGAATAAGATAGAGGACATGGAAAGCTATTTTTGAAGCAATATATAAATATGGCCGTACTGTTAAAAGTGAAAGTGGCAATTATGAGGAATGTTTCATTATACAGTTACGAATAAAAAGACCAAATAAAAGTGTAGTGGCGTTCAGATAGAATGACCCCAATAAGAAGAAGGTTCACTCTGGCAGCGAGAAGCCTGATTAGTTATTTGATGTGATGGAGTTCTCCGTTGGTTCAGCTGGCTAAGAGAGTTGCTTTCTCAACTGCATGTGGGGTGTAAACTTGAATTTCCATCCTGGGAGATGAGTAAGGCCATGCCGTGAAGAGACCATTGCCTGATCCAGAGACAAACATACAGTGGATTCTGTACATTTTATAGTGATTTCATTTTAAATGAATAAATTTGCCACATAATAACAAAATGAAAACACATCTTCAGAAAGATTTGCAAATTTATTAAAAATCAAAATCTGAAATCTTGAATTCATATAAGTATTCAGACACTTTACTGTGGCAGTATGTGGTTAGCTGCATCCTGTTTACTTTAATGCTCCTTGAGATGTGTCCAGAGCTTGACCTTTGGCAAACTAAATCGAACAGACATCATTTAGAAAGGCATACCACCTGTGTACAGAAGCCCTCACACTTAACATGGCATGTTATGACAAAAACCAAGCCATGATGCTCAATAAACTGTCTGTAGACCTCTGTGATCAAATTTTTGTGAGGTATAGTTCAGGGCAAAGATATAGAACCATTTCTAAAGCTTTGAGTGTTCCGAGGAGCACATTGGTCTCAATAATTATGAAATGGGAAGAATTTAGTAACCACCAGGACTCTTTTTGAATTGTCTGTCTAACCAAACTAAGTAACCTGGCATGAAGGACTTTGGTCGCTGATGTGCCTAATGGTCACTCTAACAGAGCTTCAGAGGTCATGTCGGAAAGGCTGACCATTTTAGCAGCAATGATGGCATTTTACAGACGCTTTCTACCCAGTCTAACAGAGCTTGACGGGATTTACCATAAAGAATGAGACAAACTGTCCAACTCCAGGTGTGCAAAACTTGTAGAGACTTACCCAAGAAGGGTTAAAACTGTAAATGCTACCATAGGAGCTTCTACAAAGTAATAAATTAAGGGTTTGAACACTTACATGAATAAGAGATATCAGTTTTTTTATTTTTAATAAATTTGCAAACCTTTCTAAAAACATGTCCACACTTCCTCATTATGGGTTATTGAGTGTAGACTGATGGTCAAAAAATGCAAATATGTTTATTCAAAATTTAATCTACAACACAATGAAGTGTGTGAAAAGTGAAGGGGTCTGAATCCATTCTGAATCCTTTGTAAATGCGTATGTTTTAAGTTGTCTAAATGTCTAATATTATTTGCTGAATTTAAGCACGTAAGTGCTAAAAACAATTGGCAGACAATTCCCTATTATGATTACACTTTGTTTTCCTTATCATTCTTCTGCTTATTGAGAGTAAAATAAAATATAAATTAAAAAAAAACTGGCAGTCAGTACGAACAGTTTCATAACTAGTAGTCTTTCCAAATCATTAAATAGGGATTTAAAAAGAGGTCATCGTGAAATGTTGTCAAACAAAACTGCAAAGTCAACTTTCCCAGAGTAAAACTAAGGGTTTTTTTCTTTTCTGGCACAAGTAAAACAATAGCCTTTTTCTTCTTTCTTTTCCATACATTTAAAGTTCTTTTCTTAGAGAAGAAGCAACTCCATTTGCTTTCATCAAATTATCATGCAAAGAACTATGCCTGTCAATCATTTTTTAAATAATGTGAAGTCTGTGACATTACATTGTCACTAAAATAGCTGCACACATCACACCACACCACAGTAGCGTGTCAAGCTGCCATTACACTACAAAACTTCTTCTGTGGTTTTCAGTCATAGCCTTCATTTACATTGTGAGAATTTTGAGACCATGACAATCCTCCATCTGCTCTGTGCACCCAAACTGTTAACATAAGCAGGTATTGGTTGTCCGCCATCGGTGCAACTGCAAGTTCACAGGCTCACAACGTAATGCGTCTTTCACCCACAGGTTGATACTAGGAACATTTAAAACTAACCTGGCCTTGTGCTCACTTTCTGTCTTCTCTCCATGGGAGAGAGGGAGCCAATGCGGGATGACGTCAGAGTCACAGTTTGCTGGCTGAGCGTTTTGAGTACTGAACTGACAGCTCCCATTTGAAAATGCTTTTGATTGTTCCTGTCTTGACAACAGTAAGCTGACTTCTTTGCAGGCACATTCAGAAGCAATGAGATTGTGTGGCTACAGTTGTTACATTTGACACGTCCTGCAGCCGCTCACATTGCATGACATCAGAGGAACAAGGAAACAAGAAAATAAGAAATGAAGCCAAAATCCCCCCAAAAAATCATTATAGCTGAGCAAAACAGGCCCAGAATTGTGATATTACTCTTTTCGACCTTCTTGCTGGTATTTTACTGATTTGGGAAAGATACATTTATAATAGCATTTAGGCTTTGATCAAATTCATTCAGCTTTATATACTTGTGTTATACAATATTTTCTGTTATTGGATATATACCTTGTATTATTCAGATTCAGACCCACAGGGCTCAGCTGACAAAGGGGCACTGTGGCGGATGGCCGGGGCCCATGCCCAGCTGGGACGCCCTTTCAACACTGGATCCAGGGGATCAGCCCCCTGGGTTGCGTCAAGGCCACTTTCATGGAACACCAGAGCTCATCTTGGTTGGGCTCCATGGCCTCCGCCCGGGGGAGCTGCATAGAGCTGCAGGGCTTAACGAGCCTGTCTGGGTGGGAACGCAGCCACACCCGGAGGTGCAGCCAGAAGTAGGTCAACGAGCACCTGCAGCAATACAATACACCGGGTGGGTTATAAGAGGAGCCTGCAGCCACTACTCAGGGCGCCAGAGTCGGGAGGAGGTGGACGAAGCAGCCCTGAGAGGAGTGGAGGAGTGTGGTGATTTGGGTGCTTTATTTGTGTTGGGACTGTGATGTGCCTGTGGGGTTCACGGGGAAGACATGCCCCACAGGTGAAGAAAATAAAAGTTTTTCTTTGTTTTATGCGTGCCTCTGGTGTTAGTCTGTGTCAGGTCTGAGCCAATAAAGAGCTAATACCACACTGTCCAGCCCGGGTAAGGGCTCTGCCTCCGAGGAAACAGAAAACTCGCTTAGCTGCTAATAACACAAGCGAGGCGAGCACGTCAGCAAAACAAACCTCAGAAGAAAGACAAAGTCACTTAGCTGCTAACATCGGCAAACCGGTATCCCTTTTACTTTTCCTCCCGCCGCTAATGCACAAGCAATGCGAGCACGTCAGTAAAACGAACCTCCTAGGAAAGAGATGCCCAGAGTAGTTCCTTTCAATTACCTGACATCTCTACATTTCTTTTTTTTACTGATGATTTCAACAGTTTCTAGGACCCGGGCTTTTTATAGCACAGGCTTATGCAGCTAGTTCTATATATAAACATCTACGAATGGAAGTGCATGTTTCTGTCCGGCCCAGAAGTGACAGGTGGACTCCAGCTAAGGGCTGTACCTCCAAGGATACACAAGCGAGGCCAGCACATCAGAAAAAACAAAACCTCTGAAGAAAGAGTCACTCGCTTAGCAGCTAATACAGAAGCGAGGTGAGCACATCTGCAAAACGGTATCCCGTTTACTTTTCCTCCCGCCACTAAAACACAAGCGAGGTGAGCATGCTGGCAAAAGGAAGCCTCCAAAGAAAGACAGTTGCTTAGCCACTAATGCACAAACGATGTGAGCACGTCGGTAACACAAATCCTCGTAGGAGAGAGATGCCCAGAGTAGTTCCTTTCAATTACCTGACATCTCTACATTTCAGTTTTTTTCTGGTGATTTCAATAGTTTCTATAGCACGGGCTTACACAGCTAGTACTATATAACTGTTTTAACTTATGTTAACTTCAATGCAATTAGGAGTCACAAAAGGACCATGAAAGCAGGCCAGAAGCTTCACTTGCCAACCCAGAAGAAGCTCAAACAGTCCAGCTTACTCAAAACCATGAACTGTATGCTTCTATTTTAGAATGCCCCAAAAAGGAGAGCTGGCAAAATAACTAGAAAATTCCCAATATAAAGCAAAAGCCCCACAATGAAGGAGGATTACTGTAAATCCCTTTATAAATAAAGGATTTAATTACTGAATTACCATAGTGAAAAGACAAAAATAGAAAAAAATATAAGGAAACATTCAAAAGGGGAAAAATTAGGCAAAAGGAGTTGTCTAATAGTCAATCCAAGTGCAATCAAGTCTAAGTCCACAATCCACAGCAAAATCCAATGACAGAAGAAAAATGACTCCAGAAAACCAGAGTAACAAAAACAGCAAAACTCACAAGAATCCTCCCCACACAATATTCTCCTACTCCTGAGTGTTCTCTGGTCTGGTCTGGCCACATGAAGGGCTCAAGAGTGGTGATGACAGGGTGGCCCTACCTCCTGCAGCTCCATCCACAAAGCACAAAACATAGCAGAGCATTTAAAGAAACAGTACACAATTATAAACATATGAGAAATGACATAAAACTATAAAAATAATTAAAAAATAAAAATAAAACACAGAAATTGACCGCTGGAACCGGAAGTGAACATTGCCGTTTCTGTCTGCCGCTGCTTGCTGGTGCTCTGTTTGTGTACTAGTTTTTTTTTTTACTTGTTTTTTCCCTTTTGCTTCAGATCTTTCTTTACCTTTGCATTTGATTAAAAACTGATAACACACATTTGCTTCCTTGCCTCCTTCAGCCTTAACACAAGCACTCGTAGCACTGTTCTTTGCTGGCTGCAACCTGTGTGGGTAAGTGGAAACTTTCTCACTGATTCTCTGCTCAAGTAACTAGCTTTGATGAATAGGTGGTTGAAACTGCACCTTGTCAATTGAGTACTTGTGCAAATCCCAGTGGTGATGGTCTACTAGCTAACGTGTTATTTTAATTGGGCCAAGTAGGTACACAAGGGGTACATTGCTTTGCTTCCAATCTGGAATTTGCTTGGGTGATTTCTGGAAATCTACTATGATAAACCTTAAATTGTTGTCATGGATTACTATGTCTACTTTGCTATCGAATGCAGTCACATCTACAAAACTAAAATATTCACCAGATGATTTGTATCGACTTCGAACAAACTATGAATTGCCTGCTGATCTCCTACTGCACCACGGCATTCTCTGAAGACCAAAGTACATTCGCCGGGATTCTCGTCATCGTTTTTGTCTCAGCAGGAGTGCAGCGGGTCTATTCCTTCACTTTGGTCTGAAGGACGGACTTGTCCACGTATTTTTGTGTGACGTGTTGATCATAATGTGCTGATTCCTCTGGTAAAATCACAGGAATATACGTCCATAGACACTTTGACGTTTGGATTATTTAATACTCAATCTATCTCTAACAAAGCTCTGCTGATTGGTGATTTTATCATAGACACTAAGATGGACTGTTTATGTCTTACGGAGACTTGGCAGCAACCAGGTGATTATTTTCATCTAAATCAAGCGCTCCCAGAAGTGTTTGTCTGCATCTCTAAATCTTGTTCTTCGGGGAGGGGAGGCGGTCTCACAATAATACACTGTAAAGACCTAAAATTATCACTGATACCTCTTCTAGCGTATCCATCCTTTGAACTGTTAAGCTGGCAAACTCTGCGGACCTTCACCTATTATAATTGCTGTTTTATATAGACCTCCTAAATTATCAAGTGTTTTTATTGCAGATCTTTTTACTGTTTTAACAACTTTGTGTGCAATGTCTACTAATGTCATCCTCATGGGTGATTTTAACATACACTTTGACGTGCCAACTGATGCACTGACAAATGATTTTAATGAAATCCTTGACTGTTTTAATTTAATTCAATATGTCAACTTTTCGACTCATAACAAGGGTCATATTTTAGACATAGTTTGCTGCTCTGGTATCACACCTCACAATCTTATTCCTACTGATTTACCTATCTCAGATCACAAAATGATCACATTTGATGTTAGCTTACCTCTCGGTAAATTAAAGGTTCAGCGTGTAATTTCATTTCGTAATGTCAAGCATGTAAACCCAGAGACCCTTATAAATTTATTGCAATCCAAGCCTGCTTCTCCTTCTGCTACCACACCATCAGAATTAGTAGACCATTACAATGCTGCTCTGTCTTCTGCTTTTGATACACTAGCTCCCTTAAAAACACAGACTGTTTCATTTATTCACATTGGTCCCTGGTTTACATCTGAACTCCGTCAGCTCAAAGCCACGGGCCAACAGTTGGAGCGAATAGCTAAAAAGACGGGTCTTGCTGTACACAAGGAAATGTATTTAGATCATATGCTAAAATACAAAAATTCTCTCTCTGCTGCCAAAACTGTATACTATTCTAACATTATCAATACAGGAGGGAAAAATACTCTTTTTCTACAATGAAAAGGCTAACTACACCACCAGAAAATGTTGCTTACCATAACCTCTCTGTTAAATATTGCTGCACTTTTTTGGATTTCTTCAGCTCAAAAATTGAAAAAATCCACCAGCAAAATTGCTTCCTCTATTTCTGCAGAAAATGACATACTCTCCACTGTCGCCCATATTCCCTTACCAACCACCCTATTCTCAGATTTCAGTTTACCATCTGAAAATAATATCTTGGAGCTTATAACAAAATCTAATTCTTCCACATGCCAATTAGATCCAATACCTTCAAGCTTTGTTAAGTCCTGTCTGTCACATATTTCCTCCATGATAACTGTAGTTAACTCTTCCCTCACTGCAGGCACGGTCCATCACTAAAAACAGCCTCAATTACTCCAATTCTGAAAAAACCTGGTTTAGACCCGAATGTCCTTTACATTTATTGGCCTATTTCAAATGTTCCACTCATATCTAAAGTTCTCAAAAAGATAGTTGCCTTCCAACTCCAGTGCCATCTTTCAAAAAATAACCTTTTCAAACAGTTTCAATCTAGGTTTTGTCCTAAACACAGCACAGAAACTGCCCTGGTCAAAATCACAAATGATCTTCCCTAGGCAGCTGACATGGGACTTTTATCAATTCTTGTGCTTCTTGACCTCAGCTCCGCATAAAGACATGGATGACTCACAATTTTCTCCAACTAAACAGCAATAAAACTGAGATGCTCCTCATTGGTTCTAAATCCACACTTGCTAAGGTTAACCATTCTTCTATTTTAATTAACAATATTAACACAAACATCTCTTTCCAAGTTAAGAGCTTGGGCATCATTCTAGACAGTACCCTCTCTTTTCCTTCCCATATAAGTAATGTTTCTCGGACTGCCTTTTTCCGTCTCTGAAACATTTCTAGACTTCGTCCTGTTCTTATGTAACACAGTACCGAAGTATTGGTTAATGCCCAAGTCACCTCACGTATAGATTGCTGTAATGCTATTCTATCTGGCATCCCACAAAAACGTATCCATCGCTTACAACTTAATCGAAATTCTGCAGCCAGGATAATAACCTGTTCTAAGTCCACTGAACATATTATTCTCTCTCATCTTCACTGACTCCCTGTTTTCTACCAAATATGATACAAAATACTGCTCTTAACATTTAAAGCTCTCCACAGTCTTGCTCCTCCCTACCTCACTGATCTCCTACAGACTTACACTCCCTCTCGCTCCGTCAGACCCTCATCTGCAGTTCTACTTTCTGTACCACACATCAAACTCTGTTCTATGGGAGCTCGAACATCTCTCATAGTGCTCCTCAACTCTGGAATTCTCTTCCCTCTCATATTCTTTAGCTTGATTCAACAACACATTTTAAAACTACCCTCAAAATGTATTTTTTCGAACTGGCATACCAATTGTGAATTTTGCACTATTATCTTTGTTTGTTTCCTATTTATTGCTTTTTTATTTCATCATTCTCTTTGTTTTTATTTTACTAATGTTGTTTAATTTCATTGTAAGGTGACCTTGAGTGCTAAGAAAGGCACCTATTAAATAAAACGTATTATTACTGTTATTTCAGCTGATACATACCAAACTTGTGTTACTGACTTCCTAATGTCTTCTCATAAAAGAAATGCTAATAGATATTGAATATTGGTAGATTTAAGTGTAACTTTTGACACTACTGAACAGATTACTTTATTATAGAGAGACACTTTATGCAAATTGTTTAGTTTATTTTTATCAAATCAATTTCAGAATGGACAGGAATGCGATGATAATACTCTGCCTTTTCATTCTGTAGTTAGATATGGTGTCCCTTGGGGTTCATTCCTGTTTCTACTTTACATGCTAATGCTTAGCAATGTGTTGAGAAAACTAAATATTCACTCTCACGTGTATGCAGATAATACTAAATCCTTCTTTTAGAGCAAATACAATGCTCCCATACTGTTTATGGGAGAATTAAATGTGTCAACAAGTTAAAATAACGGATATGTGATAATTAAATTTAATGTTCAATTCAGTATATTCAATGTATTGCCATGATACTGTAATGAGCATCAAGAGACTGAGGCAACATGCAAGACAAGACAAGCAGTTCAATCCCTTAAACAAACAGCCATAATAATTATTTTACTCAATACAAGCAATTGCTTAACTCTAGTGTGCCTAAGTAAACATCCCTGGTGTTGTGGTCACAAACCTCCAAATGAACAAGTAGGCATACATAATGACTATGGGCTGCAACCCATTTCAGACTTGTAGACAATTCTACATAGTCTTTCTTCTAGCGCATGCTTTATCAAGGGTCTTGACTCTTGATCTGCCCTCCGGTAAGTTGCATCCCCAGATCCTCCTATTCTTTCCAGGGGGATTGCCTTCACAGGTTTTCTTCACACATCTACTCCTAGACCACCTGGTAATTGTAGCTCTCATATTTAAACCACCCATAAATCTGTGGAAGAGATGGGGTCCTTTTTTAGAACATTAAAACAATTATGACGAAAACAGGCCATTCAAGTCAACAAGTTTGTCCATCCTATTCACCTTGATTGTCAAACATAACATCAAGTCAAGATAAGGTTAAGGTTTCTTTATTTGCTATTTGTGCATAAAACTGAAAGTCAAAGCATATTGGAATTCTTGTGCAGCGCTTTTTCAGAGTCATCATAGTAAACATTTAAAAAAAAAGTAAACAATAAAACAATATAAATACATAATATGAATTATACCAACACTATACAAAATGGTGGTAATATCTACACAAAAAAATACAATTATATTGCAGACTAGCAAAATACCCACACTTCGCAGCAGAGAAGTAGTGTGTTAAAGAAGTTATGAAAAAGAAAAGGAAACATTTTAAAAATAATGTAACATGATTGTCAATGTAATTGTTTTGTGACTGTTATGAGTGTTGCTGTCATCAAGGATTTGATTATCATTATTTCTTTCAATCAGGTTCGTATTTGGAAGACGTGTTGTGTTCAAGTTATATTCCGTGTTTGTCAACCATTGTAAAGATAACAGGTTTCATTCATCGAAGTGTTCACTACCCAAATCGGTACTCGTGAATCTAAGATGTTTAACAAGGCATTCCCGGTATTAAGTTGTGGATTTGCCTGTGAATATTTAGCGGCAGCGTGTCTATGAACTTAATTTAAACTTAAGCTTTACATCTTGCTTTCCTATTGATATCTCTACAAAGGCTTGTTCAGATTCAGAGGGTTATTCCTTTCTTACTGCATCAATAAACAGCCCGTCTTCCTCTTTATCTGAGACATCACACACTGCATGCACGGGTTTACCTTTCCCAGTCCTGCAAACTTTAGCAGAAGTGGTTCAATTTACCACATTTTTTACACTGTCTTTCTTTAGCTGGACATTGACTTTTTCCACCGTGTGCTTTGTTTCTGCAGTAGCTGCACTTATGAATATGCTTGTATGCATCACTCACTTCATATTCTTTTGCTGCCTTCTCAATTGTGTAATACGTTTTTTGTTCAGCGCTCTTTGGAGCTCTTGCTTGTTGTCTGTGTACTGCGTTCACAGTCAGTTCATGTGAGCCGCTCGAAGTACATGCATCGAAGGTTCTCAGGTGTGCTTGTGCTATCTCCTGCGATCTTGTGATGTCTACGGCTTTATTTAATGTTAGCTCAGACCCGGCACTTAAAAGTTTCTCTCGCACTTTCGCTGAGTTTGTGCCAAACACTAGTTTATCCCTGACCATCTCATCTTCGTTTGCATAAGCACAGTCCTTCACCAGCAATTTTAACTCCATTACAAAGTGATCAAAAGTCTTGTTTATACCCTGCGTCTTCTCATTAAACTTGTATCTCGCGAATATCGTATTCGTCTTAGGCATGACAAATGCCTCAAAACGGTCATAATAAGTTTTCAGTACCATGGCTTCCTCCTGGGTGAGAGTCCATGTGTTAAAAATGTCTCTTACTTTTTCTCCAGTCCACAGGAGCAGGTAGCTGCATTTCTCACTCTTGTCTTTGCCTTTTAGCGGGCCAGAAAACATCAGCTCCACGTGCTGTCAGAATTTTTTCCATTCTCCCGGCAGGTTAAGAGAATCCCAGTCAATTCGTGGTGAGGAAACTCCAATAAAATCCATGACTGTCCTCTATTCTGACACCATGTCTTGTTTTCACAAATTGTGAAAAATGAAATGATGGCAAGACTTTCTTTTAAAGTATGCAGGGGAACTTTATTTATTATAGCTCTTACATTCACGGCATCTGTACTCTAAATTAACTTCCATAATAGTAACCTTGAGGTCCCTTTTTCTGGTGCCTTCCTGATGACATAGGTGCCTAAACCATGCCTGATAATAATACATTTCAATGACATATAAATATTACAGTGATCACCTCGATAGACATCTCACCACCCAAATTGCTACTCGTGAATCTAAGATGTTTAACAGGCATTCCCGGTATTAACTTTTTGATTTGCCTGTGAATATTTAGCGGCAGCGTGTCTATTGGATTGCTGCTGACGGACGGCCTTATATGGCAAGGCACTCAATTACGTGGGAGGCGTGGGTATGGGGGACGCAATATAGGCAGGCAGCCAACTACGTGGGAGACGTGGTGATGGGGGACGCAACTCTGCCTCACACGGCGACCGAGCTGCAGGCTATGGCCATATATATGTACGTAAGTAGGATTCAGTTATGACCGTTACGCGTAGAATTTCAAAATGAAACCTGCTTAACTTTTGTAAGTAAGCTATAAGGAATGAGCCTGTCAATTTTCAGCCTTCTACCTACACGGGAAGTTGGAGAATTAATGATGAGTGAATCAGTGAGTCAGTGAGTCAGTCAGTGAGTGAGTCAGTCAGTCAGTGAGGGCTTTGCCTTTTATTAGTATAGATATTACACAGTTAAAATATTTCACATTTATCACTTGTCATTTACATGACAAGTGAAGTGAGGTAATGTGGGATTATTTCACATGTTCAGTAATTTTGTTTTGCCATCAGTCTGACTGTGGCGGGAAAAAAACTATTGAAAAACCTTGTTCTGTGAGTGATGATGCTGTCAGCTCTGCTGTGTCTCAGATTGTACATACAGTTTTTGTGTCTGAGCAGAGAGTGAGCTGGATGGAAAGAATCCCTGATAATTCCCTGTGCTCTTTTCCGACAACAATGTGCGTACATAGAGTCCATAGAAGGAACTTTTGTCCCTATGATCTTCTCCGCAGTCTTTATGACTCTTTGCAAAGCCTTCCTCTCTGCCTGTGTGGTGTTCCCATACCAGACAGTGATGCCTGCGGTAAGAATACTCTCTATCAGTCCTCTGTAGGCCTGGGTGAGAGGACGATGGTTCAGGCCGGCTTTCCTGAGCAGCCTAATGAAATAAAGCCTTTGCTGGGCTTTTTTCACTGTGCCTGTGGTGTTGAGTCCAGCTGAGATCTGATGTAACCAACCTGCAGTCCCAGGAATCTGTGGCTATTGACCCTCTCCACCTCAGTCTCTTTGATGATAAGAGGCTGTAGAGGTGGAGGATTCTTCCTAAAGTCCAGTATTATTTCTTTGGTCTTGTCTGTGTTGTGGATGAGGTCATTCTCCTCTCCATAGACAAGAATGTTGTTTACCAGGGTCCTGTACCCTGACTCATCCCCCTCCTTGATGAGCCCCAGGATGGTGGTGACATCAGCATATTTAATAATGATGGTATTGTCCTGGGTGGAGACACAGTCATAAGTGTACAGGGTGAAGAGTTTGGGGCTGAGGCAACAGCCCTGTGGGGATCCTGTGCTGACTGCAAGCTCAGCAGACACCCGTCCTCTCATTCTCACCACCCGTGGTCTATCTGTCAGGAAATTCAGGATCCAGTTACAGGTGGGAGTTGGGACGCCGAGGTCTGTCAGCTTCTCGATCAGTTTGCCTGGGCGAATGGTATTGAAAGCAGAACTATAGTCCAGGAAAAGCATTCTGGCATACATTCTGCTACTTTCCAGGTGTTGCTACAGCGTCATCCACCGATCGACTGGGGCGATCTGGAGGGGGTCAACAGTGTCCAGGACCATATGGTTAATGTACGTGAGAACCAGTTTTTCTAGGCACTTCATGGCGACTGGTGTGAGTGCCACTGGACTGAAGTCATTTAGAGTGGATGTGTCCGGTCTTTTGGGGACAGGTATGATGGTGGAGGATTTTAAAATACGGGGGACTACTGCCTGGGATAATGACAGGTTAAAGATGTCAGCATACACACCAGCTAGTTGTTCCCCACAGGCTTTCAGAACTCTGGGATAAACCCCACTCGTGGGGGTTCACCTTCTTCAGAGCTTTCAGGACCTGTGTATGTGTCACCTGGAAAGCTGTATCTTTGGGGTCACATGGGGCCTTTGAGGGTGTGTCTGTGTCCAGCCTGTCGAACATGGCATAGAAGGTGTTAAGGCTGTTTGGAAGGGTGGCATCTCAGAGGTCTGTGGTTGTTTTTATAGTTCTCCTGTAGTTTGTGACAGATTGAATTCCCTGCCACATGTTGTGCGTATTGTGGTTGAGGTAGTAGCCTTCAAGTTTTTGTGAGTGAGCCCTTTTTGCTGCTCTGATGGACTTCTGTAGCTCGTACTGGGCTCTCTTATACTCCACTTGATCTCCAGATTTGAAGGCCTCCTGCCGCTTCCTGATTTTCTGTTTTATGTCCCCATTAAACCAGGATTTTTGGTTGGGGAATATACGCATAGTCCTGGGAGGGGCACATATGGACGTGCACCAACTAATGTAGTCACTCACAGTCTCTGTGTATTCATGGATATCGTTAGTGGCCTCTTTGAAAATAGTCCAGTCTGTGGCCTCGAAAGCAGCCCTGCAGACTAGCTTTTGCATCATCAGTCCAGGTGTTAACGGTCTTGACTATGACTGGCTTTGTCTTGAGCCTTTTGTTGTAAACTGGATTGAGCTGGATCGCCAGGTGATCAGACTTTCCAAAATGAGTTTTTGGTTCAGCTGAAAAGGCGTTTCTGATGATGCTACAGCAGTGGTCCAGTGTTTTATTTCCCCTAGTGGGGAAGGTCACAAACTGATGCAGTTTACAACAACAACAACAACAACATTTATTTATATAGCACATTTTCATACAAAAAAATGTAGCTCAAAGTGCTTTACACAATGAAGAATAGAAAAATAAGAGACACAGTAAGAAAATAAAATAAGTCAACATTAATTAACATAGAATAAGTGTAAGGTCCAATGGCCAGGGGGGACAGAAAAAACAAAAAAAAACTCCAGACGGCCGGAGAAAAAAAATAAAATCTGCAGGGATTCCAGGCCATGAGACCGCCCAGTCCCCTCTGGGCAATCTACCTAACATAAATCAAACAGTCCTCTTTGTATTTATGGTTTTCACGGAAGGACTTGATGATGATGGTGATGATCACAAGGACTTCTGGCTTTTAGTCCATCAATGCTGGGGCATCATGGTGCTTTGAGTAAGTTGGTGGTGGTGCAGGCCGCCACCACAGAGAAACCGGAAAAAGAAACAGAAGAGAGAGTAGGGGTCAGTACGGATTTTAGTGCCACCATGAATAGTTATTATAATGAATTGAACATACAGAGTATCAGGATTAAGATAAAGTGAAGTTATGAAAAGGCCATGTTAAAGTAATGTGTTTTCAGCAGTGTTTTAAAGTGCTCCACTGTAGTTTAGGCATGTTTTTCCCGAGAATGCAATGGTTAAAATCTCCCAGAATAATAACAGCGGCGTCAGGATATGTGTTTTCATGCTCGTTGATCATATCATGTAGCTCCTTCAGTGCAGCCTGCTCCTTAGTGCAGGGGGGGGGGTATACACGACACTCACAATAATGCATTGCAGTTCTCTGGGCAGGTAAAATGGCCTTAGCTCCAAAGTCATATATTCCATGTTTTCAGAACAGGATTTAGAAATTGTCTTACAGTCAGTACACCACGATTGTTTGACGAGAACAGCCGTTCCTCTTCTGTGAGTCTTACCGCTGTCCGCAGCGCATCAGTCCTCCCTGTAGCCATCTGGTGTTATTGCTTCATCGGGTGTCCTCTCCCCCAGCCAGGTTTCGCAGAAGCACAATATGGAGCAATCCTGAATGTCCCTCTGCGTGGAAATCCGAGCATGGAGCTCGGCCATTTTATTTTCCAGAGACTGAACGTTTGCAAACAATATGACCGGGAGGGTTAGCCTTCCATTTCTAACCAAGCGCCGACGGTTTCGGTCAACTCCTACCTGTCTGCTGCGCCTCCGCTTCAGGGGCTAGCCTGGTGTCGAGTCAGCATAGCATGCTAGCTCGGGTTGGAATTCCAGCAAGATCGGGTCGAAAAGTCCAATATGGCTGCGCTCTCTCAGTTGTAATAATGTAGATCATAAAGAATGTTTGCAGAGTGTACCTTAACTCTGAAGATCTTATGATCTGAAGGTCTATAAAGTTCTACTCTTCATAACACTACTTGGTAATTTGTGCCATGTGTCTAAGGCTCTTTGTGTAAAGAAGAACATTTTAACATTTGTGTGAAATCTGCCCTTAACAAGTTTCCAGCTATGTCCACATGTTCTTGTTGTAAAATTTGTTTTAAGGCAACAGCTGGGATGCACTGCACTAATTCATTTTATAATTTCCAACACTTCAATCATGCCCCCTCTTAATTACTGTTTGCTCAAACTGAAAAAGTTCAGCCTGGCCTCACAACTCATAACTGTCAGGCCTACATCCACACTGCTATGTTTTCATTTAAAAACGCAGACATTAGTCTCAGCTTTAGCCTTTCGTCCACACTATCCTGGCATTTTTAGTCCCTGAACATAGATACTTTTGAAAGAGTATAAAATGAAAAACAATGACTCTAATCGCACTCTAATTGGTTCAATCTTATTACCTGGCCCTTCCCTGAGTGGATGCTGCTTATTAGAGAGACTCATTCCTGTTATGATTTGGAGTTTCCTTCAAAGAACAATAAAATGAGGCCTCCACAAAGAAGCTGGTGAAGTCCACAATGTACCTGGCCTGCCTAGCAGAGGCTCACCAGACGTCAGCCCAAGGCAACCTGCTGGCAAAACAAGTACAACACTTTCAAAATATACAACGAAAGGCCAACAAGGAGAAGTGTAATCCATTTACCTTCAGCTTGTATAAATAGTGCATACAAAGAATCTTTATAAAATAAGATATATTAACAACACATTTCAAAAATACAAAGAAAGGCTCAAAGAGAAAAAGGTTTAAAGGGTTGCCTAAAAGGCAATCCTAAAGCAAACAAAGACCCAAAACACAGCCCAGTAATCAGAATTCTGTAAACAGAACTGAAAAATCAAGAAGACCAGAAAATCCAAAACAGAATAACACAAAACTTACTATGGTGTTAAAAAATGACAATGTTTCCCACTCTTAGGCTGAGGGAGGGTCCAGGAGTCCAGGGCTCCACCCACAAAGAACATCACTACAGTTAAAGAGACAGCACACTATTACAAAATCACATATGAAATCAATAAGAAAAAACGTAATGGTGTGAAATGTATTAATGTAGAAACAACAATAAAATATTTAAACATGTTTTAGTACATAACAATTCCCTTTGTGGAAGAAAACCATATTCCAATATCGTGGACATGGAGAAGTTGCTTTCCATTGCTTACCTGTGTGCTTCTAAATTTTATTTGGTACTGTTTGAATGCTGCATACATGTTATATGCTTCAGTGAGTGGACTGTCTAACTAATCTCTCTCTATCATTCTTCCTAGGGCACGAAGTGGAAACGGAAGCAGAAGCAGACAATGGCCGACAGTGAGGTGAATCGCGTTGCAGTCGTAGTAGAAGAACTCGAGGCACTCGACGAACAGATTCAGAAACTCCTGTCCCGATGAAGATACCTTAGAGATCTGAAGGCTCGGCTACTGGATAAACCGTCCTCGCCATCTGTAATCGGCGTAATATCAACCCCGCATTGTGCCGTACAAGTGAACGTCACCCCCACGTCTCGTAGGAGTGACACCGCTGATGACCTTGGCGTATTTCAGCTATGCAGGCGGGGGTTCAAGGCCAGACCGCCTCCATCGGCACAGGCGAGCATCTTAACTCAGAACCGGTTCGACCCTCTCTGCGTCCCCAGTTCACCTTCAGCCCCTGTGATGTAATAGTGGTAGGTGATTCTATTGTTAGAAACCTTAATATCGCATGCCCTAATGGAAAATCATTTGTTTCTTGTTTTCCCGGTGCTTGTGTCCGAGATATGATGAGACGTGCGCTGGCAATCCACGAGAAGCACAAGAACAAGGCAGTTGGAGCAACTGTTTGGCATGCTGGTGTAAATGATATAAGGCACCGACAATCGGAAATCCTCAAGGCTGACTTCGCAGCATTAATTAAAGACATGAAGGAGAGGACCCCATCGGCAAAGATCTTCATTTCGGGTTCACTACCTCTCGTCAGACGATCAAACGAGTACTACAGTCGTCTGCAAGGATTAAACAACTGGCTGCAGGATTTCTGCAAGAAGCAAGACATCGGGTTCATCAACAATTGGGACCTCTTTTTGGAAAGACCGCATTTCTTCAAGCGAGATGGCCTGCATCCAAACAGTTTTGGTGCCCGGGTCCTCTCCAAAAACATATCTAAGGTAATTCATTTATCTTGACTATCTATCTCTACTCTTAACCCCGTCCAAAATGCTATTGCTGTGCTAGGACATGATAAGTGTTTAATAGAATCTTCCGTAAAAGTGCACAACATTAATACTGTAATAACCAATCTCAATGCACATAGAAAATCTAGGCAATACGGCATAAACACCAATAATTTAATTAAAATTACTACTTTAGATGAACAATGTATTAAAACTATAAAAACAGATTACAGATTAAACAAAAAATACACACAGAGCGGCGCTAATAAAAATAACTTAGTTCCTGTTCCAGATATCAATAACGCACATAGCATTCATCTCTGCCCTTCCGAAACATTAAATATGGCACTATTAAATGTTAGAGCTTTAACTAACAAGACTTTTTTTTTATCAACGATCTTATTAGTGATAAAAGAATAGATTTTATTGCACTAAGTGAAACGTGGCTTAGCTCAGACGGCACAGCTGTTTTAATCGAATCTGCACCTCCGGATTACAGTTTTACTCGTGCAGATCACCAAGGAAAAAGAGGCGGTGGCTTGGAAAACATTTACTCAAGCTGGTTCAAATGTAAAGATGTTAGTTTTGGTAAGTTCAAGTCCTTTGAGTATCTCGCCGTTGTTGTCCATGGAGATTCTCACGTTCTAGTATTATCCGTGTATAGACCTCCAAAATTAAACGCGTCTTTTTTTGAGGAATTCTCTGATTTAATGTCAATTTTAATTACGAACTATGACACACTCTTAAAAGTCGGCGACTTTAATTTTCATATAGATAATCAGTGTGACCAAAAAGTAAAAGAATTTATGAACCTCCTGGACTCTTTTGATTTGAGACAGCTCGTTAATCAGCCTACACATAAAGCAGGTCATACGTTAGACTTAGTGATTACTAAAGGACTAAAAGTTGATATAAAGCAGGTCATTGATACGGGTCTATCAGACTATTTTCTTCTACTTTTTAATACAGAAATAATGATAGAAAACACTCATGAGAAGCATATTGTTAAAAAACGCTTCTTTGACTCATCAGCAGCTTTAAAACTTACAAACATTCTAAGCAATCAGTTCGTTTACAATGCCAACTATAATAGCGAGGATAATGTAAATAGTAAGGTGGAAAGATTTAATACTAAAGTGAGAGCTGCTGTTGACATTGTTGCACCTGAAAAGACAGTTAAAAAATCTTCTAGCATTGTTATACCATGGAAGACGCAGAGTGTCTGATTTAAAGAGAACATGCCGTAGAGCTGAGCGTAAAGGGAGGAAGACTAAACTAACTGTCCACTATGAAATATTAAAAGTTAAAATAACAGAATACAATAACACAGTCAATCTTAAGAGGCGCTGTTATTTCTCTAAGATTATAAATAACAATGCTAGTAATCCCAGAGTCTTATTCTCTACGATTTGATCGTCTGCTAAACTTGGGTAACTCAAAAGAATGCCTCCTAAGTACTTCCAGTAAAACCTGTGAGGCTATTGCTGTATTTTTCAATCAAAAAATTAATATTAGAAATAAAATAGTATATCTCCCCAACACTAAGGATCCTCCTAAACCCCAGCATTCCGTTATAAACAAATTAAACTCTTTCACTAGGATAGATTTACCTCATTTACATAAAATAATTTCTCAACTGAAACCCTCCACCTGCGTCCTTGACCCAATACCAACAAATTTTTTCAAAGAAGTATCGGGCGTGCTAATTGATGATGTTCTTGACATAGTAAATTCGTCATTAGATACGGGGGTCTTCCCAGACTGTCTTAGGACTGCTGTAGTTAAACCCCTACTTAAGAAACATAATCTCGACCCCTCGGCTCTTGAAAATTTTAAACCCATCTCTAACCTGCCTTACTTAAGTAAAATTCTGGAGAAGGCAGTCATTATGCAGTTAAATGACCACCTCAATAAACATGCTATTCTTGATAAATTTCAGTCTGGTTTTAGAACAAATCACAGCACAGAAACTGCACTCGTTAAAGTAGTAAATGATCTGCAGGTAAATGCAGACAGAGGCCATTTATCTGTTCTCATCCTCCTCGATCTGAGTGCCGCATTTGACACAATTGATCATAATATTCTTAGAAATCGCCTTAGTCAATCGCTGGGCCTCCCTGGCAGTGTCTTAAATTGGTTTGAATCCTACCTGGCAGGGAGAAAATTCTTTATTAGTTGCCGTAATTACAACTCAAAGACACATGATATCTGATATGGTGTTCCACAAGGATCTATCCTGGGTCCGCTGCTCTTCTCAATCTACATGCTTCCGTTATGTCAGATTATCTCAGGGCACAATGTGAGCTACCACAGCTATGCTGATGACACACAGCTGTATTCATCAATAGCACCTGATGACCCCGATTCTCTTGATTCACTAACACAATGTCTGACTTGTATCTCAAAATGGATGAATAGTAACTTTCTCAAGTTAAATAAAGAGAAAACTGAAATGTTAGTGATTGGCAATAATGGATACAATGTGGCTATTAGAAATAAACTGGATACATTAGGATTAAAAGTCAAGACGGAGGTAAAAAGCTTAGGGGTAACTGTTGACTATAATCTAAATTTTAAATCTCATATTAATCAGATAACTAGGACAGCATTTTTTCACTTAAGAAACATAGCAAAATTTAGACCTCTTATATTATTAAAAGATGCTGAGAAATTAGTTCACGTGTTTGTTTTCAGTCGACTAGATTACTGTAATGCACTCTTCTCAGGACTACCCAAAAAAGACATAAATCTTTTGCAACTAGTGCAGAATGCAGCTGCTTGAATCCTAACTAGAAAAAGAAAATCCGAGCACATTTCTCCAGTTTTGATGTCACTACACTGGTTACTAGTGTCATTCAGGATTGACTTTAAAATTCTGCTTATGGTTTATAAAGCCTTAAATAATCTCGCCCCATCTTATATATCGGAATGTCTGACACCTTATATTCCAAATCGTAACACTCAAATGAGTGTCTCCTTAGAATTCCAAGAACAAAACTTAAAAGAAGTGGTGAGGCGGCTTTCTGCTGATATGCACCTAAAATCTGGAATAGCCTGCCAATAGGAATTCACCAGGGTAATACAGTGGAGCACTTTAAAAAACTGCTGAAAACACATTACTTTAACATGGCCTTCTCATAACCTCACTGTAATTAAAATCCTGATACTCTGTACTGTATATCCAACTCATTATAATAACTATTCATGGTGGCTCTAAAATCTGTACTAACCCCTACTCTCTCTTCTGTTTCCTTTTCTGGTATCCTTTTAGTGGTGGCTTGCACCACCACCATCTACTCAAAGCACCGTGATGTTCCAACAATGATGGATGGATTAAAAGCCAGAAGTCTGTATGACCATCAACATCAAGTGACTCCGTGAGAACCCTAACTACAAAAAGGACTATTTCATTTATGTTAGGTAGAATGCCAGGAGGGTCCCGTGGCCTGGAACCCCTGCAGATTTTTTTTTTTTTTCTCCAGCCATCTGGAGTTTTTTTTTTGTTTGTTTTTTCTGTCCACCCTGGCCATCGGACCTTACTCCTTTTCTATGTTAACTAATGTTGTCTTATTTTAATTTCTTATTTTGTCTTTTATTTTTATTTTTTTTCATTATGTAAAGCACTTTGAGCTACTTTTTGTATAAAAATGTGCTATATAAATAAATGTTGTTGTTGTTTATGTTCAAAACTCAAACTATTTACAAATCACTACAAATCTGCAATAAATGCCATGGCAATCGGCATAACCACCCCTTCTAGATGAACACTTCCTCTCCTATTTTGCTGAAGCACACATATACACTGTAGGGAAATCATAAATACCGTATATACTCGTGGTTATGTTCTACCGCAGATAAGTTGGGGCTTGATTTTACCATATAATTTCTGGTATTTTATAATTTTGGTCGTATAAGTCGAATGTGGAAAACTCACGCTATTGGTCCAAGAGAGTATGATATTCTAATGCCCACCTGAGAGAGTAGCCACGGATCACACTGCCTTTTTTTCTATGTATTGTGCCTATGTGTTCACACGGTAATACCCGAATTATTCTGAAGCGATATTTGCACTGTTTTGTGTTTTTCGTATCTCACACCCTCATACATCTTTATCGTAAGAGCATCCCTTATCTAAGATGGAGCGTTTGATCAGAAGAAAATATGAAGCTTGTTTTAAGCTAGAAATCCTTGAAGTGGCGAAAGAAATTGGTAACTGCTTCGCTGCAACAAAATTTAATGTGTCTGAGAAACTGGTGGGAGATTGGAGAAGGCAAGAAGTTGTAAAAAAAAAAAATTAAGTGTCGTATTTTTGAATGGGAGTATAAATCGGGGTCTGATTTTATGATTGATTTTTCGGGTTTCAAAACCCGACTTACGGTATGCAGTTTTGGCTTTTTTAGTGTAGGCAGAGATACTTTTGTAAATAACATGAAAACGCTACTGTGAATGGAGATTGTTTTCATTTAAAAACTCAATTTTTAAATGAAAATGGAGTAGTGTGACTGTAACCTCAGTCCTGGAATCAGCTTAGTCCCTCTCATCTGAACTCTCATTTTTTTCTCTCTTCCAGGGTGTACTGTTACTCAATGAAAGCTGGCCTGCCGTCATCTGCGAGTGTTTTGTCTATCAGTCTGCTGCATTGGCCACTGCAGGTAACTGGTCTTACCCAAACTTTAAGGACTTTTTTACTTTATTCCGTAACGCACTGCAATACCTTATAGTACATTAAATAGTAATTGGTGCTTTTCAGCTGATGCAGAAAAACTGCATTAACAAATTAGTTAACAAATCTGAGTGGCCAATACATAACTGTTCCAATTTAAACTGTCAAACAGACATGTTCTAACAAGAATCGGGGGGTACAACTGGACGGAAAGAGCTTAGCATCAGTCGTCAGGACTTAGTTTTTACCAGCCATGGACTCTCACTCCACCAAGTTTCATTTTCTTTAGTTATGATGTTAACTCAAATTTTTTGCCTTCCTCTGTTCCACTTTCAACTTGAAATACCTTATTTTTTTTTTTGTTAAAAAGACTTTATATTATTATGATTTCTTAATAACCGAGCTCCATTCTCTTTTAGTGTTTGCTTATGTACAGTGCCTACAGAAAATATTTAGGCCCCTTTGCGTTTTTCACATTTTGTAATATTGCAGCTATGTGCTTATATTGTTTTTTTCATCATTTTTTCTCTCATCAAACAGCCATCAATACCCCAGAAGGGTAAAGTGAAAACAAGACTTTAGGAATTTCTGCACATTTCAGATAAAGGAAATTAAGAAATAGCACCTTGACACATGATTTCAGACCCTTTGCTAGGACACTTCAAATGCGACTCAGGTGTATCTCAATCCATTGACCATTGCTGAGGTGTTTCTAGAGCTTGTTTGGAGTCCACCTGTGAATTGATTGCACATGAATAGAAAAAGCAATTATCTGTTTATAGAAGGTCCCACAGTTGACAATGGGTATCTGAGCAAAAACAAGGCATTGAGGTCACTGGAATTACCTGCAGAGCTTACAGACAATGTTTGTGTTGAAGCACAGATCTGAGGAAGTCAACAAAAAAATTCTGTAACATTGAAGGTTCCCAAGAACACAGTGGCCTTCATAATTCTTAAATCGGGTGACTGGCTTGGTCATTCAAAGATTTTCCATTTTTTTAGCTTTGAAAAACTCCTGTGTTTCCTCAGCAGTATGTTTGAGATCATTATCTTGTTGTAGAATGAAGTACCCTCCAATGTGTTTGGAGGCTTTTACTGGAACTTGAGTAGATCAGATGAATTGACTGCACGTGATTACAAAAAACAATTATCTGTCTATTGAAGGTCTCACAATTGACAATGGATATCTAAGTAAAAACAAGGCCATGAGGTCACATAAATTGCCTGCAGAGTTTACAGACAATGATTGTGTTGAGGTACAGATCTGAGGAAGTCTTAAATGGAATACGTTTGACACAACCGCGACTCTTCCTGGGACTGTCCTCCCAAGCCAAACTGAACAATTAAAGGGAGAAAGGTCTTTGTAAGAGAGGAGACCAAGATACTGATGGTCACTCGGGCCCTATATGGAGACAGGAGAAGCTTCCAGAAGGAAATCCATCATTCTAAGAATCCACTTTATGGCAGACTGGCCAGACAACACATGGCAATATGCCTGGAGTATGCTAAAAAGGCAAGGACTCTGAGACAATGAGAAACAACATTCTCTGGTCTGATGAAACCAAGACTGTAATCTTTGGCCTCACTTCTAGGTGCCAAGTCTCTAGAAAACCAGTCACCACTTATCACCAGTGCAATGTCATTCCATAGGAATGTTTGTCACTGAGAGACTAGGCAGGGTTGTGGGAAAGCTGAATGGAGCAAAGTACAAGTATGCCCTTAATGAAAATGAGTTGAACGTTCATCTTCCAACAGAATGATGACCCTAAGCACAAAGCAAAGACAACACAGGAGTGTCTTAGGATCAACTCTGTGTATACTCTTGAGTGACCCAACCAGAACCCATACGTGAATCCAATCAAACATCTACAGAGAAACCTAAAAATAGCTGTCCACTAATGGTCTCTCAACTTGAGAGAGATTGGGAGGATCTGCAGAGAAGAATGGCAGAAAATCCCCAGATCCAGGTGTATGAAGCTTGTCATCTTAGACCAGGAAGACTGCCAAAGCTGCCTTAATAAAGTACTGATTAAAGGGACTGAATACTTGTGTCAATGGGGTATTTCAGTTTCTTATTTAAAACAATTAAACAAATTTTAAAATCAAGTTTTTGCTTTTGATTTTAATGAGTGTTGTTTAATGTGGGAAAAAAATAAATGATTTTAGCATAAGGCTGCAGTGCAACAAAATGAGTAGAAAGTGAAGGGGTCGGAATACTTTCTGAAGAACACAGTATATCCAGTAGATGTTGTATGGTTTAATAATTCACTTTCGTTTAGTTACCATTTTAAATATATGTAAGCTCTCTAAACCCAAACCTAGTGATGAGTACTATTCAGAAAATGAACTGAAGTGAATTTATTGTCATGAAACAGTCTCCACTAATGCCTTACCTGTTTTATACACCTGTTTCATTTTCTATATGTAAAAGATGTGCTTGATGATGAAAGAATAAACGTCTCTATGGAATTCCTGTCAGCAAAATATAACATTAATAAATGTCTTACAAAAGCAGTCACCACAATCTATTTAAACCCAAGAAAAATAAAAAAACAAGATGTTGCACCCATTAGTATCTTATCTGACCTCACTTTCTTTCCTCTCTTTCAGGCCACACCTCTTCAGAGTAGCAGCAAGCGGAAGCATAGAGCAGCGGCGTCTCCCACAGGCACGTAGCCCTTCGCCATATGAGGGGCCAAATAGGCCAAAAATCATCTATTTTTGTACGAACACTATTGGTTTACATGGGAACATTATTGGTTTATGGACAACATATAAATGTGTCCTCAACGGGCAGAGAGCAGATATAACTTACGTTTAGTGTTGATATCATCTTCTCCGTTTTTGTAGTAACTTTGGTGCTTGGTGCTTTCCGTGTTCAGCTGAATCACTAAGAGACTGTCGGCTTTAGGTTTCCACCACCCGCTGAGCGATCGACTTTGATTTCTCACTGCCAGTTATTTTTCCTGGTCAGCTGCCGGCTTTACTTCAGTTGAACTTACTCGAGTGTGCAAATATGAGGGGCCAAACAGGCCAAAAATCATATATTTTTGTACGAAAACTATTGGTTTACGTGTGAACATTATTGGTTTATGGATAATTGCTATCGGTTTGCGTGCATACTTAATTGGGTTGTGTGTAAACAATACTGGTTTCATTCATATGAACTATATTGGTTCGTGTCCGTATATTATCGGTTTGTGCGTGAACTATATCCATTTTTATATGCATAGCACTGGTTTGCATATGAACTATATTGATTCTTGTTTATATATCACTGGTTCCAGTACGTTTATTATTGGTTTGTGAGTGAGCTGCATCGGTTTATGCTCGCATGTTATCGGTTTGTGTATGTTGGTTTGCGTTCTGTGCCAGTCTAACAAAGGATTTGTGTATGCACTATATTGGTTTCATGCACGTCTTATACTAGTTTCATGTGGGTAACACATCGGTTTTGCACTTGAACTCCATTGGTTGTATGTGTGTACCATGTCGGTTTCTCGTAAGAAACATACTGGTTATGTGTGCATACCCTATCGCACCTTTGTGTATGAACTATATCGGTTCTGCCTTCAAACTATATTGGTTGTTCACGTGATCTTAAGTGGAAATGGGAGGGTCAAGAAACAGGAACTCAGGGGCCGGTAGAGTCATGGAGCGTGTAGAGAAGTTGACAGGAGACGGATCTGGGTGTAAACAGCGCAGTATTTTTTCCGCACAATAGATTTGGGAAAGGACTTGGTGGTAATTTGATGCCTTGGACTTGCCCAGAGGGGACAGGGCGGTGTCATGGTCTGGAATCCCTACAGATTTTGTTTTTTTCTCCAGCCATCTGGAGTTTTTTTTTTTTGCTTTTTCTGTCCCCCCGGCCATTGGACCTTACTTTTATTCGATGTTAATTAATGTTGATCTATTTTGTTTTCTTATTGTGTCTTTTATTTTTCTACTCTTTATTATGTAAAGCACTTTGAGCTACTGTTTGTATGAAAATGTGCTATATAAATAAATGTTGTTGTTGTTGTTGTTGTTGTAATTATTACTATTTAATAGAATCTGCCATTGAGTCTGTAATGAACACAAAGCTGAAGTTAAGTGTGTATTTGGTCGTCTTTTTATTTGCTTCCAGCTACATGCTCACTTGCAACCTGCGACTGTACTTTTTCACACAGCTTTTGCAAACTAGTTACTTATTCTAATGGCAAAATATTCTACATTTACGACTGACACCTTTATCCAGTATAACATTTAGTTACTACTGGTTACATTTATTATGCTCAGCGATCCCGCACCGTGCCGCCTAGACAGGTGAAGTGATATGTTCATGGTCACACAGTGTCACTATCAAGACTTGAACTGACAAATGCAGGGTTTAGAGGACAAAGCCCTAACCACAATGCCCCAATACTTGCACATCTACAAAGTATATATTATTTTACATAATATAAACTTGTCCAGGACAGATTCCTTTGTTAAAGTTGAGTGTAATATTTTCAACCTGTTCAAGTCCTAAATCTGGAATATTTATTATTTCAAATAATGTATCAGTTTGCAGATTAATGTGCATGCTGTAGAATATTTTGCCGTGCTCTTAACACTGAAGAAGAAGCTGGTTTGTGAATAAGTAGCTGACTACAAGCGTATGTGTAGTTACGCGTGAATAAAAAGCCAGTTGAATGCGTACCTAACTCAAGTCCTCTGATCATTTCAGATGTTAAAAATAATCACCACCAAGCCCTTTCACAAACATTAAGTGGCCTACAAAAGTATTCATTCCCCTTGAAAGTCATCATTTTCTGCAAGACAAAAGATTTATACACATATTTATTCATTCAGTATGTTTCTTATGCTGTGACATAACATTTCCAAGTCAAAATAAACCGTTTTCTGTAGTTACATTTAAGTTAATGTTTGCATAGGTATTTAAACCTCTGTGCTTTAGAAGCTCCATCTTTACACAAATGACAAATTAATTACAAAGGTGACAGTCATTTAACAGTCATAATTAAATATGATGAAGTGCTACTTGTGAGTCCTTTTTATCTCTCTGGATATAAACAGTAAGGGCCGTAATCTTTGGTGGACAACCACTGCAAAAATGAAAACAAAGGAGCATTCTACTGATGTGAGAAACAAAGTTATTGAAATGCACAAGGCAGGGAATGGTTATAAAAATATCAAGAGAGTTTGAATGTCCCATTGCACACTGTTGGATTCATCACCAGAAAGTGGAAGGTTCATCAAAGTACACAGACTCTGACTAGAACAGGATATCCCTCAAAACTCAAAATCAGAGTGAGACATCAACTGGTGAGAGAGGCGACTAGAAATCCAACTGTAACTCTCAGACGTCTGCAATGCTCTTTAGATGGAGTAAAGGTGCAGGGGTCTACAATTTCAAGAGCTCTCCATAAAACAGGCCTCTATGGGAGGGTAGCATGAAAGAAGCCATTCCTTAAGAAGGTCCACATAAAAGAATGTATGGCGTTTGCCACAAAGCATGAGAAAGACCCAGTTAAAATGTGGGAAAAGGTTTTATGGTCATATAGACCAAAAAAGAAGTTTTTGGTCAGACTTAAGAGGTATGTGAAGTGTAACACTAACATTGCCCAGGCCTCCAGAAACAACATTCCTACAGTGGAATATGGTGGTGGCAGTCTCATGCTATGGGGATGTTTTTCATGTGCTGGGACAGAGAATCTTGTCAGAGTGGAAGGGACAATGGATGGACTTGTGTCCATACTGCACAATTTTGCAAGAGAACTTGTTCCAGTCTGCTATGAAAGCTCGGGAGAAGATTTATCTTTCAACATAATAATGACCATAAGCATTAGGTTAATGTGACACTGGGATAGCTCAAAAACAGAAAGGTGAATGTTTTGGAGTGGCCAAGTCAAAGCCCTAAGTTTAACCCTGCTGAGAATCTGTGGCACTATTTGATAACTGCTGTTCAGAGTTGCCATCTCACCAACATAGAGGGTCTCTAGAAATCCTGCCAAGAAGAATGGGGCAGAATCACTCCAGAGCAATGTGCAGAACTGGGGCATACTTACAAAAGAACAAAGGCTGTCACAGCAGCGAAAAGGGTTCTTGACAAAGTATGAATGTGTTGGGCTTGAATACTTAATGCAAACTCCAACTTTGGAGTTTTTCTTCTACAGTTAAATATCTACAGAAAATGGTTCATTGAGACTTTGGAAATGTATTGTTACAGCACAAGAGTTAACATTAAAAAGACTGAATGAATAAATGTGGAAAAACCTTTTGCCATACAGAAAATTAGGATGACTTTTAAAGTGATCAAATACTTTTGCATGTCACTGTATGTTTGTGAAAGGGCTTGGTGGTTATTATTTTAACAGTATTTTCCCTTAATTCTGAAAAGATCATGGGGCTGAAGTTAGGTGAACATTCTGCTGGCTTTTTATTCAATACTAGCAACACCCAGTATATGCTTGCAGTCAGCTACTTATTCACACAACCTTTGCACACCAGCTTCTTATTCTATTTTAACAGCATAGCAAAATATTCTACAGCATGTACATTAATCAGCATCATTACAAACTGATCTATTATTTGAAAAAATAAATATTCCACATTTTAGTTCTGCACAGGTCAAAAATGTTAAACACAACTTTAATTTAACAAAGGAATCTGTCTTGTCAAAAAACTGTGAAAACTAAGGTGGTCCAACGTGATTTAACCCTTTATAGTGCCCATTAAATATCACAGTAAATCCTATTTAACAGATATTAGAGTGGAACTACGCAGGTACTCGTACTGGGCAGGACAAAACTTGACTGCATCTTAAAAAACGCATATGCCTTGTCACAAAACTGTGAAAGGTAAGGTGGCCCAATATGATGCAACTCACCTATACTGGTCCTACAGTGCATCCGGAAAGTATTCACAGCGCAGCACTTTTTCCACATTTTGTTATGTTACAGCCTTATTCCAAAATGGATTAAATTCATTTTTTTCCTCAGAATTCTACACACAACACCCCATAATGACAACGTGAAAAAAGTTTACTTGAGGTTTTTGCAAATTTATTAAAAATAAACAAAACTGAGAAATCACATGCACATAAGTATTCACAGCCTTTGCTCAATACTTTGTCGATGCACCTTTGGCAGCAATTACAGCCTCAAGTCTTTTTGAATATGATGCCACAAGCTTGGCACACCTATCTTTGGCCAGTTTCGCCCATTCCTCTTTGCAGCACCTCTCAAGCTCCATCAGGTTGGATAGGAAACATCGGTGCACAGCCAATTTAAGATCTCTCCAGAGATGTTCAATCGGATTCAAGTCTGGGCTCTGGCTGGGCCACTCAAAGACATTCGCAGAGTTGTCCTGAAGCCACTCCTTTGATATCTTGGCTGTGTGCTTAGAGTCGTTGTCCTGCTGAAAGATGAACCGTCACCCCAGTCTGAGGTCAAGAATGCTCTGGAGCAGGTTTTCATCCAGGATGTCTCTGTACATTTCTGCAGTCATCTTTCCCTTTATCCTGACTAGTCTCCCAGTTCCTGCCACTGAAAAACATCCCCACAGCATGATGCTGCCACCACCATGTTTCACTGTAGGGATGGTATTGGCCTGGTGATGAGCGGTGCCTGGTTTCCTCCAAACGTGATGCCTGGCATTCACACCAAAGACTTCAATCTTTATATCATCAGACCAGAGAATTTTGTTTCTCATGGTCTGAGAGTCCTTCAGGTGCAAACTCCAGTCAGGCTGCCATGTGCCTTTTACTAAGGAGTGGCTTCCGTCTGGCCACTCTACCATACAGGCCTGATTGGTGGATTGCTGCAGAGATGGTTGTCCTTCTGGAAGGTTCTCCTCTCTCCACAGAGGACCTCTGGAGCTCTGACAGAGTGACCATCGAATTCTTGGTCACCTCCCTGACTAAGGCCCTTCTCCCCCGATCGCTCAGTTTAGATGGCCGGCCAGCTCTAGGAAGAGTCCTAGTGGTTTCGAACTTCTTCCACTTACGGATGATGGAGGCCACTGTGCTCATTGGGACCTTCAAAGCAGCAGAAATTTTTCTGTAACATTCCCCACATTTGTGCCTCGAGACAATCATGTCTCGGCGTTCTACAGACAATTCCTTTGACTTCATGCTTGGTTTGTGCTCTGACATGAACTGTCAACTGTGGGACCTTATATAGACAGGTGTGTGCCTTTCCAAATCATGTCCAATCAACTGAATTTACCACAGGTGGACTCCAATTAAGCTGCAGAAACATCTCAAGGATGATCAGGGGAAACAGGATGCACCTGAGCTCAATTTTGAGCTTCATGGCAAAGGCTGTGAATACTTATGTACATGTGCTTTCTCAATTTTTTTATTTTTAATAAATTTGCAAAAACCTCAAGTAAACTTTTTCACATTGTCATTATCGGGTGTTGTGTGTAGAATTCTGAGAAAAAAAATTAATTTAATCCATTTTGGAATAAGGCTGTAACATAACAAAATGCGGAAAAAGTGATGCGCTGTGAATATTTTCCGGATACACTGTAAATATGGAACATTTAGATTTTACAAAGAATATACATGATCATATTATGTCAAATAATATACACATTGTAGATGTGCAGGCATTGGGGCATTGTGGTAAGGACTTTGTCCTCTAAACCCTGCATTTGTCGGTTCAAGCCCTGATAGTGTCACTGTGAGACCATGAGCATGTCACTTCACCTGTCTAGGCAGCACGGTGCGGGATCGCTGGGCATAAGAAATGTAACCAGTAGTAACTAAATGTTATACTGGATAAAGGTGTCAGTCGTAAATGTAGAATATTTTGCCATTAGAATAAGTAACTAGTTTGCAAAAGCTGTGTGAAAAAAAGTTATTAACAGAATCGGTGACAAAGGGCACTGGAAACGGGCTCGACTTACTGCCGGCAATGCGGACCAAGCTCTGACACCGGTTGTACAGGGACCGAACAGCTCTTATCAGGGGATCCGGTACCCCATACTCCCAGAGCACCCCCCACAGGGTTCCCCGAAGGACACGGTCGAATGCCTTTTCCAAGTCCACAAAACACATGTAGACTGGTTGGGCAAACTCCCATGCAACCTCTAGGATTCTGCTAAGGGTGTAGAGCTGGTCCACTGTTCCGCGACCAGGATGAAAACCACACTGTTCCTCCTGAATCTGAGGTTCGACTATCCGACGGACCCTCCTCTCCAGAACCCCCGAATAGACTTTTCCAGGGAGGCTGAGGAGTGTGATCCCTCTGTAGTTGGAACACACCCTCCGGTCCCCCTTTTTAAAGAGGGGGACCACCACCCCGGTCTGCCAATCCAGAGGCACTGTCCCTGATGTCCATGCGATGTTGCAGAGACGTGTCAACCAAGACAGTCCTACAACATCCAGAGCCTTGAGGAACTCTGGGCATATCATATCCTGCCACCAAGGAGTTTTTTGACCACCTCGGTGACCTCAGTCCCAGAGATGGGAGAGCCCACCTCAGAGTCCCCAGGCTCTGCTTCCTCATTGGAAGGCATGTTAGTGGGATTGAGGAGGTCTTCGAAGTACTCCCCCCACCGACCCACAACGTCCCGAGTCGAAGTCAGCAGCACACCATCCCCACCATATACGGTGTTGATGCTGCCCCGCTTCCCCCTCCTGAGACGCCGGACGGTGGACCAGAATTTCCTCAAAGCCGTCCGAAAGTCGTTCTCCATGGCCTCCCCAAACTCCTCCCATGCCCGAGTTTTTGCCTCAGCAACCACCGAAGCCGCACTCCACTTGGCCTGCCGGTACCTATCAACTGCCTCCAGAGACCTACAGGATAAAAAGGTCCTATAGGACTCTTTCTTCAGTTTGATGGCATCCCTCACCGCCGGTGTCCACCAACGGGTTCGGGGATTGCCGCCACGACAGGCACCGACCATCTTGCGGCCACAGCTCCGGTCAGCCGCCTCAACAATAGAGGCACGGAACATGGCCCATTCGGACTCAATGTCCCCCACCTCCCTCGGGATGTGATCGAAGTTCTGCCGAAGGTGGGAGTTGAAGCTGCTTCTGACAGGGGACTCTGCCAGCCATTCCCAGCAGACCCTCACAACACGTTTGGGCCTACCAGGCCTGACCGGCATCTTCCCGCACCATCGAAGCCAACTCACCACCAGGTGGTGATCAGTTGACAGCTCCGCCCCTCTCTTCACCCAAATGTCCAAGACATGTGGCTGCAAGTCCGATGACACAACCACAAAGTCAATCATCGAACTGAGGCCTAGGGTGTCCTGGTGCCAAGTGCACATATGAACACCCCTATGCTTGAACATGGTGTTCGTTATGGACAACCCATGACGAGCACAGAAGTCCAATAACAAAACACCGCTCGGGTTCAGATCGGGGGGGCCATTCCTCCCAATCACTGTCATTGCCCACGTGAGCATTGAAGTCTCCCAGCAGAACGAGGGAGTCCCCAGAAGGTACGCCCTCTAGCACCCCCTCCAGGGACTCCAAAAAGGGTGGATAATCCAAACTGCTGTTCGGCGCATATGCACAAACAACAGTCAGGACCCTTCCCCCCACCTGAAGGCGGAGGGAGGCCACCCTCTCGTCCACCGGGGTAAACCCCAACGCACAGGCTCCAAGTCGGGGGGCAATAAGTATGCCCACACCTGCTCGGCGCCTCTCACCGGGGGCAACTCCAGAGTGGTAGAGAGTTCAGCCCCTCTCAAGGAGATTGGTTCCAGAGTCCAAGCTGTGTGTCGAGGTGAGTCCAACTATATCTAGCCGGAACTTCTCGACCTCGCGCACTAGCTCAGGCTCCTTCCCCTTCATAGAGGTGACATTCCATGTCCCAAGAGCTAGTTTCTGTAGCCTAGGATCAGACCGCCAAGGTCCCCGCCTTCGGCCACCACCCAACTCACACTGCACCCAACCTCCTTGGCCCCTCCCATAGGTGGTGAGCCCGTGGTTAGGAGGACCCACGTTAACTCTTCGGGCTGTGCCCGGCCGAGCCCCATGGGTGCAGGCCCGGCCACCAGGCGCTCGCCATTGAGCCCCACCTCCAGGCCTGGCTCCAGAGGGGGGCCCCGGTGACCCGCATCCGGGCAAGGGAAAACGTTGTCCAAAGTTTTCATTCGTCATTGGAGGTTTGTTGAACTGCTCTTTGTCTCATCCCTCACCTAGGACCAGTTTGCCTTGGGTGGCCCTACCAGGGGCATAAAGCCCCAGACAACATAGCTCCTACGATCATTGGGACAAGCAAACCCCTCCACCATGATAAGGTGACGGTTCAAGAAGGGGATGTTAGAAGAATGTTAGAATTCCAAACTATGTTAAACCAGCAGTTAATGTTAAATGCCTCTCAGGGTCCAAGATTTCTGACAAAGAGGCCACATTGGACCGTGTCGCCAACAATGAAGTATCTACCTTATTGCTGCATGTCGGCACTAATGATATTTATTTATAGCAATCTGAGGTATTAAAGAGGAGCTTCATCTCTCTATGCACCAAAGCCAAAAGAAAATGTCGGAATTTAGTTGTATCTGGCCCCTTACCAAGATTATATAGAGGGGATGTGATTTATAGCAGATTGCATTCCCTTTAATGCTGGCTAGAAACCTTGTGTGCAAATAAAAGCATGCGTTTGTGAATAATTAAAATGATTTTTGGGAAAGGCCTGGATTTTTCAAAAGAGATGATCTAACTAACTGATCCTAACTGGAGGGGATCTTATGTATTATCCCAAAATATGGCAGCAAAACTGCCTGGTTGACTGATTAGAGCACCAACCTGTTGTTAATCCCACCTGTTACTATCCTGAAGCTATTACCCATAATCCCTGTTGTAGGGCATCCAGTAAATTTAGTTTTGATGCAAATCTTAAATTATTTGATAACCAAAAAATAAGGTGTATAATTAGACCAAGGAATAAAAACAGACCCTCCACCAGGAGCATCTGTAATAGAAATTTACTTCAAATTAAAACAAAAAATATATCACCAGTTCAGAAAGAAACATGCAGTTTTAAATGCTGCTTATTGAACATTCGCTGTCTTGGCAGTAAAGCTGTTTTGGTAAATGATATTATATTAAGCACAAAATCTGATCTGTGTCTTCTCACTGAAACCTGGCTTAGTAAATATGACATTGTTCCCCTAGCTGAGGCGTCACCAGATGATTTCTCGTTCCTTTATAAGTCTAGAGATTCTGGTCGAGGAGGAGGCCTTGGAATAGTTCATTGTAACAAAATGCAAATCACGTCTAAAAATTTACATCCTTTGAGGCATTCATTTTAAATATTAATACAGATTCCAATACAATTACAGTGCTAGTCTACAGACCACCAGGCCCATATTCATTGCTCATAACTGAATTTAGCAACCTTTTATCTGATTTGGCTATAAATTATGATCACGTAGTACTAATGGGGGATTTTAATGTACACATTGATGTAGAAACTGACACTTTAGGCTAAAGTTTTACTTATTTGTTAAATTCAGTAGGATATTGTCAGAATGTCAAAGGTCCAAATCATAATCATAACCACATATTAGATTTAATTATAACTTACAAAGTTGAAATTCAAAATTTAAATATTACTCCATTAAATGAAATTATTTCTGATCACTACTTAATTACGTTTGATTTAGTCCTGCCCTTGCCAATGCACTCACAGATTAAAACAAAGACAGTGTGACATGTAGATTGTAATTCTGCTTCAAAATTTATAGATACTTTGAGTAAGTCGAGTGTAATTGTGGAAAACCATTTAGATCAGTTAACATCAAATGTAAACGTGGAAAACAATTTAGATCAGCTAACATCACATTATAATGTGACCTTGAGAGATTCTCTGGGCACAGTGGCTCCCCTTAAAACAAAAGTGATCAAAGCACATAGAAACTCTCCCTGGTTTAATGAAAACACTTGAGCTCTTAAATTAGAGTGTCAAAAACTGGAGCGCAGATGAAGAACAACAAAGCTACATGTCTTTCAAATTGCCTGGACAGAGAGTATTAAAAAATATAAAAAAGTTCTCTTTAAAGCTCACTCAGAATACTATTCTACAATAATAGATAGCAATAATAAAAATCCTTGGGTACTGTTTAGAATAGTGGCTAAATTAACAAATGGAAATTCAGATCTACAGTGCAAAATACCAACAGATATTAGCAGTACAGACTTTATAAACTTCTTCAATGAGAAAATTAAAAATATAAGATCCCAGATCTCAGCATCACAATACAAACCAAATACTAGCTTAGCAGACCCTGTCTCACATTGCATTCAGCACTATAGTCATTTTAATCCTGTAACTGAGCAGGAAGTCTTAACTTTAATTTCTAAAATGAAGCCCACTACTTGTTCCCTAGATCCAGTGCCAACAAAACTAGTAAAAAGTGCAATGGATGTTCTTGCAGCGCCTATTCTAACCATTATCAATAGTTATTATTGCATGGCGCAGTACCTGATGCACTAAAAGTGTCAGTCATTAAACCATTACTTAAAAAGTCAGACCTAGACCCACACATACTAAATAATTATAGGCCTATTTCAAATTTTCCCTTTCTCTCTAAAATACTAGAAAAAGTAGTAGGCAATCAGCTTCAGTCACACCTTACGTATTACAAATTATTTTAGAAATTCCAGTCTGGTTTCCGCACTGGTCATAGTACAGAAATGGTACTAACGCGGGTTGTAAATGACATTCTGATATCCTCTGATGAAGGAAACTCCACATTAATTATGTTGTTAGACTTAAGTGCAGCATTTGACACTTTTGACCATTCTATTTTACTGCACAGGCTAGAAAATGATGTTGGGCTTAAAGGCACTGTGCTCACTTGGTTTAGATCTTATTTACCAAATTGATTCCAATATGTACAGAAATGTGCTGACAGTACTCCATCATTATACACAGAAGTGAGATATGGTGTCCTGCAGGGCTCAGTACTGGGACCTTTACTGTTTTCAATTTACATGCTTCCACTGGGATCTATCATTAGGAAACATAATGTTAATTTTCACTCATATGCAGATGGCACACAGTTATACCTTTCATTTAGATCAAATGAAGTTTCTCCAATGTTTTCTTTCTTTTATTTGTTTTAGTGAATAAAAGGAGTGGATGGATGAGAACTACTTGTCTTTAAACACAGATAAAACAGAGATGTTAATTGTTGGAGGGAATGACGTTGATCACAGCAATATTCTGTCATCATTTAACTCAGTTGGAATCACCATTAATTTTATCTTTGACTCTAGCATGTCATTTAAAGTGCACATTACAAAGTTGTCCAAATCATCTTAAAAAAGCTAGGAAATGAAGGCACTTTCTAAATAAACAGGATTCTGAGAAAAAGTAATTCATGCTTTTATTTCTAGTAGGATTGACTACTGCAATCCGGTGTTCACTGGATGTTTAATCTGTTCTTTATACAAACTCTAGTTAATCCAAAATGCTGCTGCAAGAATTATTACAAGAAAAAGAAAACAAGAACACATAACTCCCGTTGTTAAATCCTTACACTGGCTCCTGGTTAAGTTTAGGGCAGATTTCAAAATCCTCCTTTTAACATATAAAGCATTAAATGGCCAAGGTCCGGCTTACTTGTCTGAACTTATCATGACTTACAAACCTGAGCGCACATTAAGATCTCAAGATGCCGGTCTGCTTATGATTCCAAGGATTAATAAAATAACAGTGGGAGGTCGAGCTTTTAGTTACATGGCCCCTAAACTGTGGAATGGTCTGCCTGCTAGTATAAGAGATGCCCCTTCGGTCTCAGCTTTTAAATCCCGGCTGAAGACTCATTACTTCAGTTTAGCATATCCTGACTAGAGCTGCTGATAAACTATACAGACTGCATCTCTGTTGTTAGACATAAGCACTAAAACATAAGTAACATGATAGTTATAATTGGATACTAAACCTCACCTATTCTGTTTCTCTTCGCGGTACTCAAATGTGACACTTGGTGCCACGGCCCACCTGCCAAGTTGTTTTTCCTGCCTAAGGTAAAGTGTTCCCTGATGAAGGATTGCAGGAATCATGAGAAAGAGGGGTCCTTTCATCGGATTAGCGCTATTTCAGCTGTGTAATGGCCAAATGGGGGAGGCAGCTTGTTGGATAAGATCTCCATATCTCTAAACAAATCCAAATCATGTTATGTGATATCATCAACTGTTAAATTCTGCTCCGTACTTCTAAAATTTTTATTTTTATACTGTATTGAGGATTACTTGTGTTCTGTTTTGTGTATTGTATTGTATTGTATTGTATTGACCCCCTTCTTTTTGACACCCACTGCACACCCAACCTACCTGGAAAGGGGTCTTTCTTTGAACTGCCTTTCCCGAGGTTTTTCCATTTTTTCCCTACAAGGGTTTTTTTGGCAGTTTTTTTCTTGTTTTCTTAGAGAGTTAAGGCTGAGGGGCTGTCAAGAGGCAGAGCCTGTCAAAGCCAATTGCAGCACTTCTTGTGTGGTTTTGGGCTATACTTCATGATTTTTTATTCTTTCCAATAGTCTGGATTTTAAGCAGATTGCTTTAAATGGTTACTTCTCTATATTGTGTGTATTTGTTTCATGTAAAAGCAAGAAATAAGTAAGAAATTCAAATTTCAAATGCAGTCCAACCATGATATATACTTAAAGTTCTGTGCAAACACCAGTATTATTTTTAAAGCAAATAATAATGAATGGTAGCATGTCTGAGGAGGAGTATCTGCATTGATTGCATTATTAAAAACAAAAAAGGTATTAATATTGAGAGACGTATTAAATGTATTATGCTATTCAAACTACCTCAACCAAGCAGAGGAATAATTATTATTGTCAACAATGATTAGTAAAAACACTATCTGAAAATTTTAAAGATATATGAAAAAGAAGAACATTTATTATCGGATTGATATTTTTTGAGTTTATTAACAAAGTAGAGTAAAATAAATATTACAGTATTGTAGCTTGACAGCTAGAATTTTGTTATTGACAGAAATGATTAGTTTTAGCTCGTCGTGTAAATATAATTAAATGGTTTATTTAAAGACTTAACACTAACTTACTGAAGTGTATTCTTTAGCCCAGTAACACTGAGATGCAATGTCTATTATGCAGCTTCATCTTGACAGCTGGTTTGTTATTTTAACAAAAAAAAATATATCAATAAAGGAATGTGTGAGTAAGATTTCATATAATATGCTAACAATTTTCATAGGAAAATATTAACAGAGGGGAGGTCATACAGTAGTTTTTATTATTACTTTATAATATAATTCAGTGTTTGAAAATTAGAAAAACTGTAATGAGTAGAAGCTATTGAACCCAATAAGCTCATCCATCTTGCTTCCGTCCAAAATAACGTCAAGTTGAAATTTGAAGGTCCCTAAAATTCTACTCCTCACCACACTACGTGGTAAATTATTTTATGTTTACTGAGTTTCAACGTGTGAAGAAGAACTTTCTAACAATTATATGAAATCTGCTTTTAACAGGTTTCTAACAGTGTACCCGTGTTGCTGTTGCAGAATTTATTTTAAAGTAATATCTGGTGTGGCAAGCAGCTGGGGGGTGGTACCTAACCGGGACGCCCAGAAGGACCGGAGGAGAGGTTACGCCTCCTCCAGACCACAAGGGGGCGACCGCCCTGGTGGCTATGGGGACCATGGGAAAGAAGCATGGAAACTCAACCCTATAGGGGCCGTGGTCACCACCAGGTGGCACCCAAATGCCTGATGAGCCCTTGCCCTCAGCACTTCTGCCATACCCAGAAGTGCTGGGGGGAAGAAGACCAGGGACACCTGGAGTGCTTCTGGGTGCACAGCCGGCACTTAGCTCATTGGGAGGCACCTGGAGCACGTCCGGGTGAGTTTAAAAGGAGCCGCCTCCCTCCATTCGATGGCTGGAGTCGGGTGGAAGAAGGACAGAGCTTGGAGGAGATATGTGGCGGCGGACCTGAAGAGAGAAAGGCATAGTGAGAGGCCTGGACTTTGGGGGTAAAAGTGGGTTGTGTGCTGTGTCACTTGTAAAATAGTATTGTGTAAATAAACGTGTGTGGTGCTTAAAACGATGTCTACCTGTCTGTGTCTGGGCCATATCGCACACTGGGATCTGCAATTTTAATTCCTTTCATAGACTATGCACTAACTCATAGGTCTCTTTAATGGAATACATGGCAAAATAAACAAGATACAGTGCCCTCCATAATGTTTAGGGCAAAGGCACATTTTTCCTTCATTTACCCCTCTACTCCATGAGTACCACTCCTATACAAGAAAAAGACATTGTACAGTGCCTCTCTCCACTTGCCTAGCTGTAGTCCTTGGGCTTACCGAGTACAAGGAAGTGGGGGATGGTATGCCCTACCTTCCCACACTAGAAACAGCGTGGGTGTCATATGCTTGTCCTTACTCCGTGTTTTGATAGCTGGGCTCTTGAGTAGCATCACATCTCATCCGGCAGACCTTTCAGCTCTCTCGGATGCCGAAGCTGCCCTATGTCTTTTTATGGTGTCTATGAGAGCTTCCATGGTTTTTAAAAGTTGCCTCCAGACCGGCTAGGCGAGATAATTGGGAAGGGCATTCACAATTAGATCATAGGTGACCTGTTGTACAACCTATTGGGTATCATTCACCTCTGGCCTTAGCCAGCGCCTGGTGTTGCCCTGTAAGTCAAATGCTTGGGAATGCATTGGCTTCTCAGGGTTTCCCACTCATTGCATATTCTCACCTGATGGTCCTGGGATATGCCATAACTTTTCAGGATCTGTGCCTTAAGGAGATCATAATTAGTGGCCTTCTCCTCCAGGAGATCCAAAGAAGTCCTCTGCGCATCCCATTTCAGGAATGGTGCTATTATGTTAGGCCATTCTGCTCGTTCCCAATGGTGCCTAGTGGCTATTTATTCAAAAATCAGTAAATAAGGCTTACTATCATCTTTTTTGTGTAAAGGTAACAATACCTGGGATGGAGCCCATGCCTTTTCCCGTTGAACATGCTTATGTCTGCGCCTCAGACTCAGCAAGCAGGGTGGGGTACTCTCCCACGTGGACTTTCAGGGTCTGGTTCCCCGATGCCATGTTTATTAGAATAATATTTAGTCCCTGCTCCTGGCTCATCTTGGATTTAAATCTTGTTGACTACGCCACTGTGAAAAGACAACTGGGAGGCAGAAAAAAGTTAGGGGTATACTTAAGAAAAATGCAAAAATATCAGCAATTACAGGTCTTTATAGACTGAATTCAAAAAAGAACTGAATTAATGGTGGCAAGACAGCATTTATATAGATGGATTGGAGGAAATGATATCATTAGGGCTGGAACCGGAAGTGATGTCATTAGGGCTGGAACCAAATATGATGTCCCCAGGTTCAGATGGAATTACGGGTGGTATGCAGGGGAAAGAGAGGAAGGATTAGTGGTCCTTGCCATCTTTTGGTCTGGCATGTACAGTAATTACCATCTTTTAAGCCTGTTGGCTTCCTCTTATTTAATAATAATAATAATTAATTACATTTATATAGCGCTTTTCTCAGTACTCAAAGTGCTATCCACACAGGGAGGAACCGGGAAGCGAACCCACAATCTTCCGCAGTCTCCTTACTGTAAAGCAGCAGCACTACCACTGCGCCACCTGTGAGGACAAGAGGAAGATCAACGACGCAAACTCCTGGTGTTTTTACTGAGAGACAGTTGCAATACCATTGAGCCACCTAATCGGGGGCCCTTGCTCTCTGTAACGAAAAGACCAGGAAGAGATTGTGCTTAGGAACGCTAGATGGCAGCCCCCCTTGGTAGCAGTGGTGTCTCGGATTCCCACAGAGCTTCATGGGAGTTGGAGTTTGGCACAACTCTGTTGGGTTGCGTGGGTGCTTCCAGGGAGGGCTGCAAGGACTGTGGAGCCCTACTTTGTCAGGCTTCTGCCTCACCCAGAAGTGCTTCCGGGACACTCTAACATGCCACCGGAAGTACTCCCGGGTGCAGGATAAAAGGAGACCAGTGCCACTGCTCCAGGAGCCAGAGTCGGGGTGGAGAGGACGATACCTGCTAGAAGAGGAATGAAGGTGAAAAGACAGGAAGATAGAGAAAGGAAGAGAAGAGAAGAGCTGAGTGTGTTATTATTGTGCTTATTGCTATGAGAAACTTTTGCTTTAAGAGTTTCCCGAATAAAAGGTTTTTGTTTGTGCAAGACTTGTGCCTTGTGTCTGGTTGTGTTGGATTTGGGTATATATTCATTAAACACTATGGTATAAGGGTTATGTAAGAATTAATTCAACTTTAGTGAATATGAAACTAAATTTCCCTTTGGCTTAAGGAGGATTATATTAGAGCAGAGTCTTGAGGTTGAGTCTTGGAAGGAATGGTAGAGCTGGATGCTCAGGTGGATGTCAAGGAATGTAGTTAAAAGACTGCAGATGGAACGCTTAGCTGCTAGAACGGGTTATCAACTGCTTAAAATTCGAGGCACATATTAATAATGTTACTCGGCCCGCATAGTTCCATCTACGTAATATCAGCCGTTTATGTCCATCTCTTTCAGCTACCAGCACTGCTATTCTTGTTCATGCTCTGGTTACAGCTCGTATTAATTATTCTAATTCTATCCTTTCTGGTTTTCCTCACAATCTCCTTTACAAACTCCAATTGGTTCAGAATGCTGCAGCTCGTATTATTACCAGAACTCCTTCCATAGAACACATTACTCCTGTCTTTCCACAGCTTCACTGGCTCCCTATTAAATACTGCATTGATTTTAAGATTCTGCTTATTACTTACAAGACCCTTCAAAATCTGGCACCTTCTTATCTTTCTGATCTTCTTCACATTTCCATTCCTTCTCGTATCCTTAGATCTTATTCCTCTATCAATCTTATTGTACCTCCTACTTGCTTGACTACCATGGAGTTTAGAGCTTTCAGTTGAGTGGGCCCTCATCTCTGGAACTCTCTCACACAAGACATTCATAATATCAACTCTCTTCCTTCATTTAAATCTCATCTTAAAACACATCTTTTTAAGCTGGCTTATTCTGTCTGATAATTTTAGCTGATAAATTTAAATGTAATTTTATTATTGTATTTATTCTGGTTTTATTGTACTGTAATTTTTTATTAATTTTTTGTTGTGACTGTAGTTATTAATCTGCTCTGTAAGGTGTCCTTGTGTGCCTTGAAAGATGCCTATAAATAAAATAATTTATTATTATTATTATTAACTAAAAATTCACAGTTTGACAAATGGTGAAAGTAGAAGAAGGACTGGTGTATTAAACCTGTGATTTCAATGAACACTTCTACCTCACATAGCAAAATCTGGTTATTTCTTTTAGCAGACAACTGCTAAGGTTTGAGATATTGATATATTCCTATCAGGCCGATGAAATCTTTGCCTTTTGGTTTTCTCAATGCAGGCATAAAAATTCTGTAAAGCACAATTTAGACGGCTGCCTGGGAAGGTTTTAAGATGAGCACAGGGTTAATGAAACTCAATCCAATTACTCTACTGGGTAAGTATTGGATAAGAAGAGAGAAATATTGTAAAAAAAATGCAACTTGTGACTTGTTTTTAAGAAACTGCAAGCATATCTCCCTCTCAGACAACTGATTAAAAGTGACAAAATATAACAAGGCAGAAAGGATCTTCAAAATAAGTGTCCTCTTTCCTTTGATCTTTTTTTATCTTTTGAAGTATATGTAACACTAGCAGAGTCCCTTAAAAATTGTCAACATAAAAACAGCATTATTGATGGCACTTAAAATTTATTTTCTTCATTCATCCAAGAATATTGTCCTGGAAGTTTATAGATATGACAAATTAAGTGACTCATGTGTATGTGTGATTATTTTCTACTTTGAACTGAAATACAACCTCCCACCCTCTACACCCGCTCCCCCGCCCCATCCCAAGAAAAACAAATCCAGCCAAAGAAAACGTCAGTAATAGAAATGAATTTAACTTCGGAAAAAATAAATAAAAAAACCCTTGTCAGCCTCCTTAATCTTCTATAACTGACTGTTGTAGACGCTCTGCAATTTGCTGATACCCGGGAGAGAGCGAGTGAAATCTCAAAGGTAATGCAAGATTGACTTTGACCTTGGATTTAATTGCAATCCTCTTACCTTTCTTTTAACATTGGTTCTAAAACAAATAAAATCCTAATCATTTTTTAAAATACAACCAAATAATTCATAAAACATTAATTCATAAAACATTAAAGAAAATCTATGTTTCATATTTATTTGTTCTTAAAAAATATTGGCAAGATCATAATTCCAGGGAAAATAGCAATTACAAATACAGAAAGGGAATGTATTCCACTTCTAGAATATTATAGTATGTCAACTTGATATTACATTTAATTAAATTCATTATGCATATTTAGATGAAAAGTACATTTCCTACATGTGTATCCCTCAAATATTAATAAATTAGACATGAATCACCTTGCCTATGTATGTAAAGAATATTGCATCACATATTTTGGCAAATGGTTTCACATTAAATTGAGCAGTTATTGGAAAAACCGTACCACAAAATACCACAAACTTCTTTTAGATGTAACATTTGTTTTGAACGTTCAGAGCAGAGGACTGACAAACTAGGAAGTATGGTAACTTAGTGGTTAGCACTGCTGCTACAGCCCCACGTTTTCTGGTCTTGACACTGTCTATGGAAGTAGTACAGCTTGTGATGGACTGCAGGCATGGGCTGACATCCTGAACAGGATAATGCATGATTCATTACCTGACTGGGATGTCCTTGTACTGACTGGTCGAGAAGAAAGGCAGGTTGCTCCATGCCTTTGCCAGGAGCTGGCAATCTCTGAGTGAATATGCTGGTGTCCTGGTAGGGATGGACCAAAGTTCCTTACCTGGCCAGGAGCCCAATATAATGGAAGGGCATGGGGAAAAAATATATTCAAACCAGTGGCTTGTCAGATAAATGGACCCCCGCAAGGCATGCTGGGATCTCTAGACCCATGGGGAAGCCCTGTTGGGTTCCATGGGAGACGCCAGAGGGTGCAGCTGAGATTAGAAATTCCTACTTTGTGGAGCTTCCGTTTTCCATGCTTCCAATGAACTGTGCCCTAGCAACGGAAGTACTCCTGGGTCCAAGATAAAAGAAGCTGCTTGACCTCATACAGGGGAGTTGAAGTTGGAGTGGAGGATGAACAAAGCTCACCTGGGAGGTGTGAAGGAGAAGAAATAAAAAAAGAAAGAATTGTTTAGTGCGTGTGCCACTACTAGAAGGAAGCCTTGCATTTGCCCCTAGGACTAACGTCTGTGTGGTTGGGTCTGAGGTTTGGAGGTGCTGCAATGCCCCTTACAGGTAACAAGTCTTAAGGTTTTGCTTTCATATTCTATAGCTTCAGCTGATATTCTAAAGGTATGCATATTAGGTAAACTGGCAGTTTAAAATGTGACAGAGAGTATTCTCTGTCTCTCTGTAACTAAACAAAACATTCAGGCAGCACCATCAGAATACAAAATACAAAATACAAAAACTTTACTGAATTTTTGCTATCCTGCTTTTATGTGCTAAAAAGAAAGCATAACCCCAAAAAGTGTCCTGAAATTATTTTAAAATGTACAGGTCATTAAGGGATCATTACCAGTCCATAAACACGATTAGCTGTGATAACAGTAAGGTTATACACCGTTATCCACTCTCCATATGTAGAAGTTGGTAAAGATTAAAGAGCAGAAACACTTACACAAAAAATGGAAGGTGCTGTTGAACTTTAAAAAAAATACGTAACAAGTAAATTAAAGGTTCTCGGTGACGGGAACTTGAAAGAAAATAAAGCTACTCACTGTTTCTACAGAGCCGCCGATAAAGTGCATAATCACCCCCATTGTTGATTCTGGGAAAGAGTTAGTTGTTACAGTGCCATTCTATAAGGCAGGTAGCGTCATATTTGTTATATCCATATATAACATATATATGTTGTGGTCATATCCATTTAATAAGAATGTGGCGTACTAGTGAAATGTTACTTATTGATATTTTGTACTTAGCAGAATGGGATCAATATGAGCATCATGTGTATTTCAATTGGCAATTACGGAAGCATTAATTGTATATTGACAAACTGTTTACAATTGAAAAATGACCCAGAAACACTTTAATATGTAAGAAATGATTAAAAAAATGTAATCTATGGTTGAGTGAGATCACCACATTCAATGTTAAAGACTATCCTTCTATAGCTCTGATCCAAACATGAATGCAGAATAGTTAACAGGCTTAACATAAACTGCGTTTTCTATCACAGGTTAAGAAAAATGGCAGCTACAGCTTTAAAACCCTTTGATGCAATAAATAAAACAATGCAGGAAAGATTCCCTTATGAATGGATATTTTACTATATTAATAAAGCCCTGTATTAACAAAAACAATAACACTTAATATTAGACTTTTTTAAGGATTATGTAACAGTACATAGAAAAAACAACTAGAGTAGTGCTGACAAAACAAAATATTGCAAATGCTTTGAATGGAAATATTCACAAATTAAAATTATAATTAAGAATGGAAAATCCTAATCAATTTTGTTCAGATTATTTTTTTTAAACACTCTTCTCAGAAGAAAAGACTCACAGCAAAATTGTACCAATTTAAAAGAGAAATGACTAAATGTTAACTAACTAGACTGTGGTGAATTAATGCTTGTGAAACATCTACACATACGTAACATGCAGACTTAGTCTAATGACCCACATAATGTCATGTACTGAATGTACTGCAAATGCAGGACAATTCTAAACCCAAATATCAAGTAGGTTTTGGGTGTCATCTTTTTAATGCACCTGGGAGGCCACATTGGAAACGCCATCTGCAGATTTCAATTCTACATCACAAGAAAACACCCTAATCCTAACGTTAATTATTAGTTATTACTTTGATATTTATATTTTATCAAAAATTTGGGGATGTAGACAGGAGTTGATTAAAGGTACATTTCACAGAAATGTTACAAAATATTTCTTTAAACAAAAAGATGATAGATAAATGAAACAAATAGCTTATGTTTATTTTCTACTAGCAGTCCCCCACATAGTAGTAGTAGTGAAACAGGACAAACTTTAGAAATGAATAAAAAAAATGTAATTCTGGCCAAGCGGGAGGAAGGTACGCTCAAACGTAAATTGTTGGCACTGTATCTGATTGTGTTCAGCTCTAACGGGAGAGCGTCCCCCGTGTGGGGAGAAAAGCATGTGGCCGTGATATCTCTGCCAATCAGCAGCTACCCTCTAAAACACACGTAGCTCTGATCTCTCTCTCAATAACGTGAAACGTTACTCCTTAACAATCTGTAGATGATAATGTCTGATGAACAAACAAGTATCACTAACTAAGCGGAGGCAAGGTACACTCCAACACATGGCAAGAGGTAGGCCAACTTGAATGGAGGCTGGTGCATGAGTGAGGAAGGCCCCGCTCACCTCCTCTCAGCCGGCAGCTCCTCTCTTGGATTCAAGCAAATAAATACTGGTAGCAAACTATGATATTTAGCGAGATGAGAGAAGTCGCAAAATCAACTGGAATATTCAAGCAAATTCTAGAAACGAGTGGAGAGCGGTCGTGGCCCTCCTGCCCCATGCAGCAGCCTCCGTTTGAATCGCTCTATGTCTCTCCATGTTTTAAAGTGTACCTCTGCTTAGTTAGCGATATCTGCTTGTTTATTGCTTTTCAAAGTTAGTCCTGTTTCACTACTACGCGGGTGGAGCCACGGGAGACAGCTAGTATGTAATAAGCAGAAAAAGCAAATTAGAAGAATTCAAAGCATTTGATATTATTCAGCAAACTCCACTTAATAATGCATATAATTCTGGAAGGTATTGTCCCACTTGAAATCAAGTGTGTCCTGAAACATCTTGTCCTTTCAGGGTTGATAGATTTGGATTTTTCTAATGTTGTGTGGAAGTTGACCCGGACACAGACAGGCAGACACGTTCATGTCACCAACAAACACGTTTATTTACAATATTTACAAGTAATATGGTCACACAGACCCAGTTCACAAGTGCACAAACCCCAAAGTCACAGTCCTGGCCACAATGCCTTTCTTCGGACCGCCTACACTCTCCTCTCTTGCCTCGTCCTCCTTCCACCCGACTCTAGCCTCGAATGAAGGGAGACGGCCCCTTTTATATATGACCCGGATGAGCCCCAGGTGTTCACGGCATTCCTCCTCTAGCCATGCCCCAGCGTGGCGGAAGTGCCGGCTGTCCTCCCGGCAGCTCTCCGGGCGCCGTCCTAATTCTTCCCCCCAGCACTTCCTGGTGTGGCGGAAGCGCTGGGGTAACAGGTCCCCAAGGCATTGGGGCACCTCCTGGCGGTGACCACGGGCCCCTACAGGGTGGAGCTTCCATGCCCTGTACCCGTGGCCCCCAAAGCAACCAGGAAGGCGACCCCCACGTGATCCAGGGTGGGCGCAGACCCACATCCGGTCCCTCATGGCGTCCCGGCCGGGTCATGGCCCCTGGCATCCCTGACAGCTGGTATAGCTGATTTTCCATACTCTTCTCAGGATTTGAGAGATAAACCATGCCTGCCCGATCATGTATAGTACGTTAGTATCTAATGATAAGATTAAACTGAAAATATCAAGCTATTTAAAAATATGTTCATTTCTTCTTGATGCTATTAAAAGGAATGAGCACTTTTGGCTTATTTTTGAATTGCTAGAGATTGTTCAGATACTAGTTGCACCTGTTATTAGGGTTGCTACTCTGTCAAAGCTGAAGTTACTCATTGAGCAGCATTTAAAACAAATCATTTTTTTCTAGAAAATAACATTACTCCTAAGCAGCATTATTCGATCCATGTTTCATCACAGATAAAAATGTTAGGTCCAATGGTTTGGGACATATGCATGAGGTTTGAGTCCAAACCCTGTTGGGCCTCAAAATTACATTTCAAAAATGTATGCAATTCTTTAATTAAAAACAATCAAATGTTTGAGTGTTGTCAAAATGCCAACAGCTTAGACCACCCAACTGAGAGAGAGAGAGATATACAACAATTACAAATGCAGGGTGTCCGGGGAACTGCTGAAGTAAATCATATTGGGTCTGTCAAATGGCTTGTGCTAAATGGGAGCAAGTATGTTCGTGAAAAGTGTTTTAGTTGTCAGTGATGTTATTGGTAGTGTGCCTGAGTATGGATTAATAAAAAAACATGTATGTTGTAAATTCAACAATATACTGTTTTGAGTTTCAGGTTCATGACACTGTTATTTGATAGGGATGTTTTGTCATTTGAAATTGAAATCACTAACCTTGATGAGGCCACCCATTTTGTTGATTCTAAGAAGCTTGTACATTTTCATTCCTATGAGACTATATGCCTGAAAAACAAAATGTATATTCCTGTGAAGTACTACCTTGGGGATATCACTCAACTACATAAAACTTCTAAAGATAATTAAGCTCTTGAACTTTTCTGTGTATGTTAATAAATTCCAGCAACACTGTTTGGATTAAGCCATTCATTGGACACAGTAACAAAGTTCTTGCATCAAAACATCAGACACATTTCTTTATATAAGGGTCATTTATTTTTAAATGTGGAGAGCATTCTGATTTGAAAAAAAAAGATGTTACTATGAGGTCACTAGAAAGGATGTGTGGTGCTTCTGATATCTGAGCAAAAGGACGAAGGTCCCAGTCTTTAGAGTCCTGGTGCTTCCTGTTTTGCTATATGGTTGTGAGACATGGACGTTATCCAGTGATCTGAGATGAAGACTGGACTCCTTTGATACTGTGTCTCTCCGGAAAATCCTTGGGTACCATTAGTTTGACTTTGTGTCGAATGAGCGCTTGTTCACGGAATCCCGAATGAGGCACATTACCTGCATTGTGAGCGAGCGTCAGTTACGGCACTATGGCCATGTGGTGCATTTCAAGCTTGCAGTATCCTTAAGTGGCTGGTCCAGGCCAAGGGGACACCCACATAACGCCTAGCTGTGGCAGATAGTGGGTTGTTTCCGGAGGGTGGGACTGGACCATATGTGTCTGCCTGGGGGGGTTGCCAACCAGGATCCCCAGCTGTTTCATCGTGTGGTGGGTGAGGCAATGCATTGTACCAGTGCATGCTCCCCAACCTGACCTGACCTGACCATAAGAATATAATAAAAACCTACCCTTTGGAGGGAATCCTACTACTTACGGAGAAAGACCTATGAATTAGGCAAGTGTTAATCGGAAATGTCTTTGTTGTTACATAAATTGAAGTTGTAAGACCTTTCTGGAACATAAAGAGTTAAAGTCTCAGGGTTGTGTCTTACTCTTTTCATAAAATAAGACAAACCTACAAAGTTTTGGTTTTTGAAATAAGAATAAATGTCCTGCTATGCTCATCAATGCAGTAAATAACAGGATTTTCTCTCATAGTTGTGCTTTTTTAAGTCCAGCTTTTCTTGGAATTACACTTAATATCTAAATCAGATAACATAAGACCAGTTATCTTGAATTGAGCAAAATAATCTTGCAACTACAATGCTACATGAGATATTTAATCTCTTGTGGCAAAATATGAAATATATTCCCTCAAAATAAGAAAGTTTTATTTGTTAAGAAATCATTTTTTGCAGTGATACACTCAATGCACAGGACAGCAGCAGAATTAGAAAGGAAAGGAATCAGAAATCAGTCATATGAAAAGCAACAAGCAGGAAGTTGTCTCAATATGTGTGACAATATTGTAGTCAAACAGAGAGGGAAGTGTTAAGGAAAAATCAAGTTGTGAGAGAAGAGGACCGGCAGTTCTCAGCAATTATTTATTAAATTACATAAATGGGGAGCACTAGGGTGTTTTTCCGTGTTAGCCATTATGAATGTAGTGAAAAGTAAAGCAAAATGACACCTTTTATTGGCTAACTAAAAAGATTACAATATGCAAGCTTTACATCATGCCTGAAGAAGAGGCCTGAGTTGCCTCGAAAGCTTGCATATTGCAATCTTTTTAGTTAGCCAATAAAAGGTGTCATTTTGCTTGACTTCTCACTACATATATGGGGAGCACGAGACAATAAACCGAAAGTTCTGTATGGCCACTCAATAGCTTTTGCATGCAGCTTTTTATAATGGAAAGAAGCAATACAAAAATACAATCATAAGGCTTTAGCCTTCAATAAACAATGTGGATACATGATGTAAATATATGATGTAAAAATATTGTGACCAGGATAATGGACTTTATATTGGGCAGACTACAGTTTGTGACATCGATGTGAGCAACAATGGAGCACCAGAAGGAGCAGTTCTGTGTCCTTTTCTCTTCGCTCTGTATACCTCCAACTATAAATAAAACAAGTCATGTCACTTGCAGAAACTCTCAGATGACTCTACATTCCCTGCATTCCAGATCTGTCAGAAAGTCTTAGAGGCCGATATCTTACAGGTATTTCTCCATTTCAATGCTGTCATTCCTGCTTTCTAGGCCTCTTGGGTGAATGTAGCCTGTTTCCACCCAGAACACGCTTCTTTCCCTTTGGCAATGGCTTCTCTGAATGTAATGATTTTGTAGCATCCCTGTGCTCTTACAAGGCCTGCAGCCGCAAGGCAAAAATTACTTCTGTTGTACTAGAATGGAGAATTGGCAGTGTATGCAGTATTACAACTGTGGATGATTCTGTTACTGTCCTTTGCCACAACAAAATAATGTCACTTGATTACAGCATACCAGTCTCATCCTGTTTAATCCCATTCAATGTTGCAGTTGGCTTCCACCTATTACAGAATTATCCGGCACAAGGTAGAAAGCAACCCTTTATGGGGATACTACTCCATCTTAGGGGACACTTGCCCTAATACTCACATTGGGTAAATTTAGAGTAGCCAGTCAACCTAACCTGCTGATCTGAACTCTGAAGAAAGCCCTCATAGACATAGAGAGAACATAAACATGAAAAACAACTAGATGCTAGACTTAGGTTTCAGGATGCTCGATGTGAGAGGCAGAAGTGCTAAATACCGTCGGGTTGATGGGTCCTTTCATCGGATTGGCTGGCCCAGCACTGTTTCAGCTGTGGAATGGCCAATTAGGGGATTTAGCTTGATGGCTGAGGTCTCCAGGACTCTAAAGAAATCTAAATTATATTATGTGATATCATCTACTGTTAAATTCTGCTCCGTACTTCTAAAATTTGTATTTTTATACTGTATTGAGGATTTGTTCTGTTCTGTGTATTGTACTGTATTGTATTGACCCCCTTCTTTTTGACACCCACTGCACGCCCAGCCTACCTGGAAAGGGGTCTCTCTTTGAACTGCCTTTCCCAAGGTTTCTTCCATTTTTTTGCCTACAAGGGTTTTTTTTGGGAGTGTTATCTTGTCTTCTTAGAGAGTCAAGGCTGGGGGCTGTCAAGAGGCAGGGCCTGTTAAAGCCCATTGCAGCACTTCTTGTGTGATTTTGGACTATACAAAAATAAATTGTATTATATTGTATTGTATTGGCTAAATGCTTCAAGATATCAAAATGCAAAAAAATGCAAGCTTTTATTATTAAAGACCCTTTCACTTTTTCAATATTAGCATTGTCCGTAATGCTACAGCATTAACAACTAATAAGGAATGACTCACCGATTATGTAAACACAAGAATGTGTAAAAAATCATTTTTATTGTTCAGTCCCTTTTTGATAGGCTCCAGTGTACTTGTGTTGACTTAGGCATTCACAAGCAAATATATGACAGTGTCAAAAACAAGGCTTCCAAACTGAGCAATTTGCTTTACTGTCACGTTTCGGCAGCTAAGGGCACAAGCCTTCATGCATCTTCTTTTCCTACTAATGGAGTGCAAATTAATCCACTAGGATTTAAACACAAACACTCGGAAGAGCAGAAAACATGACGGGAGCAAGCTTTCTTAGCCTTCTTTTCCGGTGTAGCATTAAAACCTGTATAACGTAGGCATCAGTGGGAAACACTGAAAGATAAGACAGCCGCTCTAGTGTAAAATGCCTGCCAGATCTTCATGCGGAAAACTAAAAAGAAATGTTATTTATTTATGGGGATATGTTTTTATTTTTTGAAACATCAGCATTTCCTTTAATGTTTTTTTGTCAGTTTGGTAAGCCTCATGAAGTTTCAGCTGCTACTGTCACTTTTCTTCTTGCTTTCCTGTGTAACAACCTGTTTTAATTTAACGTTTATCAATACATTTCATGAGACATCGGCTGTAAAGGTAGCACAGACGTTGTGGCAGAAAAGAAAATGTTGACATGGATGTCTGGAGCTACAAGAAAGGACAAAATAAGACATGAGACAATCAGAGGTATAGCAAAATTAGGAGAAATGTCTAAGAAAGTACAGAAAAGTAGGTTGAAGTGGAATGGATATGTGATGAGGACAGACAATGAATATGTGGGCAAAAGAGTGATGGGAATGGAAGAACAGGGGAAGAGAAAGTGAGGGAGGCCAAAGTAGAGGTGGCTGGATGAAACAGGTGCAGGACCAAGCTGTATGGAGAAGGTTGATCAAGCACATTGACCCCACATAGAAATGGGAAAAGAAGAAGAGAAAGAAAATATATGCAGGATATTAACAGTCAGGTGCATTCAAGGAATGTGCAACCACTGTAGTCCTCAATAAGCCGAGATTAGACAGTCAATTCTAGAACTTTCTCAATCCATTTCGGGATTGTGTGGGTCAGAGGCTATCCCACTGGGACTTGGCAAAAGGCTGAAAATAGGCCTAGGCAGCACTCTAATCCATTACAGGGACCATTCTCACTGACACATACACCATACTCACACACAGTAACAATATGAAAGTGCCCATTAATATAGGCCAAATAAATAAATAAATTAAATCCATTTGTAATTCGTTCAGTCCTGGAGCACGTCTAGCCATAGTCATTTTCATGAAATGGGACATGCAAAGCTGTTTAGTTATGACAAATATTACAAAAAAGCAAAAGTAAGAGGCACACTTTATTACAGTGAGTGACCTTTATGGACATCTAGTGAATGTGGCACTCTGGTGGTAAATTATAGGGGGACCAAATTCATTTTGTATCTCATTATTGTTTTGCTGTTAATTAAGGAAAATGAAACAATTAAGCAGTTTGAGTCTTCAAGAGCGAGTCAATGAAAATTAATTCAAAAGAAGTTAATTAGCAGCAAAAACTGGTCACTAATTAAGAAGAGGGTTAAAATAAAATCCTACAGCCACTGCAGCCCTCCAGGACCCCTGCAATACGGTATAGTTTTTTATCCCACGTAAGTTAACATGATATAGAACTTCCACAGCTATATCTGTAAAACTGATTGTTAATTAAGCCAGTTAGGAAATAGTCTTATTGCTAGCATGGACTGGTAGAAAAGTTTGCAGATAGGCATACAGTTTTCTGAATGTTTCATATTAGCATTTGAAAGTACGGCTGTAGGACCAAACTTGGAGAAATTTGCAACAAGATAAGTAAGCGTTAAAGAAAACCTTACTTCAATATTGATCTTTCTTTTTTTTGTGTGACTCGTTTTGCTTTGAAATTTTACTAAAACTTTTAAAACGAAGATATTTGGTCTGTGAAATTGTTTGAAAACGTGTCACATTAGTGCCAGAACTGTCCTATGAAGAAAACTAAAAGCTGCAGAGCTTTAGCTCTGTGCACAAAGGTTAAACGCCACAAGGTACCACATTCATATCTAGACAACCTTTTCTTTTCTGTGCTTGCATTTTAAACTTTTACAGTAAGGAAAATCATTTAACTCACCCATTATAACTTAAAGCATTTGTAGGAGAGACATGCTGGTGCACTGCTTCTCTTCTGTTTGCGTTCAAGCTGCTGTGAAGACTTCAGACAGCAGAAATAACTTGCGGATGTAAAGATTACTAGTGCACACCTATCTCAGATTGCTGTCCCACACTTGGAAAAGCAGCCAGTGATGGCCACTTCCTACTCATACACACAGTCCACGCTATCAAAAGTGATAAAGAGGAAAATATTCCAAATATACAAGTTGGTGTAACTGCTTTCAAGGTAAACTAATTAGAAGTTGAAATTGCACAGAATGTTTTTCTATTTTAAGATAATATAGCTTGCAAATTTGGCAGTGCTTTACAAAAGAAGAATTCTGAAATATTAAAATTGTGTACAGCACAATCTGTACAAACTTAAAACTGAACTATCTTGACAAATTTCTGTGAAGTATTAGTGTATCACATTTCTACAAAATTGGTCCATTGAGTTGTTGGAGCTGAGTTGTTTCATGCGGACACACAGACAAACATGAGCTATTGCAATAGGTGCTTTATGCATTATTCGTGAACATACCTAAAAACCAACCCTTGAAAACGGGTACCCACAATCACAGTGACCACCACACCAAAATAAAATTTAGACAGGAAAAGGAACTGAAAAGCATGAAATAAAGCTATGTACTTTTATCCACTATTATACCCTTTGCCATTTCATGTCTATAAATTAACAGTGTGCTTTTTTAATCTTGTAAGCCTTATGACATTATTACATACTTGCACACTCACACTGCACACAACAGAACCGTTGAGCAAGCCATCCCTCTTCACACCTTCTTTGGCAGAACCTCCAGGACATCCACCACGTTGTAGGCACAGATATGACTCAGGACACCATTTTGTTCTTCACTAGGACAAAGTCGTGAGGTGTCCAATATCAATCCTAGTTTGAGGGCCCTTCAATGTGTCTTAAAATGAGACACATGAACCACAATCACTTCTGAGAGATACTAAATCCACCCACAGCATGACACCTGGACCTTCCCACATGAACCCAGGGCAGAAACTCAAAATTTGCCCTGGTGTATTCAAGAGAAAGCTGGCATCCATTATACACCTATTACTGTGAATCTTGCGTAAAGAGAAAAACTTTAAAAGGCATGATTAGTGAAGTGTTTCTTCACAGGGATGAGGGCCAACAGCCAATGGTTATTCTTTTTCTTATTATTATATTATTATTTGGCAGATACCTTTATCCAAAATGACTTACAAAGCAAGTTGTACAAAAGGTGCAAACATCAAAACAACAGTGAACAAGATAAAAAAACAAGCACAAAGGAGTTGATCTACTTCACAATTACACCGAGAACTAGACTTAAGAAAAAATCAGTACTCTAAGCTCTTTTTTCAGTACAACAGCAGCAATCCTGTAGGAGAGAACTAAGCAGTTCCAAAATATTTAACGTAAAGATGCGTTTTCAAAAGATGCCTAAGCAAGCAAATTGGGTGCAATACAAATAGATAAAGGGAGATCACTCCACAGCTTTCGAGTAAGAATGGAAAAGCTTTGTCCAGTCTTGGCACATTTGGCAAACAGAGGAATGGTCAGCAGATAGGCAAAGGCAGAATAGAGACTTCTTGAAGGATGCATGGAGAGACCAAGGATTGGAGATATTGAGGAGCAGATCCAATCAGAGAACTGGAAACTCAAATAACCCAGTGGAAGAGTGAAATATTGGAAAGAATTACCAATGGGAGCATACTGTGGGATACCATAGGTGAGAATGTAAAGATTTGTAACTAAAAGAACCTGAAACTGGTTGTTTAGTTGAATGACTGAAATAATATGAAGTGAATAGCATATAAATCTGGGATCCTAGGCTGGATTTGTGTTCTTGGTTAATTGGTCCAGTATGACTGATAGCAGCTGTTAGCTTGGATGAAAAGTTCATAAATAGTTTTTGCTTTATGCCTGATGTTACCAAGATACAGAGCTGCCATGGCCCTGTATTAAAAAACAAAAAAACAAGAATTCATGTAAAAGAGGATAGATGGCTGACTTTAATGTGTTAAAAATTTTGGATACTCTTTAAAAATTAACCATAGTGGTGGAGAAAAATTGTACCCTTCATCATTCTTAACCCACCTTTTTCTGATTGCAATGGCTAATGGGATGACAGTCTGTTAGTGTTTTTTATAAACTGACTAAGAAACAGAATGAAACAATTTGATCAAAGATTACAAATATGTCTTCCTCTTGCAGCAATTACTCTTTTGTTACAGACTGAAAAGTAAATATAAATATATTTACTCCATTGAGACACAGAAGAAGCTTGTGATTGCACTGGAGGCGGTTTAATGACAAAAAATGTTAGATCTTATTCAATTTTAATATGTTAAATATCGTGTTTCTCTTGTTAACAGGTTATGTGTGCCTGGTATTGGATTATTTTGATATCCTTGTCTGCACATTCACATCTAAATCCTTACAGTTGCATGAAGCAGAAAGGTAGTTGACATGCTTCACACCAGAGATCCAGCTATTTGTTCTTTTATTACCGTTAATTTGGCATAATTTACATGTAGTGCTGCTCATACTGTATTCCAGACGTGTACAAATTAGGTGAGAGTGCATAGTTACAGCACATGCACATTGGCAGCTCACCTCAGGGCATGCTGCCGCTTTAAAAAGACATCATTTGAATTCTGGGCCACACCGAGGAAAATTTACAAAGCCTGCATTTTTATTGAGGGGGGTTTCTGATATGAATATTAATCATTCGTTTGTCATCTTGCAGGAATCTGCTTGTTTGTCTAAATTTCAAGGGTACATTGAGATATCTTATGGGTGATGCAGGATTCTTAACCTCAGGCTGAAAATGTAAATGGGAAAATACAAGCGGAAGAATATTTCATTTTAGCAAAAGAAGATGAGTATTCAAAGGAAAGTATTAACAAAGCTTAGATTCAAATGCTGAAGATCTCAGTTTTAATATGTAAAGGAGATATTGGGCTGTGTAACTGGAGCTTAACCTGCATAGTCATTAAAATTTTAGTGTTACATGAAAATGAATCATGCTAAATGTACCTACACATAATGAATAGTGCTCAATCCATCTACCCATGAGTCTTTTTTACTGAAACCTCTTAATTCAATTTCAGAGTTGCATGTATCAGGCCTCAGATGCAACTTAAAAGAATAACTCTTTAAAAAAACAGAGATAATGGCAACTTCATTCTATTATGTTTGGGTCGCCAAGATTTTTAAATTTCTGAGTAGGGACAAATCATGTGCTATCTATCTATCATATATATATATATATACACACTATATATAGCCGTCATCTACGGCTTCACCAGCGTAGAAGTGAAACAGGACACAGAGGAGGGCCCTGCCTGGCTCCCTACTCCTGATGTCACATTTCCCCCTTTCCTTGGCCTGCAGTCTCTGTCTCAGATTAGCGCGAATATGTCACTCCTGAAAGCGTGATGAGAGAAGTCGCAAAATCATGAATCATGTTCAAGCAAATTCTAGAAAAAAAATCGATTTAAATCCTTGAAGTAGCTAAATCGTTCACTAGCTAAGCGTATGTAAGATATGCCCGAGGCTGGCACATGAATGAGGTGGGCCCCGACCCACTCCCGTCGGGCTGCTGCGTCTCTCTCGGATTTGCACAAGCGAACTATGATACTATGTACAAGCAAATTATAGAAAAAAAATTATCTAAATCCATTAAGTAGTTCTCTCGTGAAAAGCGAATAGATATACAGACAGACAGATGTTGGATTTTATATATATATATATATATATATATATATGTATATATATATATAGTGGGGAACAGCCCGGATACAGACAGGCAGACACCGCAGGTTTAACACCCAACACATATTTATTGTACATATTCTATTTACAGTGCAGCACACAACCCAATACTCCCCCAAAGTCCAGGCCTCTCAACAATGCCTTTGCCTCTCAGGTCCGCCTCCACTCTCCTCCCAAGCTCTGTCCTTCCTCCACCTGACTCCAGCCATTGAATGGAGGGAGGTGGTCCCTTTTAAAATCACCCGGACGTGCTCCAGGTGCCTCCCAATAAGCGACTGCTGGAACTCCCTGGTGTGGCGGAAGTGCCGGCTGTGCACCCTGAAGCACTCCAGGTGTCCCTGGTCTTCTTACCCCCAGCACTTCCGGGTGTGGTGAAAGTGCTGAGGGCCAGGGCTCTTCAGGCATCCAAGCGCCCCCTGGTGGTGACCACGGGCCCCTATAGGGTTGAACTTCCAAGCTCTGTTCCCGTGGTCCACATAACATCCAGGGCGACTCCCCTCTCATGGTCTGGAGGAGGCATAGTCCCTCTTACGATCCTTTTGGGCATCCCGGGTGGGTACCGCCCCCAGCTGCTTGCCACTATATATATATATATATATATATATATATATATATATATATATATGCAGTACAGTACAGGCCAAAAGTTTGGACACACCTCCTCATTCAATGTGTTTTCTTTATTTTTATGACCATTTACATTGGTAGATTCTCACTGAAGGCATCAAAACTATGAATGAACACATGTGGAGTTATGTACTTAACAAAAAAAGGTGAAATAACTGAAAACATGTTTTATATTCTAGTTTCTTCAAAATAGCCACCCTTTGCTCTGATTACTGCTTTGCACACTCTTGGCATTCTCTCGATGAGCTTCAACAGGTAGTCACCTGAAATGGTTTTCCAACAGTCTTGAAGCAGTTCCCAGAGGTGTTTAGCACTTGTTGGCCCCTTTGCCTTCACTCTGCGGTCTAGCTCACCCAAAACCATCTCAATTGGGTTCAGGTCTGGTGACTGTGGAGGCCAGGTCATCTGCCGCAGCACTCCATCACTCTCCTTCTTGGTCAAATAGCCCTTACACAGCCTGGAGGTGTGTTTGGGGTCATTGTCCTGTTGAAAAATAAATGATCGTCCAACTAAACGCAAACCGGATGGGATGGCATGTCGCTGCAGGATGCTGTGGTAGCCATGCTGGTTCAGTGTGTCTTCAATTTTGAATAAATCCCCAACGGTGTCACCAGCAAAACACCCCCACACCATCACACCTCCTCCTCCATGCTTCACAGTGGGAACCAGGCATGTGGAATCCATCCGTTCACCTTTTCTGCGTCTCACAAAGACACGGCAGTTGGAACCAAAGATCTCAAATTTGGACTCATCAGACCAAAGCACAGATTTCCACTGGTCTAATGTCCATTCCTTGTGTTTCTTGGCCCAAACAAATCTCTTCTGCTTGTTGCCTCTCCTTAGCAGTGGTTTCCTGGCAGCTATTTGACCATGAAGGCCTGATTCGCGCAGTCTCCTCTTAACAGTTGTTCTAGAGATGTGTCTGCTGCTAGAACTCTGTGTGGCTTTTATCTGGTCTCTGATCTGAGCTGCTGATAACGATTTCTGAGGCTGGTGACTCGGATGAACTTGTCTTCAGAAGCAGAGGTTACTCTTGGTCTTCCTTTCCTGGGTCGGTCCTCATGTGTGCCAGTTTCGTTGTAGCACTTGATGGTTTTTGCGACTCCACTTGGGGACACAATTAAAGTTTTTGCAATTTTCCGGACTGACTGACCTTCATTTCTTAAAGTAATGATGGCCACTCGTTTTTCTTTAGTTAGCTGCTTGGTTCTTGCCATAATATGAATTTTAACAGTTGTCCAATAGGGCTGTCGGCTGTGTAGTAACCTGACTTCTGCACAACACAACTGCTGGTCCCAACCCCATTGATAAAGCAAGAAATTCCACTAAATAACCCTGATAAGGCACACCTGTGAAGTGAAAACCATTTCAGGTGACTACCTGTTGAAGCTCATCGAGAGAATGCCAAGAGTGTGCAAAGCAGTAATCAGAGCAAAGGGTGGCTATTTTGAAGAAACTAGAATATAAAACATGTTTTCAGTTATTTCACCTTTTTTTGTTAAGTACATAACTCCATATGTGTTCATTCATAGTTTTGATGCCTTCAGTGAGAATCTACCAATGTAAATGGTCATGAAAATAAAGAAAACAAATTAAATGAGGAGGTGTGTCCAAACTTTTGGCCTGTACTATATATACAGTATATATGTATATATATATAAAGCCAAATTTCCCTATCTATCTATCTGTCTATTTATCTATCTAAGATAAAGCCTCAGAAACAAAAATCGCAATTTAATGTGTGTTACGTTACATATTGTTCAGTACAAATCCTACTTAATAAATAATGCCGACCAAATAGAAATATTTCGATTGTATACCTCAGAGGCCGAGTTCCAGCATGAGTCTACGGAAATGAACTATATCATTACAGCATTATTTCAAGTGATAAAAAGAAAATAATCAGTCAAGCTTTACAATAATAAGAATAATAATAATAAAACAAAATAATAATATACAATTAGCAAATTCAAAATTACATACAGTAAAAGATAGTAGAATGTAATTATAAATAAAGAAACAAAACTTTGCGATATTAAAAGGATAATAAAAGCTTTTAGTGTTACTTATCTTCACTTCATATATTCAATTAATTAATCAATTAAATAATTAATATGTATTTTCAATATTCGTATTATTCTTTTTGTACTCGATGAGAACATTCATTAAGGTCAGAGGTGAAAATTTATCAAATAGAACAAAAAGTGACACATAAACTTCAAAAGAGAAAGAAACTTCAATGGTGTTAACTCTGACCTTTCTCTCTTTGTTAATGCATAATTTCAAAGAGACTTTTGAAGAATATTAAAACAACAGCAAAAGATTCAACATCAATTTAGGACCAAGAATATTCATTTTTTTCATTTCATTTTCTAACCTGTTTTGTCCTGAACAGGGTCGTAGAGGGTGGTGGAGCCTATACAAGCCAGCACAGGGTACAAGACAGGAACAAACCCTGGAAAGGGGCCAGTCCATTGCAGGGAAACATACATACACACACACAAACCTCAACAACACACTGCGACCATCGCCAATCCTCCTAACTTGCATTTCTTTGGACTGTGGGCAGAAACCGGAGCACTTGGATGAAACCCATACAGACACAGGGAGAACATGCAAACTCCAAGTAGGAAAGACTAAGGATGCAAACCCTGGTTTTCTTACTGTGAGAAAGCAGTGCTACCACTGTGCAAATGTGCCACCCTGGACAAAGAATGGACATGAAAATATTACATGTAGCCTAGAAATTTTGAAATTAATTTTAACAATCTTTGAAGATATAAAACTAGATGACTGTCAATTTGACTACCAAGTTCTTCCCAGATGAAGGCAGATGTAACTCTTCAATGAGAAAATATCAAATTATTGCTGATACAAATGCTATTTTCTCATCTCATACGTTCCAATTTCCAGCACTTCCCGTTTCACATATATTATTCATATTTAATGCAAAAAGCACCTGCTACCACGTCTGTCTTTTTTGTCCATCCGCATGAAACAACTCACCACCCAGTGGACTGATTTTGTTGAAACTGACTCCGCTCCTTCTAGTTCACTGTCCATAAAAGCTCTGGCTTTCCTGAAGGAGGTGGTATTTTGGTAAGAGCAACCCGCAGGATGGAGCACCCAAGTAAATTGACCCTGATTTGCGAGTAGAGGCAAAATCAATTTTTGATAGCCTTTTGTAGCCTGAACACAAGAGTAAAGACAGCAAAGAAGCGTACCTTTTTGTTGTTTTGTTACAATATTAAATAGGACGACCCCGTTGACGTCCCAAATTTTCTTCTAATGCCCTGCCACAACAGATATTTAACTCTTCATCGCATAGTTTTTTCAAAAAATGTTTAATGTGTAAATAATTTGAGTTGCAATTACTAACAGACTTCCCAACACCAACAGCACATCAATTAATTCCGTTTTTAACATCACTTGAATTAGAACCTGCCATCATTGAAAGCCATTGAGGCACCAGAAGCCTAATTGAGCTAAGTTTTGAACTACATGGCATTATAAAGTTCTGTTAAAAAGCATATACATACATAAAATATTTAGTCTTCTAATGTAAGTAATTGCATTCTGTTAATGCCATTCTTTTTGATATAACTCATGGTTACATAAATATGTGTTAAACAAAAACCTTTAATTGACTTTTGGTCAAGTAACTAAAAAAATTAAAATGCCTCAGTTTTCAAATCTAATAATTTAACTAAGTCCCAGAATGCACCTGATCGCATCCATACAACTTGTCTGCATATTTTGCAGTTTAGCATTTTTGACCTTTTTCGATTCTTTTATCGATTTTGTTTTGGCCTAAGGTTTTGGACAAATTTGCTAGTTCTTTTTGACTATGACTTTTCTTTCATTTTTGGATTTTTACTTATTCATCATGTTTCTTCTAATGTCAGATCATTCATCTCTTCACTCCATCCAGGGTTTGCCTTGTCTTGCAACTGTGCTGTACCTTCAGGATGCTGTCTAGCAGAAGACTGGGCAATTAGCATTTTGTAGGACTCGACCTATTTTACTCAAAAAAAAAAAGTATGCAAAAGTCTAACATAACTGTCACTCTTCTACTTCTCTAACCTTATTCTAGTTTTTTTTGTTTTTTTTTTCGCTCATCAGCTGTTGTTAGTATATTGGACTTCAGCTTTTATTTACCTGGAGTTGTTTTACTATATCATGTAGTACATCACCTTAACTTTGGGTGACATTAAATTATAGAAATGTATTGTGACAGTTCCCTTTAGGCAAACTTGGAATTAATCACAAATTATTACTGACAGCAGATAAAATACATTAATTCCTTGATTCAGAATCTCTGCCGCTGCACCACACCATTTTTTTCATCATTCAATAGTAAAGGGACAACTTAACTCAGAATGCTAATTGAAATAAAAAAGAAGATACAGCTAAATTATATTTCATTAAAGTCTCATTTCCACTTTCTTTGGGCCATCAACTTTCCTTACATCAAATAGGACTGGAAGTGGAGTTTGGAGAAAGCTGCACCTTGTGCTAGAACACCGTGATTGCAGAATTTCAGTCTTCAAAAATGATTCCCCTTACTTTATATAGGGAAAAAACACAGAACAAGTATAATGTGACAGCTGAAGTACAAAATATGATGCTGAACTGGAAGTTTTAACAACAGCCAGGAGACTCAGTAGAAGAACAAAATAAGATTTCTGACAAAACCTGAACACTAATGTGGGTGAGGGAATTAATGCAAAAAGTAAATTTATGGTAGAGCCCACAAGGGTTTGTTATTCTATGTTGCTGAAGTGGGGACTTAACTGCACGTTCTGTCCCCTAATAAGCATAAAACATCAAAATACTGAAATGTGAATATTTAAACAAAAGGGGCTGGTCTCTACAAATTCTAACAGAAAGGGTGCAGAAGCACAAAGATTCAATCAACTAAAAAATAAAATACTAAGATCTGTGTGTCCAGTTCTCCTGAGCAATCTGATTTGGTGTGACTGGTCAGTCTGGCTTTGGTGATGTGGTGAAAGAAGAAGCGTGAGTGTGAGACGCACAAAGAGGAGGAACGGCATAAGAAGTGTGCCAGGAGTCACCGTCAAAGATAGCAAGAATAAAAGTGGACAGGAGGTGAGGAAATTAATGACAAAGTAATGAGGATGAGAAGCAGGCTTTACAGTAACAGAGATGTTCACACAGGCAAATACAGAGGAAAGGCGCTGAAGGCACACGTAAGGCAAGAGACAGGAAATATTTTTAATTTCTTGTGTTGCCCGTCTTTGATAGGTGCCGTGGCTAGTTTTTAATGAATACATAGGATGTCAAAATGATGAACTTCTGCTTTCGAAAAAAATCAAGTCAAGTTAAGTCAAGTTGGGGAGCATGCACTGGTACATTGCATTGCTGCACCCACCACACGATCCTGGTTGGCAACCCCCCAGGCAGATGCGCGGTCCAGTTCCACCCTTCGGAAATGACCCCCTGAAAAAAACAGATCTGATAATCTTATGATTGTCTGCTTTTATACTTGCCTTTACATCACACCATCAGTCATGCGTTTATACAGTCAGAGAGAAGCATGTTGCACGATTAGGTGGCAACTAATCTGCCATCTTGGATCCAATTGGAAAATTGAGTGCCTATAAAAAGTAGTCACTCCCTTGGAAAGTTTCATATTTTATTGTTATACAATGTTCACTTTTGTGGCACTGGTAAACAAAACAAAAACACTCTTTAATGCCAAAGTGAAAACAAACAGATCTCTGTAAACTGGTCTAAATTAATTACTCATATAAAACTCATAAGTTTTCATATGTCAAGTGAAGTATTAACATGTCTCCCCTAATTGGTTTTGAAAGTCATAGAATTAGTTCAATGGAAATCACCTGTCTGGTGTTTCAATTGAATGAAATATAAATGCACTTCTGTATGTGGAAGGGCCAACTTGTGGTACGTCAGTGCAAGAGCTAATCTTAGAAACATAATGTTTGATCCTAAATTCATTATAGTGCTTGTTTAATTTCTATAGAATACCAGTTTCTTAGAGCTACTTAAAATATGGTATAGCCTTTTACCACAAGTAAGTTAACAGGAGACAGAACTTTCTTAGCTATATCTGTAGAACAGAGTGTTAATTAAGACAGTGAGGAAATAGTCCTACTGCTAACATGGACAGTTAGATGTGTTTGCAAATAGAATAGGAGATGGCATACAGTTTTTTGACCACGTCTTATGTGCTTACATGCCATGCAGCATCTTGACATAATATAAATACAATTACCTCACCATAAACTTGTGATACAGGTATAATATTGCACAACCTGAGCCACTTTATAAAGCACGGATTTACATATGATGGCAATATCATTTTTAAGATGAAATGCAGCAAAATATGTTTATTACATTATACAGATATAATTTTAACATCATTTAAATAATCTATATTGTTAATAATTAAACATGTGAGGACACGGTGTGGCAGCGCTAGCAAAGATCTGGCGCCTCGTTCTGGGATTGTTCCCGCCTCGCGCTGTATTCTTGCTGGGGCTGGTGTGACACTGGATGAATAGATGGATAAAATAATGTAACATGTATGTGAAACATGTACTATGAAGATATTTCAATGTTCCTTAAAAGTTTTGAAGAATCTGCATCTTAAGCTTACAGATGGCTTGACATCTATTATATAGCTGATTGTGTGGTGATTGGGTACTTGGAGAAAGAAAATTAATGACAGGAATTGGAGGTTAGCACATTTGAAAGAGACAGTACTGCTGCAATAAATTATTTCATCTAAGGTAGCACTTGGCGCAGCTTGCATCTTGTGTGAGGCAGGAACAATCTCTGGACGGGGTGCCAGCTCGTCACTATCACTGCGCCACAGTGTTCCCATGTTTAATAACATGTATTAATTCCTATCATCATGAAAATATAGTATACATCTCAGTATTTAATTTATTCAGAGAGCTGTAATATTATGAATGTAATGAATTCTGTGTCCTGTTGGAGGAAGAGAAAGCCCATTTAAAAGCCCATTTAAGAAGCATGTAGTGATTCACACACATAAAGCACATAGAAGATCAAATACAAAAAAAGCATTTAACGTGCTACTTTAGTTACAATGGGATTTGAGAAACTAGTAAATTAAACGATTTTAAGATGAAGTTTATGATGTTCTACTTAATGACAAAATAAACTACATGATTAAAGTGGAAATTTTGGTATTAAAGCTTCTAGCTTTTTTCCCCACTGTGTCCCTATTTTTTTGTCTTTTCTCTGTACCCTAATAAGCTTCCATATGACATTCAGATGGTGGGCTATGACTTGCCTTTTCACGGTGACTTTGATATCTGGCGAATTCGTTTTTATTTTGAGCACTGTGCAACTTTGTGAACTTAAACTTTCAAGTTTCTCTGACACTTTATGTCACTCGATCAACTTCCTTTTGTTGTTTATACCACTGTTTAAATCAACAAATAGTACATTTTCCTTGCCTCCACTTGGTATTTGCTGAACTTCTTCTATTTTCTCCTGTGCTTTTGTCATTGTCTTTTCACAGAACGCTGAGCTTAAGAGCAATTTATATTGATTTGCATATTCAAAGAGGCGTAATTCTGGGAGGAGTTTGGGAGTGGCATGTGCACATGCATTACTTTTCAAGCTGACCAGGATTGATGTAGTGGAAGAACGTGGAAGTTGGCGTACGCATAGATTCATGCATCTGGATTTTTTTGTGCATACACACATTTTCGCTTTTGTCCGTACACCATGTTTTAGCGTTATGCATGAGGCCTCAGGACTTTTGTAATGCAGTTGTTTGTCATTATCTTGTCTCATTCATCTAATACTGTAAGTTGATTGCTTTTGCTGAGTTTTAAGGGTCTACATTGTATTTTCTGGATTTGACCTGAAGTTCTTTGGTGAAGCAAAGACTTATTTTTGCGTATACTACTCAGTAATTGGAGTCAACAGTGTCTATGTTGTGGTCATGGTAGTTGTATAGAATGTTGAGCCATTTGCTATTGATTAGTATGTGGTCGAGTTGCACATATGTATTCTCTGCATTAATGTTCGGATTTCCATGATCTGCCTGGGCAATGTTTTAATCTGCTGTATGCGGGATGTACGTTCTTGCTCTCAAACAGCTCAATCATGAGGTGTACATTTTTGCTTATTTCATTGCAAAACACATAGCAGCCACTATCCTTGGTTTGACTATATGGATGTCACGCCCAGTTCTTGCACTAAAGTCCCCAGGAATGATAATATGGTGGTGAGGTAGAATAGTTTCCAGTATCACCTTGATATTCTATATTGAGATGATTGTGACTTTCGGATTACCTTTCAGATGGGTGGCAGTTATCTGATTTTATACTTTTTGATGCTAAGATTTAGCCATCTTCAATTCACTGGGCACAAGCTAAATAGATGATTTTCAGCCATTTAAAATTTTGAGTTAATTTTTGCTTGATGTTCCTGACTTGGGTTTAATCAAAAATGTGTCTGTTTTCTTGAATGGTGATGATCTGTCTGTATTTTCGAATGTGGATAGATGATCTTGGTGTTAAAATATTCACATCCCGATTGTAGTTGATCTTCCACTTCAGGTTTGTCCAAGGTCCAGACGCTGATTGTGGCTACAGTCAAATTTTCTCAGAATTTCACTATTCATGAGTTCATACCTTGTGATTTGTCAGTGATCCATGTTTTTTCAGTGAGTCCATTGCTCAAAATCATTCTGTCCTTGCATTCTTGTTCCTGTCATCAGTTCGATGTTTTTACGGTGCAGTTAGCTACCCCTGGACCAACCCAGTGCCGGAAATGAAATGGCTAAACCAGTAAGTACTAAACAGTAGTGGCAACAATGAATTTAGCCATCCAAACAGCAGCAAAATAGAAGGACATTCTCATGGAAAAACCTGGTGCAGTCTGCAAGAAGCCTGTGCATTGCCAGAAAATACTGAGAACTTTTGTTTTTCAGGCAAGACAATGATCCCAAGCATAAACCCAAAGTTACACACAAACTGCTTAAACACAACAATGTTAGTGTCCTGGGGTGGCCCAGTCAGCATCCATATCTCAGTCCACTTTAGAATTTATGGCTGGATTTGAAAAATGCTTTTCACTCATGATCTCCATGCTACCTGACAGAGCTTGAGCATCTTTGCAAAATAGACTGGGGGGAATCATCTCAAAGAACAGACTACCAAATTAATCAGTGTGCACACACACACACATCTCTTTATACAGCAGCCTAATAGAATACATTAGTCCATACACCAAGATCAATTTAAAAGCTTGTCTGAGTGAATTCATTACTGTTTTTTTAAGGTGACAAATCTAAATAAGACACAAAAGGACTAAAGTCACTTGCTTCCAATACTGGTAATAGTGTCTAGTCTAGTCTAGAGTTGTGCAAACATTATTTAGGAGGACTAACATGACTCCATGTATGACTCTTAAAAGGGGAAGCCCCAAACACTTCATTACATCAATAACTGAGGTGAAAATGCAAATGTCTGGCTTGAAAAAGAGAGGCAGAGAGAACGAATGCTAGTGAAGAATACAGCAACCAACTTTTCTCTTGATCAGCTTACTTTCACATGGTGCTGCCTTTAAGTAGGGGAGGACTGTGACTAGCAGTGCATTACTCTATTTGTATACAGTGATATGAATGATCAGTATCTCTCCGTCTTTTTTGATGCCACCAAGTTCTTACCTATTATAATCAGAGGTGGGTAGAGTAACCAAAAATTGTACTCAAGTAAGAGTAGCATTACTTTAAAACAATATTACTCAAGTAGAAGTAAAAAGTAGTCATCCAAAAAATTACTCCAGTAAGAGTAAAAAAGTATTTGGTGAAAAGACTACTGAAGTACTGAGTAACTGTTTGATCATAATAAAAGATTTATTTTTTAGAAATGTTGTAATAAGATATAAAAATATAAAATATTGTGCAAATGCTGCTATTTCCAAATAATAAAATAAAAATGAGCAAAAATAAATAACATCTTTACAAAATAAAGATGCACAAATAACACAAAGTTCCAAATCTCAGTTTTTCACAACAAAGCTTTTGAAGCCATTACCTACAGTAGGTAACATGTATGTTTGAACAGTGTAAACTACTAACAGTGACAAGATATACTGTACACTGATAGTATAATACTGCATATGCACTTGCCCTCCAAATAGCATAACTGATAGAAAATAACACTAGAACAAGGCACCTCGTCCTGTTCTTAATCCTACTTTTTGCAAAAATTGATTTATTTGTATGAAATGATTGCAATAAAATTAATAAAATTTAAAAAAAAACAAGATAGCTTGTGCGCGTACAAGAAGTCTCACTTTACCTTGACTGTCTATGTCTGTGCATGTTTGGTTAAAACATGCTTGTTCTTCACTCAGTGAAGTGATGGTTAAGCTTCAGCAGGAGTTGGCTCTCTTTTTTCATGTACAGTGGAACCTTAGATTGCAAGTAACTTGCTTTGCGAGTGTTTTGCAAGACGAGCTAACATTTGTAATAAATTTTGACTTGATAAATGAGCGAGGTCTTGCAATATGAGTAGTCCGTATACGTATTTTCTGCTGAGCGTCACGTGATCACACCTGAGCTGATGGTTCTTCTCTCTCTCGCTGCGGGATTATTGGCAATCGTCAGTCGGCGTGCCTCACTCATATAGTCAACATCCGTACGAGCGTATACTGTTTACTACAGCATTGTGACCACGTTTGTGTGTTGTAACATGTGAGTCCCTGTCTTACACCTTAAAACATGAAGCTGAGTCTCAATACTTTAGCGACACCATCTTTATTCAGCTTGAAACAGGAACAGCGCGGTTATTTATTGTAGTGGGATCTGCCACTCTCCCATTCACAGACACAGCAGTCAGGCAGGGTCATGCCCAGGTTAGTGGCCAAGTAATACTGTGCCCTGCGCATTTATAATGTACCTTGTTCCTTGTATCACCCATCAACAGCAGGTGCTTATAGCATGACCGTGATCTTTTCGGATTCACTTTTACGGCTAACTGCTACAGCGCTGGGTGCCTGCAGGTTGCTTTGGGATGCTCTTCCGTGTGTCGTCCTGTTGGGTGAAATCCCACAAGAGTTTAGAAATTCACTCACACCAGCCATGATTCTTTTCAAAGGTAAAGTGCAGGTTGAATTTGTTTTATGTATTTTTACTTTATATTTTGTACTAGCAAAATACCCGCGCTTCACAGCGGCGAAGTACTGCTTTTAAATTTTTATTAAGAAGAAAAGTAAACTTTTTTAGGGCCACTGCCAGTAAAAATAGTTGCCTCAATTAGGTTCTTTTGCAGGTCTTCTAATTGTTTAATTAATGTATTATTTAGCTAAAGTACAGTGACCAGATTTTTCTCGGGGCAACCTGGGACACCAGGCAGGGGGCCGGAGCCCCCCAGAAGCCAGATAGACTTTAATAATGGAAATGCCTATTTTCGTGCTTCCTGCATCTTATTCTGTACCAGTTTCTTCCATTTGAAACAATCATATTATTAAACCACAAACATATACCGATTTTCAAAGTAGGGTTCTATACCATTGTATGCTGTTTTTTGTGAAATTACAGGCTAGATCTTGCCAAAAACAGTTTGTGAAAATTGACTGAAAGACACGCTTTCCTGAAGAGCAAATAAACTCATTAGTGTACATTATTAGGTCAGTTACACTTGCAGGATAAACCTGCTTCATTCACAATATTGCATCCCACATACATGTACTACTGCTTGTGCATGTCCCGACTTCAAAAGAAGAAACAGCAAACCAAATTCCAAAGAGGCAAGGGAAGAAGCAATGTCACTCTGCACTCTCAACTAAAGGAAAACAAAGTAAAATACAGCTGTAAGTGTAAGGAACAGGCAAGCATCCACAAATGTTGTTGTGACTTGTGTCAAATATTCATTCATTCATTATTAATATATAAATTAATATTATCAGATTCACAACTACGAAGAAATTTACAAAGAGTACAGTCTGTAAACTTGAGACTATACAGTAAAGTGTGTACAGCAGTACTTACTTAAAGAATAAAGAACTAAAATTAAAGTTAAAAAAAAATAAACTTTGTCAGCACTTTCAATTTTGTCCTACAAAATAAATTGGCAAGTTTAACTCTTTTAAGTTTAAGCTTTAACTTCAGTGA
>JANRMT010062811.1:10239247-10344158 GCA_026402145.1 Polypterus bichir lapradei | reverse complement strand
ATCCCACAAGAGTTTAGAAATTCACTCACACCAGCCATGATTCTTTTCAAAGGTAAAGTGCAGGTTGAATTTGTTTTATGTATTTTTACTTTATATTTTGTACTAGCAAAATACCCGCGCTTCACAGCGGCGAAGTACTGCTTTTAAATTTTTATTAAGAAGAAAAGTAAACTTTTTTAGGGCCACTGCCAGTAAAAATAGTTGCCTCAATTAGGTTCTTTTGCAGGTCTTCTAATTGTTTAATTAATGTATTATTTAGCTAAAGTACAGTGACCAGATTTTTCTGGGGGCAACCTGGGACACCAGGCAGGGGGCCGGAGCCCCCCAGAAGCCAGATAGACTTTAATAATGGAAATGCCTATTTTCGTGCTTCCTGCATCTTATTCTGTACCAGTTTCTTCCATTTGAAACAATCATATTATTAAACCACAAACATATACCGATTTTCAAAGTAGGGTTCTATACCATTGTATGCTGTTTTTTGTGAAATTACAGGCTAGATCTTGCCAAAAACAGTTTGTGAAAATTGACTGAAAGACACGCTTTCCTGAAGAGCAAATAAACTCATTAGTGTACATTATTAGGTCAGTTACACTTGCAGGATAAACCTGCTTCATTCACAATATTGCATCCCACATACATGTACTACTGCTTGTGCATGTCCCGACTTCAAAAGAAGAAACAGCAAACCAAATTCCAAAGAGGCAAGGGAAGAAGCAATGTCACTCTGCACTCTCAACTAAAGGAAAACAAAGTAAAATACAGCTGTAAGTGTAAGGAACAGGCAAGCATCCGCAAATGTTGTTGTGACTTGTGTCAAATATTCATTCATTCATTATTAATATATAAATTAATATTATCAGATTCACAACTACGAAGAAATTTACAAAGAGTACAGTCTGTAAACTTGAGACTATACAGTAAAGTGTGTACAGCAGTACTTACTTAAAGAATAAAGAACTAAAATTAAAGTTAAAAAAAAATAAACTTTGTCAGCACTTTCAATTTTGTCCTACAAAATAAATTGGCAAGTTTAACTCTTTTAAGTTTAAGCTTTAACTTCAGTGAAAACGGCTCACCTCGAACGGCGTATTGACGAATGAGTGACTGAATCAGGCATCAGCTCTTATATCAGGCTCAGAGCAGAAATAATAAGATAATTCCTGGCTCAGAGCGTAGCATAGCCAAAACGTGTCGTATCACAAGGCATGGCCAATACCATCCGACGATGCGTCCGCTTCCGCCTTCTCGCCTTCCGTGCGTTTCCATACTGCAAACAATGGCCACCAGCAGGCGTCAGACTCAGAAGAAGGTCGACTAACCATCTGACGTCATGATGGGTAGAAAGTATGATTTGGAATCAGAAAGACTGAATGGGGTCTAGGCCTCTAGGGAAAAGTACACATTTTGTCGGAAAACGCCACAGGCCGGGACATTTCCTGATCTTTCGGGGACGCCGGGACAGGTGATCCAAAAATAGGGACTGTCCCGGGTAAACCGGGACGTCTGGTCACTGTAGAAAGTACTTGCAGCCGTTGATTATTCAGTGTTGTTTGCCAGCGTGTCTGCTCTGCTCGTTTTAAATTGTCATTATTAAGATACAACAAAGGGGGAAAAACTGCACAGAGAAAGGGCAAAGTGTAATGAAATCAACAAAAGAGAGTTTTCAGTGTTGTTTGCCAGCGTGTTTGCTCTGCTCATTTTAGCATTTAAATCTATATAAGACAGGCTGCCAACTACGTGGGAGGTGTGGGAATGGGGGACGCAATATAGGCAGGCAGCCAACTACGTGGGAGGCCGGGAGACGCAGGACGCATTACGCAACCTCGCCTCACCGAACTGCAGGCTATGGACGTATATATGTATGTAAATAGGATTCAGTTATGGCCATTACGCATGGAATTTCGAAATGAAATAAAAAAGTTACTTAAGTAAATGTAACGGAGTAAATGTAACTCGTTACTACCCATCTCTGATTACAATACATGTATAAGGAGATATTATTTAATAAAATTAAAGTTCCTGCAGTATCAAAATGACAAAGGAGAAATATAAAACAAAATTCCACTACCATTGGTAAGCTGGCCATCCTGGGCAACTGTAAGCACTTCACAGCATACTGCAGCACAGACGAACGTCAAGGATTCAGGTGGAAGGTGACTAAAATCTGACACTAGATCAATGATTGGTGACAACTTTCAAAATCACAAAGCATAACTTGGTCAAAATGACAATGATACCAATTACAGGCCTGGATGCAGGGAATCATTTAGCTTAGCTAAGCCCCCACCCCCCAAAAATCATGTCAAGTCCGACTATCGGGTATAATGCTACTTGTTGGATTTTTGGGACTGCACTATTCTATGCCCCACTTAGTATTTCAGACACCTTCCCTTACCATTTTAGTCTGGGGCCATGACTGCCAATCATACCCTGTAGCACCATGAAGAGAGCTAGAAATGTATTTAGTAGCAGCTGATGAAAATGACAGCTAAATTTAAAACATAACAAATTTGACAAATGAAAGGAAATCATTTAGTCTATCATGCTGATTTGTGCCGCTAAAAGCTAAGCTGTCCCAGTATCTCGAGATACTTCATAAAGGTTGTCATGGTCTCTGCTTAGACTAAATGTCTTGGTAGTTTGCTCCAAACTCCCAAAATTCTCTGTTACAAAGCAATATAACAAGTCTCTGCAGTAGCCCTTCTGACAAGAGTACACTATGCTAAACTAATGAGTCTTCAACTGTGATTTAAATGCCTAAATAGATGGGACATCTCAGATATTAGTAGGCAGATCATTGCAGACTTAGAAGCCCAATAGCTACAGGCTAAACTCTGCCTCCTACACAGGATTTATTTATTCTTTGAATTTTAAGCAAGCATTCACTTTCTGATTGTGGTGTACACTCTGAAGTATAGACAGTAATAACTTCTGTCAGGTGTGGGAGCTGAACTGTTTATGGCTTTATATGTTAAAAAGATCATTTCAAAACTGGATATGAACATAACTGGAAACCAGTGTAGTGTTTTAAGACCTAGAGATGTATGATTGTATTGTACAGTAATAAGCAAATGATTCAAACGGTGTGACATTAAAGCATTACAGAAGGCAATTCTACTCGGTACAAATCAACTAATAAAGTAAGGAACACATTCTGCACATTAGAAAATCACTTTAATTTCAAAACATTTTTCATTTGGAGAAAGCAAATCTTTAATGGCCTGAAAATTCACCTACTGATAATGAAACCTATGTATAAGATAAAAAGTCAATTTTAAGTGTATTCAAACCAAAAGTTTAAACCCTTTCAATGAAGACTCATTAGCACTGCCTTAATATGAACAGTACTTCTTCTTCTTCCTCATTTCTATGTTGTGTCGATGTGCTTCATCAACCTTCTCCATACAACTCGGTCCTGCACCTCCTTGCCAGTCAGGCCCTTTTCCTTCAGATCTTCTTTTACTTTATCCAGCCACCTCCGCTTTGGTCTCCTTCACTTTCTCATCTCCTGTACTTCCATTCCCATCACTCTTTTGCTCACGTATTCATTGTCTGTCCTCATCACATGTCCGTACCACTTCAAACTACTTTCCTGTACTTTCTTAGCTGTCTCTCTCACTTTTGTTGTACCTCTGATTGTCTCATTTCTTATTCTGTCCTTTTTTCTAACTGCACACATCCATCTCAACATTCTCATTTCTGCCACATCTTACTTTTGTGCTTATTTAATGCCCATGTCTCAGCTCCATACATCATTGCTGGTCTTACCCAGTCTGTAAACCTTACCTTTAACCTTTGCCTTAATTCTTTGATCACACAATACTCCTCTTACCGTCTTACAATTGTTACATCCATACTGGAGAGCAAAAAGCTGCTGCGTTCATCCATACCGCAATCTTATATTTTTATTTATGTTTTAATTAATTAATTAATATGTTTGTTTGTCTGGTTGGATTACGCGTGGTAGTATTGTTTTTGTTTCACAAAAGTAGTGTTGTTTGCTTTTGTACCCAGTTGGAGGGGTGCTCATAATTTTGTTGTAATTATTTTACAATGATAATAAAGGCTTTCTTCTTCGTCTTGTTTTTCTTCTTCTTCTCCTTCTCCCGATTGTTCCATCCACACTGTGCTCTATGGGTAATCTCTGCATTTAATATTCCATCTTGAGTTACCTCTAATCCTAGATATTTAAATGTATCCACTTTTTTTAATAGCTTTCCCTGCGGGCTAACTTCTGAATCCTGATTATCATTAAGTCCCATATATTCTGTCTTCTTCATATTTATCTTTAACCCTCTAACTTCCAAAGCCCTTTTCCATTCTTCTGACTTCCTCTCCATTTTGTCTTTTCTGGTGCTACACAACACAATGTTATCAACAAAAAGCCTGCACTGGAGAACTGATCTTTTATCATGTGACTCAATACATTCATTACCGGACCAAAGAGGTAAGAACTTAAAGAAGATCCCTGGTGCAGACCTCTGTTACTGTACACTGCTTTTAACCCAAGTCCTCACTGCCTCATATATGTCCTGGACAATCCTCACATACTTCTCTGGCCCTCCTTTCTCTCTCGTAAACCTCCAGAGCTCTTGACGTGCTACTTTATCATGAGCCTTCTCCAAATCAATAAACATCACATGCAAACCTTTCTGTTTTTCTCAATGCTTCTCTACGAGTTGTCTCAATTGAAAGACTGAATCAGTTGTTCTTCTTGGCATAAAACCAAACTGCTTGTCCCCTATGGCGGTCCCTTCCCTAAACCTTCTGTCTAAAACCCTTTCCCAAATTTTTACTGTGTGTGAAATCAGCTTTATCCCTGTACATTTTCTATGAACTTGAATATCATCCTTCTCCTTATAAGTTATTATGAAATGTTTCTATGAGCCTCCAAAAAGCCTTACCTTTTATCCATTGTTTTGCCTTATTGAAGTAGTGAATTAATGATGTAACTGAAGAAGTATCATTTTTAATTTAAACATATTTATAATTATAAACTGATTGCTCACTCATAAAGTAAAATTGGAATAAAATCTGTCAAATTATCATTGCTAGGTTGTCACATAAAAAAAAAAAAAAAGTTTATAAGGGCCCTACAAGGAATTGAGTCAGGCGCAGAGCACAGTGATTTTTGACAGTTTATCTGTCAAAACTTGGTAAGTTTCAGGTGAAGTATTGTCAAATCTTATGTTTCTTGTTTCAGTGTCAAACAAAAGTCAGCCAGCATTGATGGATTCCACTTGCCCTCATACAAATTTTTCATTGTTACAATGTCCGTATAAACCTTTCTCCATGTTCGCCACTGACTGCACTAAGAATAGCAGGGAAGGAGTCCAAGTGTGAATACAGAAAATGAATCTTTCGTGATATGTTGCACTTCATGGTTTTGTATGCTTGAACCATGCTGTCAACCAATTGGACGTTGATTAGTGATCTATTGTCGGCAAGAAAATTCTCAGCACCATTCTTGAATCCCTTGTTCTTCACTCTTACAGATATTTCATCAGTCCAAGGTTATATGAAAAGGAGGTAATACATTTCTCAATTGGGTTTATTTGCCATGCTCTTCTGCCCAGGAACCAACTGCTTACTACCGGTAGCTCGCAACCCCTTTCCAAGTAGCTCGCCAACGGGTTAATGAATCCTACATAAACATGATTAGTCAAGTTAAGAGTGGGCAGTCTTTTAAAAAATCATATTATGATCCTTTTAACACAAAATCACGATCCACAATCTGAATTGCAATCTATCTTTTCAATGTGGCATACACTTTATTTTAAACTAGCCGACGCCCGTCGTAGCATACAGTGGTGTAAGAATAGGAACAGAAAATGATGAGAAAGGAATTCAGAAATCAAGAATAAAGAAATACTTCTTGAAAGATGCAGTTGTGAATAGGTGTTTTGTTGGAGATGATTTGTGTCAAGAAATAACCCGCTGATAGGAACAGGCAGTTGCTGGATGCCGGAATAGAGATGAAGTTGTACAAAAACCCATTGACAGAGAAGAAACTGTCGTTCATTTTACAGTATAACAAAGGCTTAGGAAACAACTGTCGCAGTATAACAAAAATAGCAAAGAGCAAAACTAATAGCAAGGAGCGAAACCTACGCCAATGGCTGAGAGAGTACCTTCCTGTAGCAGGCTACAGAAAAGACTCCCAGGCACACACATGGCCAAGTGAAAGGTCACGTGGTCAGGCTAGATATAGGGCGGTGATGTGACACCAATGGGGTCATGAGAGAGGAGCGGGAAACGCGGTAGTCCGAAGGAGGAATAGGAATTGAGAAAAGTGGTGTAGGGGTGTATAGGAGGCCGCAGGCAGCATGGGGAAGGGTTTGAAAGAGGAGGAATAGGAATCGAGAAATGCCGTGTGGGCTGCGTGTGGGGAGGACCGGTTTTTGAAGAGGAAACAGGACGAACCAGAAGAGAAATATATATAAGAGATAGGATTTGTAATAAAGCCAGCGGAAACTGGTTAATAGTTCTACCAATGCAGTAACCGTAAAAGGCCATTAGAGAGCACTGCTGCGTAATGTGTATGGGTGCTGATTTGAAAATGAACTCAATCTGTGAAACTGCAGGGACTTTCCAGTAGAGGGCGATGTTACTTAATGTAGGAGGAAGCAGGAGGAACCAGAAGAGAAATATATATAAGAGATATCAAACAAAGTTGAATTCAATTGTTCTCTTGTTTGCTAGCTAAGCGGAGTTAAGGAACACGCCTTAAGGTTGGCGAGTGAGTGAGTGAGGAAGGTCCCTACCCTCGGCCCACTGCGTGTTTCTCGGACTCGCACAAATAAATCGGTATCGCAAATTATGAGACACAGCGAAATGAGAGAAGTCGCAAAATCAACTGAAATATTCAAGCAAATTATAGAAAAAAACCCGATCTAAATCCATTAATTAGTTCTCTCGTTTAAAGCGGACAGACATACAGACAGAGAGACATTGGATTTTATATATGATATACTAGTAAACCTTCAAAATAATATGCAGTTAAGGTCTCAACAGCATTCTCAGTATTTCTGGAGCTTAGTAGAGCCAGATAACTATAAGAATCTTCACCAAGCAGCTCTGAAAATGTCTGCTTTGTTTGGGTCTCCATACTTCTGTGAGTCTGCCTTTTCTGACGTGAATGTCATGAAATCAAAGTTCAGAACAAGACTGACAGATGAACATTTAAATGACTCCATAAGAGTGAACCTAAGGGGCTACACTCCACCATATACCTGCCTCTCTTGTTGACTCCATGCAGTGCCAGTCATCTGACTAACTGAAAAGCACATCACACATGCAACTGGACCTGTGAATAAGGTGAAAAAATGACATGTAACGAAATGACAAATGAATAAGTCATATCTGTGTATTTGGAATTGCATTGCGTTTTGTTTTGACAGCATTCATGTTTTAATTCAATAGTGTGAGATACACTAGAAAATCCATACAGACATACAAAATGCACTTGCAGGTGAACTAAATATTTTTTGTGATTTTTAATGCAAAATGTGAGTTGTGGACACCAACATTCTGTAAATGTTCAGGCAAAACAAGCGTATTCAGTTTGTTTCGGTTGAAATAAAGCTACGAGAATAAACGTCAGAAAACATGAGTAGCTCTCAACCATTTTTATTTTGTAAAAGTAGCTCTCAGGGGAAAAAAGGTTGGAGACCCCTGTTTTAGATCAACATCGATGTTCCAGTTTTAGCTGGTGTCCTGTATATGCATACTTATGACAGGAAATCACAAAATTATGTGATTACAATAAAACGGTACAAATTGAAAAATTTAAATGTGATTTTTGTTATTAGCATGACAAAATCCATTATATTTCACTGCCCAGTGCTATTCTTAGTTTAAATGCAGTATGTGTATGGCATGATGTGGAAAGCCAGTAGACTAACTGTCACACTGCTTTCTATTTTTCACTAAAGCTTTTTCAGGGCTCATCGATGTGTGGTTCATGCTATATTTTGTTTGCTAAAATTCTGAAATAAAAAATACAAGAATGAAAGAAAAACTAGCGGTACTGACAAATTTATTAAAAATCCTAGGTGGTGCCTCCAGGGGGCACTGTGATTATTCTCTGTAAAGTTTAATTCACTGTATAATAACAGCTCTGTTTGGTATTTTCTTTACGCTTAATTAAATACTTCGCTCAATTTAATTATACTAACAGTATTCTTACCATGCTAAGGCATAATTACAATAATTACAAAATGGAAATTTTTACAGTTCACAAAAAATCATCTTTGGTATCAATAGCAGTGATGTCACCTAATCCTGTTAAGGAAGACTTTTTCATATAAGATACTTTTTTTCACCGTTTCTTTTACTATATTATTGCTTATCATAGATTGCCTGATAGAGGAAGAGTGTCAACAGACATTTCTAAATATCTTATCTCTTAAAGTCAGGGCAATTTATTTTATTTGTTTTTTCAGTATTAATTGGCAACTAATTTAAACAGAGTTCTCTCGGGATAAACAGGAAGCTTCCAGGAAAAGGGACAGTTTGGATAAAATATTACTTGGCATTATGATAGCAATAGGATAGTGAATAATAATTTTGCATTAAAATTCTATGGTTAAGGCTAGAAAATGTACATGGCAGCAAAAAAAGCTTCAGTACTAATTATCAGGAGAAAGATAATGCCTGATCTAATCACAAAATTAATTAATATAACTTGAAACGTTCCTAACTTAATTGTTTGCTGTTAACCAAGACTTTTAGTAACTGCCTAAAGGCCTTAGCTTTGGTTGGCAGATTGCTTGCAGTATACATATAAATTATTCAGCCAATAACTGATTTTTTAAACTTGTTTTTTCCATCTTAGGGTCTTGAGGAGCCAGTGACTATTCAGCAGCATTGGGCATAACTGGGAAACAACTCCGGACAAAATGCCAATCCATTGGGAGACGTGCAGTATATACTAAATATGAAGTAGCTAAATAAACTCTGCTGGTGAGCAGTAAAACAGAAATGTTTTGTTTCACATGCGCAAAATTAAAATTTTGCGTGCGGTAAGATTCAACTAAAAGATTTTGCGATTTTTGTATGCATTTCTTGGTATAAAAAAGGCTCCCATAGCCTTGATCTCACTTATGCATCTTTTTCTCATCTTTGCAATGCAGGTAATCTTAACGCTAGTAAAATCAACAATATTTTATGGCTGTCACTCAGACATCTGCAGAGAACAGCTGTCTAATATGTCAGGCAGCATATTTTCTTCATGAAAATGCACCAAAATGCTCCATCTCCACATGAAAACACACTGAATGGAAACCTCCATTTGCAGTGAACTAGATAATACAGTTTCCTGTTTCTAGATTCCTGCAAATGAAGCTGATAGTATGTTCACCCCAAGTGCCAAAGTGACTACTGTCTTTGACAACGCTTTAAAAGTTGTGATTGCTAAGATCAGAAAATAATTTGCAAAGTGGGCATTGTATTACTGGAACAACTACAACACCAGTCTAATGGCTTAACAAACTGTCTTGTTGTGATAGGAAATGACTCAGGTGAATTATTTTTTTAACGTTAAAGAACTATTTAAAAACAAATTAAAAGTCACATGAATGTGAAATCTGCGGTGGGTTGGCACCCTGCCCAGGATTGGTTCCTGCCTTGTGCCCTGCGTTGGCTGGGATTAGCTCCAGCAAACCCCCGTGACCCTGTGTTCAGATTCAGAGGGTTGAAAAATGGATGGATGGATGGATGAATGTGAAATTTATGCAGTGACTAAACACATTTCTTTCTGTGTCATGCTCTGTGGGAATTTTGCAGATTGTGAGTTTGTTTCGCAATTTTTTTGCAAGACAAAACTCTAAGTTTAACAGCAAATTAAATTTTCTGAGAAATTCACACTCACCAATAAACCTACTAAAAAATAAAAGGTTTTAAGAAAAATATTGCTTAAGTTCTTTGTGAAATATGTATCATTGAAGGTAAGGCAGTGGACTGTTATATTTTATTGATTTTAAGAATCTCATTATAATGAGTGAATTGCAACTTTGAGATATGTAGTACTACCTCTTCAAATTAGCTAACTAGGAAGAGGAGGAAAAAGTTAATAAGAACCTTTCACAAATACTGAAATATCCAAAAGATATGGTTCTGTTAGGAAATTGTTAAGTGCTAGTATTGTTTTCTCTTAAATTTTTGTGTTCTGACTGCAAAAAAGGCTGTCAGTCCAGAAAACAGCAGTGAGGCACAGAAGAAAGAACAGTCAAGGCAAAGCAAAGGTCAAAACCGAAAGTCAAAAAGTGAAAAAGTCACAGACAAAAATCAGAGCTTGGTTTCAATAGCCTGTAATCAAAATATCAAATAAAGTGAGTGTAATATGAAGGGACAAGAGACATGGCAAGGTTTGGGGCAGCCAACCGTATAATTCAGTATCCTGACTGCAAAAGTAAGTACTTTTTAGTTTTAGTCAAGCTTACAAGACTGAGTCCAAAACAGAACTGAATTCCAGTGAAAAGGTGTGAGGATTTATAGGAAGTCTGGGTGAAATGATGTTGCCCTCTGAGCCGGGACCGGAAGTGGGGTGTCCCGAGTCGAGGCGGTGGTTCCTGGTGGATTTTCCTGGGAAAGGTCTGCAGGGAACTTAGAAAGAGCATTAGTGCACCCCGCCACCCCCTGGGCAGATGTATTACCATTCATCTCCAAGCCCATTGTGGGTTGTGTGTTGTAAGTAAGTTTGCTGTTTAACTTTAACTTCTAAAAAATGTAGTTTTCATATATGTAATTACACTCATAATAACCACATTTCTGTTTGAGAATGAACAGGTTATTAATATTGTTCACTGTTTACAGTCAAGGGCAATACTCTGAACTTTACTTTATTCTAATATGCTAATTTTGACATGTTTTGAGTGTACAGAATTGTATAAAATGTAAGGCATTTCCCTTTTTAGATACAAATGCTGTCTTAGGCCTCACACAATGCCTGCATTTGAAAATCGGGGTAATAAATCCATCAATTGTTTGGCTTAACAAATAGCATTGCAACTTTAAAGGGACTGAAAATTTGATGAGCCGTAATTACTCTTCCTGGGCAGCATATTTTTCAATTTAGACATTGTGATTGTTATTGTTTGTATATTCCCCCCACATTGGCACTTCTGTATTTACTAGATTTACTTATTTATGTTTAGATACCTCACACATACCGTATATATTTACAGTTCTCCCACGGATAAGTCGGGACTTGATTCTACCGATTTTACTTGATAATTTCTGGTATTTTATAATGTCATTTGTATAAGTTGAATGCGCACAACTCACATTATTGGTCCAAGAGATTATGATATGTTAACCCCCACCTGAGAGAGTAACCATGGCACACACTGCCTTTTTTTTATATGTTTTGCGCCTATGTGACCACACAGTAATATCTAAACTATTCCGAAGCAACATTTGCACTGATTTGTGTTTTTTGTATCTCACACACTCATACACCTTTATTGTAAGAGCATCCCTTATCTACAACGGACCATTCGATCAGAAGAAAATACGAAGCTTGTTTTAAATTAAACGTCGTTGAAGTAGCAAAAGAAATTGGGAACTGCGCTGTTGCAACAAAATTCAATGCATCTGAGAAACTGATATGAGACTGGAGGAGGCAAGAAAATGTTTTAAAAAAAAAAATGTAAGTATTGTATTTTTGAACGGGCATATAAGTCGGGGTCTGATTTTATGATCGATTTTTTGGGTTTCAAGAGCCGACTTATACAGTATGTGAGTATATACGGTATATCTAATTAAGTGTTTGCTGCACTGCTTGAAAAGCTGTTTACATTACTCTCTGGAGTGGCTGATGTTCTATCTAACCAAAGAATAAGACCAGCTGGTATACGATCAGCCCAGTAACATACAATGGTCACTCACATGTGGACTACCACATAGTTGCTGAGTTTTTGCTCTCCTCCTATAAATAATAGTTGGTGTCACTTCATGATGTCACTTCAGAAGAGTCCTGATCCAAGCTCAAAATAAGTTTATGCCGAAAATCAATAAAATAAAAACACTAAAAAAGTGTCCAATATGCATAAGAGCATTATTTAAAAAGTAAAACTGAACAGATCACAGTACTAAAAAACTGAAAAAAGCAGGATAATTCTGACATAGAGGAATACCAGACACTACAGCAACAGATCAAAGAAAGCTTTTTATATGTCAAAAGACAATCCAAAATAAAAACTGCTAGTGAAGCCAAGACAAACAGCAAGCATTTTTTTTCAGTACTACTACATTAAAAAGACAATAAATGAGAATTTAAGAAAACTTAGGGCACAAATGGAGAAATTGTTAAAAATGAGAAGGAAAGGGCAAATGAACTGAACAAATATTTCACCCTAGTATTTATAAAAGGAAGAAACAAATGGAATGTCTCATGCAGAAGTAAGAACAAGCTCTGAGTTAATAGATTTTAAAAAAGAAGAGTCAGATGTGCTTCAAGCCCTCAATATTTTGAAGACTAATAAATCCCCTGAACATGATAGGATTTTATCAGGTTTATTGAAAGAAATGAAAGACGTCATCTCTAAACCCTTAGTAGGCATAATTGAGTAGTCACTGTGGAATACAGAAGTACTGAGGATTGGAAAGTTGGAAATGTAACTCTTCAAGAAAGAAGACAAAATGTATCCTGGTAATTACAAACCAAAATGTTTTACCACTTGTTCCATGCAAAATTACGGAAACTATAATAAGAAATAAATTAGAAAATTACCTAAACAAAAATAATATACTAAGTGGGCTTATTAAAGTAAGGTCCTGCCAAACCAAAATTTTAGAAATTATTGAAGAAGCAACTGGAATAGTTGACAAAACCAAAGCATACAACATCATTTACTTAGACTGTAAAAAAGCCTTTGGTTCAGTCCCACGTCAAAGATTCATTCTGAAACTAGAAGCTGTTGGCATCAGAGGCAACTTACAAAACTGGATCTCAAGTTGGTTAAGTAAAGAGTACAGATAAGAGGAGAATGCTCCACATGGACCAAGGCCATCAGTGTATTCTTTCACCTTCCGTCCCTGGACTGTTATTTTTTTTTTATTTATATTAATGACATTGATTCTGGTATAGTTAGTAAACTTGTGAAATTTGCAGACTACACTAAAATTGGAGTAATGGCAAACTCTGAGGAGGAAGCAAAATGAATTCAAAAAAGACCTGCACAAACTTCAGAACTGGGTTAATAGCAGGAAAATGAACTTTACTATAGAAAAGTGCAAAGTGCTACATGTCGGCAAAAAGAACATTGGTTTTAAATACAAGATGGAAGACACTGTCAAACAGGAAGCGACCTCTGACAAGGATTTAGGAGTTTATGTTGACACAACATTTTCATCAAGTAAGCAATGCACAGAAGTAATTGAAAAAGGCAAATGAAATTAGATTAAATCATAAAAACTGTTGAATTTAAGTCAAGGGAAATTATGCCAAAAACTATATAATGCACAAGTTATACCACATCTCAGAACTACTGTGACATCCATCCATCCATTATCCAACCCGCTGAATCCGAATACAGGGTCACGGGGGTCTGCTGGAGCCAATCCCAGCCAACACAGGGCACAAGGCAGGAACCAATCCTGGGCAGGGTGCCAACCCACCACAGGAACTACTGTGACAGACTCGGACATTTAAACTGATTTAGTGTCAAGCAGATGAGGCGGCATGGGGACCAAACCAGGTATTTAAAATCCTAAAAACATTGATGAAGTAGGTCCAGCAACATTCTTTCAGCTTAAGGGTGAATAATGTACCTGAGGATATCATTGGAAATTAAGGGGAAGTACATTTAAGACTGAAGCAAGCAAGCACTTCTTAACACAAAGTGTTGTGGGAACAAACTACTGAGCAGAAAGCTTGACAACCTTTAAAAAAAATGTGGCTGAGATATTGGACAACTTAGCCATTAGCTAATCAAACAAGCTTGATGGACTGAATGGTCTCCTCTCATTTGTCAAATTTCTTAAGTTATGTTTCTTTAAAATTTTTTAGTCATCGAAGTATTTTGTGGTGGTGTTGATAATAAAAGGCACTATGCAATGAAACTATACAAAGGTTCACAGTTTTGATATCATAAACCGAACATTATAACATATACAGTAGCTCTTGAATTCTAATCATTTATGTGCAGGACCAACCTCCCTCTACAGTTTTTGGCTATATTTTTTTTGCTAGATAGAGTAGAGATTGATGGCAAAAGTGCTACTTATAAGGACAGAAGCCATTCTGTACACTCATAGTGTCTGGTCTTACCCTGAGGAGAACAACCAATCATATTGCAGGGTCTACACATCTAGTACAGTTTGGTTTAATTGCAAAAACTGGCCTAGAGTTCAGAATCCAGAACCTATGGCAAATCATAACAACACCAGTTTATAGTATTTCTGGAGTAAAATCACACACCATAGCAAAGTTTTCAGTATAAGACATAAAGGAGCAATCAAGCAATCAGTGTTAACTTTAGAGCCTTTCATAAAAAGTACTATCACAAATCACCCTATAAAGCTGTTAGCTGCAACAATCCATCAGCTCTGTACAATATGAGAAAAATAGACCTTGATTGCATGATTATTTTTCTTATGTTTGATGCTAAATGGTTTGTTCAGTGGTGCAGTGTCAGTACTTTCAAAAATGGCAAAGAAAACAAAATATATACCTGATTTTGAGGATATGTCTTCAATTTATTTGCGAAAAAGATGTATGAGATTTGAAAGTATTCAAATTAAGAAATACCTGAACATTAAATATCAAATCAAAATTACTTTTACATAATATTCAATAATTAAAGTGAACAAAGCTTTTTATATATTATATACACTATGTGTCCAGAGTGCTTATGAAACAGTATTCATCCCCTTGAAAGTTTTCACATTTTATTTTTATACAATATTGAATCACAGTGGATTTAAACTGGTTTTTTGAAACAGATCACCAGAAAAAGACTCTTCAATGTCAAAGTGAAAACAGATCTCTTCAAAGTGGTCTAAATTAATTAGATAGATAGATAGATAGATAGATAGATAGATAGATAGATAGATAGTGTAAGCTTGCTGAACACATGTTCAAACAGAGTCGGATCAAATCACAAAAAAATCACAAATATTTGGGACTCCAGCCGGGTAATCCCTTTTAATTCCCTGATATTTTTCTAGAAACTTAAACAGTTGCCTTCTGGCAATACTTAACATAAGGCAGCAGGGTACAATAGAGAAAATAAATTCAGTTTTTAAATCAAGCTATCGAAACAAAGGTAGGCTTTCCTAGAACTCCCACTCGTCAGAACTGGTCTCAGCAAAAGACAAGTCAGTGGAGGCACCTGGGGCTTAATGTATAAACAGTGCGTACGCACAAAAATGTTGCGTAAGAACGTTTCCGCTTTCAAATTGCGATGTATAAAACCTAAACTTGGCGTATACAAGTTCTCCGCTCGGTTTTGCAGACTGGCAGCACCCAGCGTCAAAGCATTGTTACTGTTCCTGTGTGGTTATCCTTTCTTTTTCAGATTCACATCCCTTATACAGCTTTATAAATACACTGAAATTAACTGCATATTGTTTATTAGTTTAATTCATCTGATTGTAATTGGCCAGTAACAATATAATGGTCCACAGAATGGTCAAACTATTCTAAATACAATAGCTGCTTTACTCTCACTGCACCTTTTTCTTCTTCTTTCGGCTGCTCCCTTTAGGGGTTGCCACAGCGGATCATCTTTTTCCATATTACTCTCTCCGCACCACTCAGAGTATTTATATCACTGTATCTGAGTGGGGAATCAAAGATCTACAGAATCTGAAAAAGAGAGTTATCGGTATACAGCATCAAGCACACACTGCCTCAGCCATGCTGTCTGAATTGAATTGCTTTCACACAGCAAATGTTTCAAAGCCTTTCCTGTATGGACCTCGCGGTTCAGAAACAGTTTCATCCCAAGAACCATAAACGCACTCAATCAAGTGCTCCTTGTAGAACTGTTTGTAATTATAAGTAGAATTACCTCACTGAAAACTTGCACTACAGTTATAATTTTACACAACCTGAGCCACTTTATAAAGTGCGTATTTACATATGATGATGATAACATTTTTAAGATGAAATGCAGCAAAATATATTTATTACCAGCAAAATACCTGCGCTTCGCAGCGGAGAAGTAGTGTGTTAAAGAAGTTATGAAAAAGAAAAGGAAACATTTTAAAAATAACGTAACATGATTGTCAATGTAATTGTTCTGTGACTGTTATGAGTGTTGCTGTCATCAAGGATTTGATTATCATTATTTCTTTCAATCAGGTTCGTATTTGGAAGACGTGTTGTGTTCAAGTTACATTCCGTGTTTGTCAACCATTGTAAAGATAACAGGTTTCATTCATCGAAGTGTTCACTACCCAAATCGCTACTCGTGAATCTAAGATGTTTAACAGGCATTCCCGGTATTAACTTGTGGATTTGCCTGTGAATATTTAGCAGCAGCGTGTCTATGACCTTGTGGAATCGCCTGCGAGTATTTAGCGACAGCGTCTCTATGAAGTTGTGGATTTGCCTGTGAGTATTTAGCGGCAGCGTCTCTATTAAGTTGTGGAATTGCCTGCGAGTGTTTAGCAACAGCGTGTCTATTAACTTTTGGATTTTTCTGAGAGTATTTGGCGGCAGCGTCACGAAGTTGTTTTTGTCTAGCTGCATCAGAAAATGCACCACAACGTCTGACACGCCTCCTTTTTACTGTTTTCTCACAGCTTGGATCGCTGCTGACGGACAGCCTTATATGGGCAGGCAGTCAATTAAGTGGGAGGCGTGAGGATGGGGGATGCAATATAGGCAGGCAGCCAACTACGTGGGAGGTGTGGTGATGGGGGACACAACTCCGCCTCACATGGCGACCGAGCTGCAGGCTATGGACGCATATATGTACGTAAGTAGGATTCAGTTATGACCGTTACGCGTAGAATTTTGAAATGAAACGTGCTTAACTTTTGTAAGTAACCTGTAAGGAATGAGCCTGCCAAATTTCAGCCTTCTACCTACACGGGAAGTTGGAGAATTAGTGATGAGTGAGTGAGTGAGTGAGTGAGTGAGTCAGGCAGTCAGTCAGTCAGTCAGTCAGTCAGTGAGGGCTTTGCCTTTTATTAGTATAGATACAGAAAAAACTTTAACTTCATTTAAATAATCTATTGTGGAGGATGGCCGGCCGTTTATCCCGGCCAATACCCCCAAGCCGCCAGGTGGAGCCCTCCTTGCAGCATGGAGGTCCCCAGAAGACCAGCAGGGCATCATGGACAATGTAGTTTTTATGCGCAGCCCTGCTGGATGCCATGGGGGCCACTAGGGGACGCTGCAAGGAGGGACGTGAACAAGAGGAATGACGTGCTTCCGGGGTGAAGAAAAGAACTTGTACCTGACCCGGAAGTGAATGAGAGTCACATGGACTGGGGATTAGGAACACTACCGGGTCAGGAGATATAAAAGGACTGTGGGAGCTCCCAGATGGCAAGCTGAGCTGGGTGGAAGGGTGGCAACGCGTCTGGGAGTGGAGGATTGTTTATTGATTGTGTATTGTTAATTTATGAGTATAGTGGTGGAGAGTGTGCTTTGTGCACTGTGGAGATTGAATAAAGTCAAGTATTGGATTTTTACCTGGTGTTTGGAGTCGTGGACAGGGGTTCAAGGGAGCGATAGCGCCCCCTATCTACCACACTATATTGGAGCCAATCCCAGCCAATACAGGGCACAAGGCAGGAAACAAACCCCGGGCAGGGCGCCAGCCCACCGCAGTAATCTACTGTATATTGTTAATAATTAAACATGCCAGGACACGGTGCCGCAGCACTAGCTAGGAGCTTGCGCTCCATTCACGGATTGTTCCTGCCTCGCGCTGTATTCTTGCTTGTGCTGACGCGACACTGGAAGGATAGATGGATAGAATAACTAAACACGTACTATGAAGATATTTCAATGTTCCTTAAAAGTTTTGAAGAATCAGCGTTCTAAGCTTACAGATGGCTTAACGTCTATTACAGAGCTGATTGTGTAGCAATTGAGTATTTGGAGCAAGAAAAGTAAGGGCAGGAATTGGGGGTTAGTATGTTTGAAAGAGACAGTACTGCTACAATAAAGTATTTCATTTCATCAGTAGGTCACGCATGGTACAGCAAGCATCTTGAGTAAGACATGAACAATCACTGCGCCACCATGTTCCCATGTTTAATAACATGATTTACCTCATATCATCATGAAAATGATATCACATATACATCTCAGTATTTTAATTATTCACAGAGCAGTAATATTATGAATGTAATGGATTCTGTGTCTTCTGAGGAAGAGAAAGCCCGGAAGCACATAGTGATTCACACACATAGAGCACATAGAAGATCAAATACAAAACAAAGCATTTAACGTGCTACTTTAGTTACGAAGGGGTTTGAGAAACTAGTAAATTAAACGATTTTAAGATGAAGTTTATGATGTTCTACTTTAATGACAAAATAAACTACGTGATTAAAGTGGAAATTTTGAGATTAAGCTTCTTCGACACTGTCACTCGATCAGCTTCCTTTTGTTGGTTATACCACTGTTTAAACCAACAATTACTATGTTTTTCCTTGCCTCCACTTGGTATTCGCTGAAATTCTTATATTTTCCCCGTGCTTTAACAATTGTCTTTTCACAAAAGCTGAGCTTAAGGGCTATTTATATTGATTTGCATATTCAAAGAGGTGTAATTCTGTGAGGAGTTGGGACGGGGCAGCAGGCGTGTGCACGTGCATTACTTTTCACGCTGACCGGGATTTATGTAGCGGAAGAACATGGAAGTTTGTGTACACACAGATTTATGCATCTGGATTTTTCTGTGCATATGCATATTTCCACTTTTGTGCTTACGCCAGGTTATAGTGTGAATTTTACACACGGCGTTATACATGAGGCACCTGGTCTTTTTATAATGGGAAGACCTGAAGAGGCGGAGCTAATTTCCCTCATTGGGAGGTTTCTGGGAGCTGTCGGGAGAAAAGAAACACAGTTGGTGATAGCGCCCCTTCTTGCCCTGGTGGGTTACCATTTACCTCGAATGAGCCAGCAAGAAGATCCTTGGACACACATGCGTGACAATAGATAGATAGATAGAACTTCAATTACAAATATAATACACCAAATAATTGATCACATATGTTTTCACCCCTTGTGACATCTTTGGTGTCACCAATTGGCTTTAAAGGTTACAGAATTAGTTCAATGAAGATCACCTGTCTGGGGTTTCAGTTAATTGTAGTCTAAATGCTTCCATACATTGAAGGACCAACTTGTGGTAAGTCAGTATGGTGGCCTAAAATACACAATGAAGACATACGACCATTCCAAGCAACTTCATGAAATGATGATTGAAAAAGCACTACTCAGGAGATGGGGACAAGAAAATGTCCAGGTCCCTGAATATCCTTTGAAGTCCAGTTAAATCAGTCAAAAAGTAATGGAAAGTGCATGGCACAACTGTAAACCTGTTAGAGCAGGCCATCCACAAAAACAAAACAAGTGAGGGAGGCCACAAACAGAATGACGAGAACTCTGAAGGAGTCAGAAGCTACAGTGGCTCAGATTGGAAGGACGGTGTAGACAGCAACTGCTTTATGGGAGAGTGGCAAAGTGAAAGCTACCGCTTCAAAACACAAATGCACATCTCAGCAAAAGGCACATAGGAGGCTCTGAAGTCAGCTGAAAGAAATTTCTATCGTCTGATAGGACCACATTTGAGCTTTTTGGCCATCAGACTACTGCCATGTTTAAACACAGCATTTTATCAAAAGCACACCATCCCCACATGAAAACCATGGTGGATACAGCATTAGGATGCTTCTCTGCCGCAGGCCTTGGAAAGCTTGTGAAGGTAGAAGGGAAATGAAATACAGGAAAATCCCATGGGAAAACCCATTGAACTTTGCAAGGAACCTGCGCTTGGGAAGAACATTTGTTTTCCAGCAAGACAGCAACATCAAGAATAAAACCAAAGCTACAAAGCAATGGCTTATAAACAATTGATAACGTCCTGGAGTGGGAGAGTCAGAGTCCAGATCTTAATTCAAATGAGAATTTATAACTGGAGCTGAAGAAGGCTGTTCACTCACAATCAACATGACACCTGACAGTGCTTGAGCAGTTTAGCAAAGTAGAATGGGGAAAAATGGCAGTGTGCAAATGTACTGGTAGATGTCTGAGCTCAGAGACTCAAGGTTGTCATGGCCACCAAAGGTAAATCTACTAAATACTGACTTGAATTGGGTGAATACTTAAATGATCAATAATTTTGTGTTTTATATTTGCAATCAATTCAGATCACTTTGCAGAAACCTGTTTTAACTTTGACATTAAAGAGTATTTTTTTCTGTTGATCAGAGTCAAAAAAGCCAAATTAAATCCACTGGGATTCAATGCTGTATAATAAAATGTGAAACCCTCTAATGGGCTGAATACTTTTTATAGGTACTGTACTTCTGCTTTGTTCATAATAAACATTTCCAACTCAAGAAAGAGAGCAGAAAGGTCATTCATGAATTTTTCAACGCTTTGCTGACATATACAAAAATATGGTATAACAATATAATATTGCCTATTTTCTAACACAGTTTCTACAGTCAGTATGTTTAATGCTTTCTATCAAAATGCAGAGAATGTTACGTGTCTACATACTGTATGTGGAAAAAGTCAGAAAGATTTTTCAGATCCAAGTGTGGCATAGTGCTGTAGATGAGAGTTTGAGGTTTAATTAGATAAATGACATTTCCTTCAAAACATTGCAAAGTGTTATACACCCAAATGTAAAAAGAGCGGAAAATAGGTGAAAATCAGCTTGAGCCTTAACAGGTCATTAGGAATCAGCTGGATGGGATAATGAGACCACTTAGAAATAATTATAACTAAGTAAGCAAGCAAAATGGACTGAGTGATCTCTCATCTGAAAACATTCTTTATTTTTTTCTTTTTTTTTGGCATATCTTATTATGTGGCTTAGGCAGCGGTGACATCAGAGATGAACAGGTACAAAGCACTGCTTAACATTTTGAGACCCCAGAGCTTTCATGTGCGAGTCTCCAAACAGATAATGCTGTAATGAATATGCAACAAATTATTAGATTGCCATGCCTTCAATCAAATTACTTCTTTATACATTCAGTGAATTATTTTTTCCCCTAATTTGAAGCCAGAATAATTGACTTCAGTCCTGTCCCTGGCACTCGGTAAAGTTTACATATTCTCCTGACTTTTACACTTAGGTTTTCTTCCAGTGCACTAATTGTCGTCCCACATATAAATCTCTAAAGACCAGGTTGATTGTTCACCTTAAAATGGCCCTCAATGAGTATTTGTGTTGAGTGGAGTCTATGAAATAGACTGGAATCTGTTCCTAAATTGATTACCAGCTTGTGGTCAATGCTAATAGAATGACCAGAATAATCGGCCACACGATTGGCCAACATTCTGTTGGAGTCACTGAACCCTAGTGTAAAAAAAACAAATTAGCCCCCCTGTGAATAATTAAACCCAATTAAAAAAGGCAAACCACCAATCACATACATTAAGTATAAAAGCTACATAAAAGCTCAGTAGTCATAATTAAGCTTTATAAAGTTGTGGGAATAACACTGTTAAGTTTTTCATTCCTGTGTCAAGTATACAAATATGTTAATAATAAAACCTTGCAAGACATCAACCATGCAGTCACTGTGCCCCCGGGCCTATGGTCCCTGGTGCATGTGCTCATCCCACACTGCCTGTAGTTACACCACAGATTAGAAAATAAATAAATGATATTAGTACATTTGCAGTTTCCCATGAACATCTGAATTTTCCAGAGATTTATCATGTAATCTTGCCTTCTTATCTTTTGTGACTTTGCATTGTGTTCATTTGCTTTGAAAATTAGTTTGTAAGGATACGTACGTCAGATGGCACCAAATTGAAAATGGATTCGTTGCAATAAAATGAAAGTCTCCTGTGTATGTTTCTTTACCTTCTAGGCACCTCAATCTTCACATTATGCAGTCTGGAGAAATCATTAAAGGGAAGGTTTCACCTGAAATCACCTCTGAAATAATCCAGTTTTTAAATAATTTTACAAGTATTGCCACTCAGTATTTTACCTCAGATACCATCATGGATGGCCTGAAATTAACAAAGATCCATCATTAAAATAAATTAGATAAACTTTATCAATCCCAAGGGGAAATTCAGATGCATACAGCAGCAGAAACATAAAAAACAAGGATACTGACTCATAGAATAAATAATACAGACAATTAATAAATTAATTAATAAGTAAATAAATAAAATTGAGTACAAAACTTTGAATTGCCTGAGAGTAGTGGGCAGAAAAGACCCTCAGAGCCGCTGCATTGCACACTATGGTGGAATGAGCCTGCGGCTAAAAGTGCTCCAAGAAGAACGCTTGTTGAAGGGGATAGAGGGGCTTCATCATGGCATCATGTCCTCTGGTTTTCTATGTATACATCTGACAATGATAAAGCCACTCAGAACGATAAAGCCTCTGAGAACATCCTTGAAATACTTGCAAGCTGACAAATTCACAAACGTTCAGTACTGTAAAGGATTTTAATCCAGCATGTAGGTGGTAGTCTTGATTTCTTTTTTCAGGTCACTTCTGCTTGAGGATTTTGTTTTTTATTCATTTTGAGGATTCAGAATAGACATCAATACACAATCATATTGGATTTGAATTGCTAACAAAATTAATTTCAACAGTCAAATAAAAATTGGATTTGAGTCAAAAATTTGAATTGAGACTTTTAACTGTGATCTGAATAATCTGAATGTAGCTTTAGTAGACTGTAGCGACACATAGGCTCAAACACAGGCATTATGGACTTTTTAACTCATTTTTACCATTGCTTCAGCATTGCAGGGGCAGTTTCTGCTTTCCCTATAGATGACACCTATGCGTACAGACGTTTTTGGGGCCCCATATGCACCCCTATTTGTGACCCTGCCTTTTCAAAGGCTCACACAGACCCTCCTGGGGAGATTTACTATAGTACATCATTCAATTTATTGCCTGTCATGAAACCATGGAGGTCTGATGATGCCAGAATAACTGTAGACATACTGTAGTCTACTTCAAGGAAATTACATATTCCAGAGGACTGCTGAAAAGTTTTGACGATGGTACATGATTTAATGGTGCTACAGTAGTACATTAAGGAGAAAAAAGGCAATAGGGTTAACAAATGATGATTGTGCAAACTCACACAAATTCTTTTACACATAATTAAAACACATATAACTACTCAATGTCATATTCATTTTTATTTTTGTCACTGGCCACATGGTGAAGTTTATCTTTGCTGTGACTCTAACAGCTTAAAAGGGTTTTTTTTTTTCTTTAATTTTCCTGTGGGACACATCAAGTAATGACAAGACACAATGTTAATTAATGTCACTTGTCTGTCCATGATGACGTACACTGTGTGCATCTTACTTTATTTTTGGTGGCTGGCTGGACTTACATTGACCCTTGTCAGTTGCATCTTTGAGCCTTGTAGGACTTATTTTTTGATACAGTAGAAGAAAAAGAAAGAAAAAATATAACATTCTCCAGTCTGCTTAATCCAGTTTAGCAGTCATTCAAGTATTCTTTCAGCTTCAGGCAAAAAGCAGAAGCCAGGGCAGCAGTCCATCATAGAGTCTGGTCATGCACACACCCACACTCATTCACTCATGCAGAGCCAAATTAGAATTACCCAACTGGATTAGCAGGCAAGTCTTTTGGGGTGTGACAGAAAAAGAGGAGTACTACCTCTCTCTGCACTTTACATATTTATTAAAATTTTAAATACAGTAGCTTGCATAATTTCCTGGATTATTTTCAAAAAAGGGTCTTATGTGGTCATGTTTTAATATATAAAACAGCTAGTTTTACGAGGTGTGATCAAAAAGAACGGTGAATGTTGATGCAGATCACCATCCAAAAGCAACGCAAAACAATTCAATGCAGGTTCTGACAGGTCCATCCTAGAGCCGAGTTTGTGACAAGTTTCAGCTTGTTTGACACTGGCAGTTGTTTCTGAGCCACTGTTGAGTTCAAGTGTATTTTTCAAGTTTGTCGTTAATAATCGATATCGAGCAACGCATTAACATGAAATTTTGTTTCAAATTGCAAAAAGCTCAGGAAACCCATCAGATGTCAAAATCGGTTTATGGTGACACTCCACCGGCAATAAGACTGTTTACAAGTGGTTTAATCAATTTCATAATGGATCTTATTCGGTTGAAGACGAGAAAAGATCAGGACATCCTTCAACATCGATAACCGAAGAAAATGTTAAAATGGTTTCATTCTTCATCATGACAACGCTCCTTGTCACACATCCCTTCTAGTATGACAATTTCTGTCAAATAAAAACATTACAGTGTGTCCTTATCTACCTTATTCGCTGGATCTGGCACTGTGCGACTTCTGGCTGTTCCCTAAATTAAAAATGACCATGAAAGGCAAACAGTTTCAATCCATTGATGACATCCAGGCAGCCACGACAACTAAAGATACTCTCGAAAGAAAACTTCCAGAACTGCTTCGCAAAGTGGCAGGAGTGTTGGGATAAGTGCATTTGAAGTGGAGGAGAGTATTTTGAGGGTGACTAGTAGTTGTAAATCTTTTACTGCAATACACATTTCTTTTTTAAAACATTCACTGTATTTTTTTTATCACACTTTGTATATGTTAACATCTGTTCTTTTTGAATTGGTAGATAGATAGATAGATAGATAGATAGATAGTGTAAAAAGGTGCTATATATGCGCCGAACCCGACACAGATTGGACACGGAGGCATACGTATAAAATAAATAAACTTTTATTTTTCTTCAACTAGAGGGCAAGTCTTTCCACTGTCCCCCAGCCACAGCACAGTCCCAAAGCACCAACACACATAAGTAATGCACTCTTCCTCTGCACAACCACTCCTCCCAGGCAACCTTGTCCTCCTCCACCCGACTCTGGCCGCTGAGTGGTGGTTGCTGGCTCCTTTCATTAGACACCCGGAAGTGCTTCAGGTGCTTGATTGCTGACATCCGGCTGCACTTCCAGGTGTGGCAAAACCAGTGCCCAGAAGGGTCCAGCAGCTCCAGCTGCAGCACCCCCTGGCGGTGCCGCCTGTGGAACCCAACAGGGCTGCACAACACTCCAACCGCCATGAAGCGCTGTGGGAGTCCGAGGCACTGCTGCAACCCAGGGAGGCTGCCATCTAGCGTCCAGGGGGAGATATTGTGTTTCCGATGCTTGCCCCCCTGGAAAATATGCTGCAGGGCGTCCCGACCGGGCATGTTAGATAGATAGATAGATAGATCTTTACTTGTGCCCAAATGCCCAAGGGGAAATTGGCATCATGTAGGCTTATTGCTGTTAGTATAAAGAAGCCGTTGTTGTGTTTCTTGAGACACTTTTGCTGAATGATCCGTTGGCTGAAAGTCCTCAATGTTAGAATATTAGGATGACCACATTTCACATGTAAGATTGCGCTCATTAATGACAAAAAGTCAAATAATTTCAGGGGAAAAATTAATAGTAACCTGTATATATGTATTATTGTATTAGACAGTTCAGCAACAGAAATGGGTCAAATTGACCTGTAACATAGATGAAGGGTTAAATGAAGCCTGTAATCAGACCTTTATAAGGAAAATGCAAAGGACACATCAGAAAGGTTGGTGCTGCTGAGTCACAAGTTCCATCTTGATTCCTGATTCCCACCCATATTGCAACATACATGTTACCTTGATTTATCACACTAACTTGGCCAAATGTGTATACATGTGTGTGCTCCATGAGGGACTGGTGCCCCATCAAGTGTTGGTTTCTGCCTTATATCTAGTTCTGTTGGAATATGCTCCAATCTCTGTGATTCTGAATTACATTAACTAGGTTCAGAAACAGATTAATTAATTCTGAGGTTTTTAAAATTTTTAATCTGAGGACAAAAATAAGAAAATCAAGACAATACTGGGACCCAAGAAGGTGATTATTGCCATAATGACAGCAGAGCCATACATAGACAAATAATAAGGGCCATACGACAGTAAAACTGGGGGTTTCCATTCAAGCGTATTTCACAAAGGAATATTAGTAAAAGAGAAGAGGGGAAAGCAAACATATTATTCATAAAAAATAATTTTCATTCAAAACTAGGATTAGATTCCTTATATATATTACTACCAGGGTAAATGCATAGTGTAAGGTTCAGTTAAGCTGAGAAACATTTTTCTTTATAGTTAATGCAGCACATGTACTGTATATGATAATTTTTAAAAGGATAGTATGAATGATCACCTAATTTATTCACCTGTTGTTGGATAAGGAATAAAGCAGTAAACAATTAATTAATTGACACTGTTTATTTGTCTTATATTACATTTTTCAAATGAGCTCCATCATTAATACATGAATTTTCAAATCATTTAGCATATCCATGCAACAATATAATAAACTGGATATAAAGGGTGCAGCCATTTAGTTAAATTATTCCTAAATATTTTTGTGCCAATTGTAAATTGTAATACAGGTGATTGGGAAAACCTTGACGAGAAATTCAGCGAACAGTCCAGCCTGAAATATATAATGCTACTCCCTGACTAAAAGATGAATACTAAAATCTTCTACCACCTGTCTCACTCTTTTGATATTTTCTGGTGTCCTTACCGTTTTCAGTAGTTTAACAGACTTGCCCATTTATCCTAACACTTTAAATTACTTTTAGAAGAGATTTGACTTGACCATGTAAAACCTAACATTGAAACTTCTTTGCACCTCTGTTACAGATCTACTGTAGATGGTGTGAATGCCGTAACAGCAAACACATGATGAGGCACCATCCAGCTGTATATGACCACTGAAGCAGCATTTATCATAAAACTCTGCCATAGCACTATATATTCCTCCAACTTACTGTCTCACCTAATTATATTCTCCTACCATAGAAATCAAAGGTCTCTGTGAGGCATCATTATCATTCTTTTTAGGTTACATCTCAAATTGCATACTATCACAACAACCAGTACACTAAATAGAGATTAATATTTCACTGGTCACAGAACTGGTTTAAGGACAAACTCGACTAATTTTCACAATCATGTGGTGACCCAACATAAGCATGTCCAGAGCACAATTGGTGTCACAACCCTTAGTTTAAGAAACACTGAATTAATGGATGGATTAGAAAATGTGGGCACTTGGTTTTTTTTTAATACACTAAACAGTTGACTGGATTGTTAAACTTATTTCTTCGGATATACCCAGAAGACCATATAAAACACAAAGTGCATCCTAAAACTGTTTGGGCATCTGTTGTTTACTGTGCCTGTATAAATCCTTATACTGTATGCAAGTGTAAGTTCATATAATATATTGAGGTTGAGGTTGGGGATTATACTTAAAATAGAACTAGATAAAAAAAATAGATTTTACCTCCTGTAATGTGTGTCAACCTGTTGAGTAGAGAGTTTCTTTCACTTTTTATTTATTTTTAAGATTTTGCTCTTGCTTTCCACAAGTATTCAATACAATTTTGCTGCTGAACGCATTTGGTTTAGTGTCAGAATAAGGTTACATCAGGAAACTAGGTTAAGTTAACTGGGTTAAGTTTAGAGATTCCTTAGTAGAGACTGGTCAGTATGCAACATTTGTAACTGGATTTGTCAAGAAACTACTACAAAAACATTCTGTTATTCCCTAATATGAAACTATAGATCACCAGTGACATTCATAATTTAGTGAAGGCTTGCAGAAGTGCATTTCAGGTCAGTAATGTCATGATTCTTGATATTTTATGAATACAAATGTTTCATTTTCTTTTTCTTATTTATTTATTTATTTATTTTTCATTATGATGGTGATGTTATTTCAATACTGTGTTGTCTTTATGTTTGAAGAGCATAGCCATCTTGTTTACATCTTGTCCATTTAACTATAAAAGATAGGTGTCTAGGTCATAGTATCGAAGCTTTTGAAAATATTTTAACACTATAACTGCCATGTGTCTTTTCAGTACTATAACCACCAAGACCACACTAAGAGGAGTCTGAATCTTTTTGTTCTCACTAATGGCCCTTCAACCCACCAGCCTGATAAAGCATTCCTACCTCCCTACCCCCAAAAACCATATCTAACCTAATAGTTTGATTGAATGTATAAAATAAATGTTTTCTTGGTACTCAGCATATATTGTTTGCATATGTTTCCGCTTTTAAATTTAGCCCACTGTGTGCATTGCAGTACAATATTTTTTACACTTCTTGTAATACAAAGTACACAATGCAGCATTGATTTGATGAGGGGAAAGGAGAATATGTGATGGCACATTGTTGATCGAACAAGATTTGAGTGAAGATGACAGAGCTGGAAGGTGGCTCCCTAACATTTTCACAGACACTGCAGAGACACGAAAATGTATGCAAATGCAGCAATAAACACCTATCTTTTTTGCTTGTGTAAGTATCTGCTAGCATTGTGTATACATGTGATTTAATATGTTCACCAGCTGCACTAAAAACATATATTTTTTTAATAATTTGCCCCTCATTCATAGCTAAGTACCATGTTGCATTCATCAGTCCTTCGTCATAAAGAAACATTGTTATTCTCACATTTGCATACATTAACAGTTCTGCCGAGTCTGTGAGAACATTGAGAACATTTTTCTGTTCACTTGTGGCTTGCAATGTGCCATCTTACGTGTTCTCCTTTTCCCATGTCAAGCCACTGCTAGATGTGATCATCATACTCCAATTTTTATGGAAAACATTGTGATGCAGTTTCAAGTGAGTTACTAGTCATTTTTGGCCAAATTAAAGTTACCGAATCACCAATAGTTTAAAGTTTCTTAATTTAATTATCATGTGTGGTGAAACAATGTCAATGATCATAACTGTGATATTTAGTTATGGTGATTAGTTTCTAATTGTTTGCTGAAGACAGACCGCAATTTACACCTGGGTACCAACGTTCAATGGTGTTTTTTCTGGCAGTAATTGGGAGAGTAACAAAATATCTTCAATCACATTACAACAATATTGGCATTTGGAAAAGTCAAGGAAGAAATGGGAACGTGATATACACACTGATGATAATAAAGATTTAAAAACACAACAGAAGTTGGCATCAGCTGTATTACTTCTAGTGTTAAATATCTTTTGCCAGTTTTAATGTCCACATACTACATCTTGGTAAGGAACCAAGATTTATTTTATTTAAACAGTTCTGGTTTTGACTCTGCTGTATCTGAAACTTTGACTGTTGAATTTTAATATCTGATTAAGATTTTTTTTTTTTAGATTTTTTTCTTGTCTCTCAACCTATGCAAGCTGTCTGACTAATTTGATGGCTTGCTCAGTGTAAGTCATTACCTACAAGTGAGCACATTTTTTGAGGGTGTTCACTACGAGTAATATGGAAACATAAATTACATAAGCCAAGAATAGTAATTAAGGATGCTAAAAGTCAATTTGAGGATAAGCTGAAATCTCAGTAGAGCAGCATTTGATTTAAACATCTGCGTGGCAATGTTTACAGATGTTTATGGATTTCAAAATCAAACCTAATCCAATTGCTTACAAATTTTCTTACACTTAGTGCTTTTTACACTCACTCTGAATAATGATAACAAACAGACTTCTGTCCCAATAATGGATGTGAGTATGTATGGGAGTCACCCTGTGATGGACAGAAACGCTGTAGACAGACAGATAGAACTTTACTTGTCCCCAGGGGGATATTTCTTGGCATTACGGAGGCATACTGCTGTTGGTATAAAGGAGCCCCCATTGTGTTTCCTGACAAATTTATACTGAATGATTTGTTGACTTAAAGTCCTCAGTGTTAGCGTGTCAGTGACAGGATATGCAGCATTGTTCATAATTTCACTCAGTTCTCTTTTACTCAGTTTCTCTCTCCTTGTCTACTACCTTCAAGGGGTCCAGAGTGCACCTCATAACTAAGCCTGTAATTTTAATTAACTTGTTGGTTCAGTGACCCTATCTTAAAATGATATTACCAGCCCAGCACACCACAGTACAGAAAATAACACTGGCTGTCACAGAGTTGTAGAAGATGTGAAAGATGTCAATTCCCACATTAAAGGAAGACGGTCTCCTAAGGAAAAAGAGCCTACTCTGCCCTTTCCTACATAGTTCCTCTATGTTCTGAGATCAGTACAACCTATCATTGATGTAGACCCCCAAGTACTTATAGGAGTGGACCACCTCAACACCCAGTTCTAACATAACGGCTCTTTGGTGCGGCAAACATTTATAACCAGTTCCTTGCACCAAGAAACAAACATCTCCACCTGAATCCTGTCCTCTATCTTACACACCTACCCCTTATCAATACAATACATAAGTGCACAAATCATCTGAGAATTTCATCATGTGACCCAACCTGGTGTTGTATTTATAGTTGGAGGTGTACAGAGTGAAGAGAAAAGGAGTCAGGCCTGTTCCTTGTGGTGCTCCAGTGTTACTCCCACAGACCTTGAGTCTCACAAACTGCGGTCTGCTCAACAGATAGTCCCCATTATCCCTCCACCACAGGCTCATCCACCTGCATATCTCTGAATTTATTCTTTAACAGAGATGACTGGAAGGTATTGAAGACACAGGAGAAATCAAAAAACTGAATCCTCACATTGCTGCAGGATTTGACCAGGTGAGAATAAGCCTTGTGGATCAGATAGAAAAATACATCCTCCATCATAATCTTTGTCAGATAGCAACACTCCAGTGGGTCCAGGTGGTTTGCCACAAGAGGACTCAATAGTCCCTTTGGCTTTGTCTCCCTTCAGCAATAAATTTGATTAAGCAGGTCTGATGAATGTATGTATGTACTGTCAACCATGTATAAACAGGGGACAAGGGTTACAAAATGGGCAATACCACCTCCGAGAAGGAGAGAACACTGTTGGTAACAAGTTCTCCTGTTATACTTCCAGGATTCAAGAAGAAAAATTCTGATGTTACTTCTGGCTCCAAACCTGAAGTCTTGCCTCTTCCTCCCCAGGTAGGAAATAAAGAAACACAGCAATGAGAAATTGCTGAAGCCGAGTTTGTGTGTAGCCTGGTGCACCAGGAGTGAGCTTTTTTAACTGTTGTTAACACTAGAATTACAAAAGCCAATGAAAAAACTCGTAATTCCGGCCCACCTTAAATCCCTTCACACCTATCCGTCAGCATCTTTTGTCTTGTAAATGTGTTGATAAGTCCAAGCAGCCTGCTATACCACCAGCCCCCCACCCCCCCCCAAACACAACACCGCCACAGAAAGGACAAGAAGTTCTCCCAGTTCAAGCCTTAATTATCTGGGAGTAAGCTACCTAGAGTTGTATAGGGTAAATAATTTCATGTGTGTTCTGTGTCTACAACAATCTATGTAAACACAGAAACCTTTTTCATGTTTTAGTAATAAATGACAAAATGTAGACATGAACTGTAAAATGTGTGACCAATATGGTCTACCAATTTTTGTATATCCCTTCTTTTTTCCTCTTCGGTAAAGGGGGCATACCTTTGTGTGTCCCAACTGTGTCATTTGTATTGTCTTACAATTTTTATGCAAGGCCATGCATATTTCATTTCATTGATATATTTGTCACAAACCTGATGGCCTTATTTTACAACAAAACAGACCACAAACCTTCACATGAATCTCTAATACTTAGCGGTGGATTAAAAAGATTCCAAAGTCTGCTAATTTGTGAAACATTGGATCTGCTGGTTTCTACAGAATCAACAAATTTCTGTGTGTCTGAGCTCCTTCAGCACAGAGTAAAATAGATTTCTGATTGTTGCCATCTGTAATGACATTTTCAGAAAAAGCAACACAGTTTCCCAATATGTTTTCTATTGAACAAGCCTGTGAGTTGAATCTTGCAAGACATATTATCGTTGACATTTTCTATTGTATCTCTGCCACTTCTCCTTCCTAGAGTCTTTATCCACCTCATAAATATGGGATAAGTTGAAGACACAGGAGCAGAAAAATAAAGCTTAAAACTGTTAATACAACACGCATTGGAATTGACTGAGCTTAAGCTACTGCAAATTAAATATGTATAAAATGCTGTCTTATTTTTTTAAGATCATTTAATATTCATCAACTAACAGGTTTGACTCTCTTCTACATGTTTGTAGCCCCTGTGGTGAAAAGCTGAGCCATATAGTATGATGCCACAGACCTGTGACTTAGATGCTCTTAAAAATTTTTAGTTTGATGGCCAATCAACACATTTTTGGATTATTATTTAGAAATATAACAGATTCTGCTTTATATTTAGTTAAAGGCAGTATGCAACATATGGGAATGTCTCATATACAGAACGCAGTCCATCTTGCCAACTGAAAAATGCTGAAAAATATATAACTAAACAGCACCATCCATCTGCTTCACTGAATACATAATTTCTTTCAGGATCAGGAAGCACCCTGTTGCTTGGCAACCTTAAACACGAAATGCTTAGAAATCTAAACATGTCTGATTTGTTTTTTACTTCTAATTAGCTATAGATAATAAAAAAATGATTATTTATATCTTAATTTGTGGAAACAATTCAGAAAGTATATCATGAAGTACGGATTTGAAGACTTTATACTGGTTTAACACATACACAATATGGACACTGTGATGGACTGGCGCCCTCTCCAGGGTTTGTTTCTTCCTTGTGCCCTATGCTAGCTGGGATAGGCTCCAGTGCCCCTTGTGACCCTGCTCTGGTGTAAGCTGTCTTGTATTTATTTACCAGGAGGCATTCGTTTGTCGCTTTCTCGTTTATTAAGAATGCAGTGAAACAGTATACAACTCCATGTGCTCCTTGCGCACATGCCCCGCAACCTTCACGACCCAGCTTCGCTGGTGCCTTTCAGCTAGAAATATATCTCACTGAGGTCCCCTAGCGGGTGGATGATATAACACATTAACCAGTATACAATACCCTGACACCTCCCCCTTTTAAGTCAATTCCTTAGGGTAGCATTTCTATTACCATTAACATGTGAACCCAATATCACTCACAACCTCTTTTTTTTTTTTCATTATACAGGAACTGTAAAGACCGTAAACCATTATTTAGAACTTGTTTGCCACAAAACAGTGACCTATAACAATACACCATAATATTGGTCCAACATTGCATGTTACTGACTCAACTGTTCAACATCCACTATTCAGACATGCACTACTATGTTGTGTTATAATCAAATTAACATAACACCCACATAAACATTCTACTTTTGGTATCTGTTACATTTTACAGTAATACTGTAATCCTTTTACAAGTCCAAGCGAACCGCAGGCTTACTAACTCTGCCTGACCTTGTGATAGTAGGTGTTATTGTAACTGCCTCAACCGGTATATCAGGGTTCATACATTGCTGGACTTTCTGTGTAGGTTGATCAGTACTCGTTGTTTTAAAAGTCTCATCTTGAACTCCTTCAGGCAGTAGCTGGATATGTCTTCTGTTTCTCCTTTTTTCTCCCTCCTTTTCCTGGGAAACATTGTATGACCTTGGAGTGGTACTCTCTGTTAGCACCTTAGCCGGTCCCTTCCACTGTGATTCACCATCAAGCTTTAACATGACCGAATCCCCAGGTCTGAGTACAGGTAAGTCCTTCATGCCATGTCGCCTGTTGAAGTAGTATGCCTGTTGTTCCTTTGCTGCTTTATCCTTCTCTCTTATACTTGCTTTGTTTGGCCACTTTGGCCTGAGGTTTTTCTGCAGAGTGGGTAGAGTAGTGCGGATTTTTCTTCCCATCAACAATTCTGCTGGACTTACAGCAGTAGAGGTGTTAGGGGTAGCTCGAAACCTCATTAGTGCCAACAATGGATCCTCCTGCTTTAGTATCCGTTTTGCATTCTGAACGGCCCGTTCTGCATGCCCGTTACCTTGAAGATTGTGTGGACTCGAGGTAATGTGTTGAATGTCGTATGTGGCACAGAAGTTCCTCCAGACCTTGCTGATGAATTGCGGTCCATTGTCACTAACAACTTGTTCGGGTATGCCGAATCTTGCGAAGGTAGCTTTGAGCTTATGTACAACACACTCTGATGTCGTTACACTTAATTGAAGAATTTCCAAATACCGTGAATAATAGTCGGATACCACCAAATACTGTTTCCCTTGATGTATGCATAAGTCTATGGCTATTCGCTGCCTTGGCCTTTCTGGTAATGGGGTTGACTGTAGTGGCTCCTTATGCTGTGTGCGTTTGTTCTCTATACAAAATTTACAAGTTTCTATCTTTTGCCTCAGGTCCTCAGAAATTCCAGGCCACCACACAGTCTCTTTAGCTCGAGCTCTGCATTTTCACAGTCCTTGGTGTCCTTCGTGAATTCTACTAAGAATGTTCTTTCGCATTGCTTTTGGAATTACCAAGCGGTTGCCCAGCACTAACAGTCCTTCACTCAACGACAAGAAATCCTTCCATTTGTAAAAGCCTTGTATGCTGTTAGGTATGCTTTTAGCATATTCAGGCCATCCTTCCTTTATAAATTTCTCCACAATTCGGAGCTGATCATCCTTTTGAGTCTCCATCTTTATCTCCGTCAACTTCTGCTGTGACACTGGCAAACTCCCGATGATTGCATTCACATGGGCACTCATATCCGCTGACATGAAATCCTCTGTGGTGCTTAATGGGCTCCTTGACAATGCATCTGCTACCACCAAGCTTTTGCCTGGCATGTATTCCGCTTTCGCATTAAAGCGCATGAGTCTCATCAAAAGTCTTTGACATCTCACTGGTACACAGTCCAGATCTTTGCTATTGATCAGTGGTATTAACGGCTTATGATCAGTGACCAGTTTGAATTTTTCCAAGCCGACTAAGTACTTTTGGAACTTTTCACACGCCCATACGCCTGCAAGGCATTCCTTCTCTATTTGGGCGTACCTGACCTCTGAATCTGTCAGTCTTCTCGAAGCTTATGCAACTGGTTTCCAGCTGCTGTCGTGCTTTTGCTGTAGCACACTGCCAATTCCGTAGCTGCTGGCGTCGGCTGATACAGTGGTTTCTCTTGCTGGATCGTAATGTGCTAGGACTGGTGCTTTGATGAGAGCGTTCTTGAGATTGCCAAATGCTCTTTTCTGTGGTTGATCCCAAGCCCATACACTCTTTGTCTTAAGTAGTTCATACAGAGGACCCCCTTCGGTTACTAAGTTTGGAATGTATTTGCCCATATAGTTTATAAGGCCTAGCGCTCTCCTCAGTTCACTTACATTATTAGGGTCTTGCAACTCACTAATTGCACGTACCTTTTCCGGGTCCGCTCTGACACCTTGAGCATCTACGATGTGACCTAGAAAAATTAACTCTGATTTCTTGAACATGCACTTCTCTTTATTTAGCTTGAGGCCTACTTTGTCCATTCTTTTCAGCACTTCTTTTAAGTGTTTGTCATGCTCTGTTTCATCCTGCCCATACACTATCACATCATCCATGTACACGGCCACACCTTCCAGATCTCCTAAAAGCTCGTGCATTTTGCGTTGGAAAATTTCTGGGGCTATGCTGATTCCAAATGGGAGCCTTTTAAAGCAATATCGGCCCATTGGGGTGATAAATGTTGTCAAGAGGCTGCTGTCCTCACTTAAAGGAATCTGCCAAAATCCAGACGCTGCATCCAATGATGTAAAGACACTTGCTCCTGTTAATTTAGCTAGGATTTCTTCTGTTGTGGGAAGTATGTATCTCTCCCTTTTAATGTTATCATTTAGCTTGTTCAATCCAACACAAATTCTCACTGTCCCATTGGGTTTCACGACTGGCACCATGGGAGCACACCAATCTGTGGGCTGTGTGACTCTCTTCACTACGCCTTGTTCTTCCATCCTCTGCAGTTCTGCTTTAACTTTGGACAATAGGGGTAATGGCACTCTTCTTGCAGTGTATGCTGCGTATGGCTTGGCTCCCTCTCTCAGGTGGATTTTTACCGGCTCTGTTTTCATGGTACTGCTTCCTTCGAAAACTGTGCTTAACTGCTCTATTCTTTTGACTAGCCTCATCTCAGCCGCTGTCTCTCGGCTCAAGAGATTACCAACAGTTTCTCCGTCTACCACATACACTGTAATGGCATACTTTTGGCCTTTATGCTCCACTTTTGATGTAAACTGTCCTATACATTTTAGTGGTCCACCTGGGCTGTCCAGTACTATGTTTGAGTGCTTGAGCTGTGTGCTTGACTCGAGCCTTCTAAATGTCTCTGTGTTAATAACATTAACGTCAGCTCCTGTGTCTATCTTAAAACTGACAGGGATTCGACCTATTATAAGTGTCACAGTCCATAAAGCTTCTTCTAGTTTATTTTTGTTATTCACTGAACCCAGGTAAAAGCTTTCTTCGCTTTCTTCTTTCACCGTCACTTGTCTCACAGTTTTTGATTTACACATTCTTGCCCAGTGCCCTTTTTTCCTGCACTTTTTACATTCAGTCCCCGCTGCTGGACATTTTCTGATATCTAGGTGTCTTGTCTTGCCGCACCTACCACACTCTGTGTCCTCTCTTCTGTTCTCACTACTTCTTCTATTTTTCTCTTTCATCCATGGCCTGTTAGCTGCCTTTAATGACTGCCTGGAGGTTACCTCTTGCAAGCTGCTCACTGGTTGTCCCTCTTGCTGGCTGATCTGCTTTGCAACGTCCTCGGCCTGCCGTGTCATCTGCACCGCCGTTTCCAGAGTAAGTGCTGTCATTAGCTGCATTCTCCTAGAGAGACCTTTATCTCTTATGCCTACTACGAGTCTGTCTCTTATGTGTTCATTTCGGCTCGTCCGAATTCACAGTACTCACTCAGCTCGTACAATGCTCTGATGTAGCATTCCGCATTTTCCCCTGGCTTCTGCACTCTCTGATGGAAACATGCCCGTTCATGTATCACATTTCTTTTCGGTATAAAGTATTGCTCAAATTTTCCAAGAACAGTCTCGTAGTCCTCCGCACTCTCTCCATCCGCGAACGCGAACGATTTGAAAATGTTTTCTGCTTCAATGCCCATAGCATATATTAATGTGCTAATCTGTACCTCTTTGTCCTCCTTACTCAGCTTTGTAGCAACCCTGTACCGTGAGAACCTCTGTCTCCAGGACGGCCACTCTGTCGGATGACCAAAGTTGAAACTTTCTGGGGGATTAAATTTCGCCATCTCTCTTTTCTTACACTTTTACTTCTGACACCATGTCTTGTATTTATTTACCAGGAGGCATTCGTTTGTGGCTTTCTCGTTTATTAAGAATGCAGTGAAACAGTATACAACTCCATGTGCTCCTTTGCGCACATGCCCCGCAACCTTCACGACCCAGCTTCGCTGGTGCCTTTCAGCTAGAAATATATCTCACTGAGGTCCCCTAGCGGGTGGATGATATAACACATTAACCAGTATACAATACCCTGACATAAGCGTGTTAGAAAATGACTGCCAATAGGTGCACCACTTATAATCTTAAATTATTTAATAAACTAAAACCACACACATTTCCACGGTAGCTCATACCCTGTCATATCCGCTCGGTTTTGCAGACTGGCGGCACCCAGCATCAAAGCAGTGCTACTGTTCCTGTGTGGCTTATCTTTCTTTTTCAGATCCACATTACTGACATAGCTTTATAAATACACTGAAATTAACCGCATATTGTTTATTAGTTTAATGCATCTGATTGTAATTAACCTGTAATAATATAATGGTCCACAGAATGGTCAAACTATTCCAAATACCATAACTGCTTTAGCGTTGTTCTTCTTACAGCTGCTCCTGTTAGGGGTTGACTCAGCGGATCATCTTTTTCCATATTACACTCATTGCACCACTCAGAGCAGCTGATTGGAAAAAGAATTATCTGTATACAGCATTAAGCACATGCTGCCTCAGCCATGCTTCCTATTTAAACTGCTTCTCACACAGCAAATGCTTCAAAACCTTTCCTGTACAGACCTCGTGGTTCAGAAAGAGTTTCATCCCAAGAGCTCTAAACGCAATCAATCAGTCCATCAACTGCTCCTTGTAGAACTATTTGTACTAAGTACAATCACCTCAATGTAAACTTGCACTACAGTTATAATATTGCACAACCTGAGCCACTTTATAAAGCATGTATTTACATATGATGACGATATAATTTTTAAGATGAAATGCAGCAAAATATGTTTATTATATTATACAGATAAAACTTTAGCTTCATTTAAATAATCTATATTGTTAATAATTAAAGGACACGGTGTCACTACACTAGCAAGGATCTGGCGCTCCGTTTACGGATTGTTCTTGCCTCGCACTGTATGCTTTACTGGGACTGGTGTGAAGGATAGAATAATTAAACATGTACTACGAAGATATTTCAGTGTTCCTTAAAAGTTTTGAAGAATCGGCGTTATAAGCTTACAGATGACTTAACGTCTATTACAGAGCTGATTGTGTGGCGATTGGTTACTTGGAGAAAGAAAAGGAAGGACACGAATTGGGGGTTAGTACATTTGAAAGAGACAGTACTGCTGCAATAAATTATTTCATCGAAGGTCGCGCACAATCACTGCGCCACCGTGTTCCCATATTTAATAACATGCTTTAACTCATATCATCATGAAAATTATATCAAGTACACATCTCAGTACTTTAATTATTCAGAGAGCTGTAATATTACGAATGTAATGGATTCTGTGTCCTATCGGAGGAAGACAAAGCATGGAAGCACGTAGTGTCACGCACATAGAGTACATAGAAGATCAAATACAAAACAAAGCATTTAACGTGCAACTTTAGTTACGATGGTATTTGAGAGACTAGTAAATTAAACGATTTTAAGATGAGGTTTATGATGTTCTACTTTAATGACAAAATAAACTACATGATTAAAGTGGAAATTTCGAGATTAAAGTTGACATTTCGTGCTTTTTTCCCACTTTGTGCCTATTTTTTTTTCTCTGTACCCTAATAAGCTTTCATATAAAACTTAGACGGTGGGCTACGACTCAGCTTTTCACGGCGAATTTGATATGTAACAACTTCTTTTTTTATTTCAGGCACTGTGCGACTTTGTGAACTTGAGCTTTTAAGTTTCTCCAACACGCTATGTCACTCGATCAACTTCCATTTCTTTTTTATACCATTGTTTAAACCAACAAATAGTAAGTTTTTCCTTGCCTCCACTTGGTATTCGCTGAAATTGTTCTATTTTTCCTTGTGGTTTTGCCATTGTCTTTTCACAGAACGCTGAGCTTAAAGGCTATTTATATTGATTTACATATTCAAAGAGGCGTAATTCTGGGAGGAGACGGGGCGGGACAGCAGGCGCGTGCATGTGCGTTAATTTCCATGCTAACCGGGATTTATGTAGTGGAAGAACGTGGAAGTTGACAAACGCACAGATTTATGCATCTGGATTTTTTTGTCTGTAAGTACATTTCCGCTTTTTTGCTTGCGTCATGTTATAGTGCGAATTCTACGCACAGCGTTATGCATGAGGCCCCTGGAGAGCGGTAGTGGCTGCAGGTTTTCATTCTAAGCCTTTTCTTACTTAGTGAACTGTTTTTGCTGCTAATTAATTTTTTTTCAATTAATTTTAATTTGCTTGCTCTTGAAGACTCAAACCTCTTAATTATTTATTTTTCCTTAATTAGCAACCAAACAATAATGAGATACAAAATGAGAAAAACATGACCAGTAAACTGTCCATTATACAATATCTGAAAATAAAGAAAGATGAAAGTCTCAGGAATGTTGATCTATTCAGGTCCCCAAAACATTTTAACAGACCTCTTAGAAAAGAGAAAATCAACCATTTCAGAAATGTCTGCTATTGCACAATGAGAGCAGCAACAAGAAATGGAATAAAAGAAGAAGTTTAATTAATTACAAGACTCTGCACCTAATTAAGTAATTGGCTAGAGTGAAATTAGTTGGAGTTTGAGGCCCTGACTTAGTTGGTCTTCTGTTGGCTCCCTCACTTCACGTTTTATTTTTCTGTTTGGCTGCCATTTAAGGAAAGAAATGAAGCAATTCAGAGGAACGATGAAGAAAATCAGGGGAACAAATCACAAAAAAGCAATTCAATTAAAATTGATTCAAAAGAAGTTGATTAGCAGCAAAAAAGGTCACTAATTAAGAAAAGGGTTAGAATGAAAGCCTGTAGCCACTGGGGCCCTCCAGGACCGGAGTTGGGGACCCGTGATCTATATCACCTTTAGGAATATGAAGGAAATCAGTGCCACTGGCCTTGTAAGTACATTGAAGCAGTGTCCTCCTCCAGCTGGTGTTTCTTTATCAACTGCTATCTTAGTTCATCAATATGACAATATACTCTTTGTTTTTCTCCTGAGGTTTGTCACATGAAAGCTTGTGGGCGAAGGCTTGAACGCCTTAGTTGGAAAACAAGCTTGGTTGCTCATACAACTGCTTACAAGGAACACATTGCCCTCTATAAGCAGGCACTACAGAGAGCTAAGTCTACTTATTATACTAATAGCATTCTGTATGGTCAGTATAACATCCAAACACTTTTTTCTACTTTGAATAAGTTACTTAAACCTGTAAATAACTTTCTTTTGATTGCCAAATCTGACCTTTGACTGAAATTTCTGTCCTTTTTAATAATAAGATTGATTTCATTTATTCTAAATTTCAAAATGTCTACTTGTTCAGTTGCCCATCTCCTGTTCTATCTCGTTTGCCATTGTTGGACGATCCTGCAGTTCCTAAGCTTGTCATGACCACAAAGCCAAATACCTGTATTGTAGAGCCCATGACTTCTTCTTTGGTGAAGGCTGCTTGGCTTTTTCTTCTCACTTTTATCACTAGTATTATCAATACATCTCTTTATATTGTCCCGGTCCTTTCCATCCTAAAGACAGCTTTTGTTACTCCTGTTCTAAAAACACATGAACTTGACCCTGAGGATTTTAAAATCTATCGACTTAGTTCAAACTTTTCCTTTCTTAGTAAAATCCTAGCATGTGTTGTTGTGGGCTTTTTGAAAAACCATCTTGCCTCTAATGACTTGTCTGAGGAATTTCAGTCTGGTTTTAGGTCCAATCACAGAACAGAGGCAGCACTCATCAGGGTGACTAGTGATCTCCTAGTCGCAGCAGATTGTGGTCTTTTAACACTAATGATCTTTTTAGACCTAACTGCTGCTTTTGATGTAGTACATCATGACATTCTTTTGTTTAGACTTGAGAATGAGTTAACTATTGCTGGAAGTGCTCCTGTGTTTTTTAATTCATACCTTAAGGACCAACAACAATTTGTTACCATCTGTGATTTCAGGTGTGTCTCATCTTATTCGCCCCTCAAGGATCAGTTCTTGGTCCTCTGCTGTTTACCATTCATATGCTTCCGCTTGTTGCCATTATTAGACAGAACGGTCTACGATTTCACTATTATGCTGACGATACACAGATTCATTTACACGGGGCTTATGCACACATTACCTCCTCCTGCATTGGCTGCCTGTTTGGCTGACATCAAACCCTGGTTGTCTGAAAACTTTTTCCGACTGAACAGTGATAAAACTGAGGCTTTAATTATTGTATCTCTAGCCACTTTAAAGAAAATAGACAATTTCTCTGTTGTTGAGACTTATTAAATCCTCATTTGGATAAGTTAAAAATCCTGGCATAATTCTTGATCCCACACTCTCCTTTGATCCATTATCAATATTAATAAAATTACCAAAGTTGCCTTTTTCCACCTTAGGCAAATTTCAAACCTGCTTCCATTGCTCTCTGATACTGCAACTGAGACACTCGTCCATGTTTTTGTCACCTCACAATTTGTCCATTGCAACGCCGTATTGTTTAGTATCCCTTCTCGGAGCTTAAACAAATTACAATATGTACAAAATTCAGTAGCAAGAGTGGCTACACATTTAAAACCCTGGAAGCATATTACTCCTAAAATTACACTGGCTACCTGTCTCTTTCTGCATTCAATATAAACTTCTTTTAGTTTTAAGGCTCTTCATGGCCTGGCTCCACCTTACTTGTCTCCTTTATAATGTTTATATACTTCATCATGCTTACTTTGTTCTTCTGACTATTCCACTGTACAGATTGAGCACTATGGGTGATAGGGCTTTAAGTGTATCACAGCCACAGTTATGGAATGCCCTTCCTTTGGAGCTGTGTACATGTACTTCAGTATGTGATTTTAAATCTAAACTTAAAACATAGCTATTTAATATTGCCTTTTGTTATTCTGATTAATTTTGTTTGTACATTAGACTGTTTCATTTTATGCATATTGTTGTACAGTGTCCTTAGATACCTTGACAGCTACTTTTAAATAAAAATTATTATTATTATTATTATTATTATTATTATTATTATTATTATTATCATCTAATCGTAAGGCTTAATAAGGACTTGATGGTTGTTAGTTACATCCTCACATGTAAAACTATAGAATTGAAAGGGCATATTTTTATATGACTTTTTTGAACAATAAAGCTTCACATCCTGGATCAAAATAATGCTAAGGAGGCCAAATTCTGTTAAAAGAACATATGTTATTACAGATGTATTAAAATACAGGAAGGTGCAGGGAGATAAGATCATATGATTGGCTAGACAGACCACAAATTGCCAGGACGGAGTATTGGGGCACCAACTGGGCAACTCTGTCTAATAGCAAGCATGAAAAACTAAGGGTGCACTAGGGCACAACATAAATATCGGCAACAGTAGTCCAAAAACAAAAGATTTTCCAATCCAGAGCAAATGATGCTGTCATACTGCAGCTCTGTCCTCTGTGATTGCTGGGTGATACTTAGACACCACATTTGGGGCTCATCCGGTTTTATGGCTTCCGACCAGGAGGGGTGGAGCCTATTCCGGGGGCTGTGGGCCTATCACTAACTGACGTTTTTATATAAATGAGCAGATCTCTAACTGTTTCAATATGTGAACAATCATGATGTGCACATTGACTATGTGGTATTTTAGAAGAAAGGAGACAGCTGAAAAATAAATTTGAATATAATAGCCATATTATATGTACTAATATGGCATTCAGAGTCATCAACAATTATTTTGTCTAGTCAATATTAAAAGCATTGCTATCAAACAAGATTAATTTTCTTTTTAAATGTTTACTATACAAATTTTAAAATTGTAAATATTGTAAGGGTTGGCTGGCATCCCAACCCAGCTGGGATGTCCAAGAAACGGAACGATGGGGGAAGGCAGCTTTTTTAGTGCACTGCCTCCTCCAGAATGCTAGATGGCAGCTCCCCTGGGTTGCTGAGGTTTCCCTGAATCCCACAGGGCATCATGGGACATGGAGTTTTTTTACCTCAGCCCTGTTGGGTACGATGGGTGCCACCAGGGGTCGTTGCAAGGACTGAGGAGCTATATGGCACGGGGTTTCCGCCTAACCTGGAAGTGCTTACAGACCATGTGGGTGGAAGAGCAGAAGCACTTCCGGGTTGGCCAACTTACAGAGACGAGCCAGAGATGGGTGGAAGATGGATGAAGCTTGCTGGGAGGAGCGGAGGAGGCAAATACCAAGAGACAGGGAGAAAGAAAAAAGAGTCACTGTGTTCTGTGCCCTTCATATACTTGTGGTGGTGGGAAACACTATTGTAAAGAGCTTTCTACAGAATAAAGATTTGTGCTTTTAACTTGTGCCCTGTGTCTGTTGTGTTGCGTTTGGGGAGCTGGAGCGCTCCCTACTGTCCACAATATAAAATAAACATGTAGCAAAATCCAACCCAGTGCACTTATTAATCCCTATTGATTTATAATAAATAATGATAATAATTCTTTACATGTACATAAATAGCACTTTTCTAGCTACACAAAGTGCACTCCACGCAGGGAGGGACCTGAACCCATGAACTCCTTAATAACACGTGTTCTCACTGTAAAATACCATGAAATGTTAGTTATATTTTAAAATAATATTATAATGTACAGCAGGAGTTCCGTAGTTCTGTCCTAGGGTGTACCAGTGGCTGCAGCTCAAAGCTCATTCACAGAACGCTGTGTCTATTTTTATACCAAGTGGTGCTCATAACATGCGTTGAAGCAAGTATGATGTGTATAACAGTTCATTATGAAAGTTGAGGTGGTATTATTTCAAAAACACACAACTCCAAAAAACTAGGTAGAAAAAGAGATAATGGGTAGAAACTAAAACAAATCAAAATAATCAAACCTAATCAAAACTAGTGCAGAAATACATTGAACCAGCCCCAGACTTTGACTCTTTAGACACTGGCAAGCACTGTCGAACAAACTCCAAACATTCCTGACAAGCATGATAATGATTATCAATAGGGATGCACCGAAATGAAAATTCTGGGCCGAAAACGAAACCGAAATTTTTGGATGCACTTGGCCGAAAACCGATACCGAAACCGAAAATGGCTTCATTAAAAAACATGTTGAAAATATTTTCTTTTTGTTTGTATTAAAAAAACTACAAATTAATTAAGCAATCAAACTTTTATTGATAATAAATAACAGTAATAAGGCTGTTTAACAATAACAAAACTAAATAAAATTTCTTTCTGTAACAAAATTGTGCAAAAAAAATGCTAGCTGCTTTTTTACTTCAATTTTAAATTACTGTACCAAACAACAGTGCACAAACAGAAGAAAAATAAATAAATCCAACCTCTTACTGTAAACAACATAACTATACACACTAAATTGGTCTGCTTTTAATTTAAGCAAAAGAAGCAGGTTTATCTTTATGAACAAAAGTTTTTCAGTTTTCTGGCTGAAGACACAGTTCCTCTTCTCATGAAGAACATACTGCACTGAATAAAATCACTCAGTCTGTGCTAGCTTTTAGTGCCTTTACGAATTGTGCAAAATATTACCTGCATTAAACGTTTTACTTCAATTTTAAATTACTGTGCAAAACAACATTGCAATAACAGAATAAATAAATCAAACCTTTAACTGTAAACAACATCAAATTAGGCTGCTTTTATTTTAGCAAAAGTGGCAGATTTCTCTTTATGAACAAAAGTTGTTCAGCTTTCTGGCTGGAGAGACGATTTCTGTTCTCATCAAGAACATGAGATGCTGCACTGAATAATCTCTCACTGTCTGTGCTGGTGCTTGAGGCAGATAAGTACTTGCGCGCAGTCCATGCAAGCAAAGGAAAGCGATCTTTGTTCGCGCGCCAGTAGTCAAGTGGATTGTCACTTCTGCCAATGGGTAGTTCAGCTAGATAGGTTGCTACTTCTTGTGAGGCTGCGCTTGCTCTTACACCGCTGTGGGTTGGGACGCTTTCCTGTAAAATTTCGTCAAACATATCAGAAAGCGAAGGAATGTGCGCCTCATCACTTGTACGTGACCGTTTCTCAGGCACAGTTTGCTCTGTTCTCCCCGTCGCGGCTTGTGCTTCACCAGAGGTTTCAAGAGCCGTAAGCTCTGTTTGCACCATTTCGCGTACATCCTGCCTTTTCTCATCGTCAAAGTAATGGTCTTTAAAGCGTGGATCTAATATTGTTGCAATGCCGTAAAGAGGGTTGGACTCAATGTCTTGGAAGCGTTTGTTAACAGCCTCCAGTAGAGTTTTTTTAGCTGTTTTTACGCCATGATCTGTTTCCGCCTCTTTTCCAAGCAGGCGCTTCAGTGCTGCGATCAGTGGAATAACTTCAGCAACAGACGCTTGAGCTGAGCTTATTTCCTTGGTTAACTGTTCGAACGGGGCGAGAAGAGAGACAATGTTTTCCACCAACATCCACTGATGTGCACTCAAAGTTGCTGGCAGGTCGTGATCTGTCATGTATGCAGCTAAAACCCGCTTCTGTTCAAGTAATCCTTGCAACATATAGTATGTACTGTTCCAGCGAGTGGCCACATCTTGCTGTAGTCGTTTTGTTGGCATCCCAAACTGTTTTTGCAAATCTTGTAGTCTGGAATAAGCAAGCGGAGAATGCTTAAAATGTCCCACAATTTTTCTCCCAGTTGCTGTGATTTCTGATATGCTCCGCTGACTAAGCACTCCCTCATTCACAGCCAACTGCAGCGTGTGTGCCATGCAAGGTATGCTCTTTAATCCACTGTCATCCATAGCCTTTATCATGTTCCGTGCATTATCTCTCACAATCACATGCACTTTAGACTTGTCTATGTTCCAAGTTTCAAACATGTTAGCCAAAGCATCGGATATTGCTGCTGCAGTGTGTGAGCCGACAAACTCCTGTGCATGAAGCAGAATGTTTTGCAATTTAAACTCCGCGTTTATCCACTGCGCTGTCAAACTGAGCATGCTAGTTGGACTAACGTCAGAGCTCCATATGTCTGTGGTTAAACTTAGAGCAGAGATATCTGTGGTCATGAGCTCATGAACATGTTTTGCAACACGGTCATACATTTCAGGTAGAGAGGTCTCTGCAAAATACCGTCTGCTTGGCAGTGTGTAACGCGGCTCAATGTGGTGTATTAGCCTACGAAATCCGATGTCCTCCACGACTGAAAACGGCTCTTCATCTAAAGCAATGAATTCCATTACTTTCTCTGTTATGTCACGTGCTTTAGCACTGTCATTTGCAAATTTCTTAATTTTTTCGAAAACTGTGGCAACCGAGGGTGTTGATGTGCTAGTTGGCTTAGTTTTAACCAACGTTGTTTGACGGTATTCCTCAAATTCAATTGCGTGTCTTGACTTAAGGTGGTGTATTAAACCTGTAGTCGAAAATGTCTTTGCTGTTGAACCCCCTCTTGAAACTTTTGCAGAGCAAATGTTGCATATTGCAACTTTGCTGTCCTCATCTGAAACTTTGAAGTGCTTCCAAACCGCCGACATACTCCGTGTTTGATGCGTAATGACAGCGCGAACGAGACGGGAGGATGGGAGAGGCGTGGCGACAATTTCGGCTTTTATTTTCGGCGCTTTCTTACGTTTCGGCCGAAACCGATAATGCTATTTCGGCCGAAAATTTTCGGCGGCCGAAATTTCGGTGCATCCCTAATTATCAAACATGATAATCTTGGATGTGGTCTCCTCTCACTGGTCAGACATTGACAGTATTCTCTGGTGATGGCACTAAACAGCATCTCCTTTGTGGTGCCTTTCAAGGTTCAGTGTCTGCTTCTTGTTGTGCCGTGCTGCGTCTGCATATTGCCATTGGGATGCATAAATTACCAGCATATGAAGATGAAACCCAACGCTACCTTCACCCTCCTTCATTAAATGGATTTGTTGGATTTATTCTTTTTCCAGCTAAGCTATGAAAACTGGATTAGCTCTCAAAATCTCCAGCTCACCAGAAATTGCATGATTCTTTCGCACTCAATTTCAATTCCTGCAACTTTTTTTCTTGTATTAATACATAGTTAGGTTGTCCTTATTGTCCTAATGTGAAATTCGTTCCATTTCAAATGTTAATATTAAACAGTATGATGCAAATGTTAAGAGGTGTACCATGCAACCACTCCTTCAGAGGCTGTCATCCACTCAAAGGACCCCGCAGCTGTGGCCTCTCAGATGAGAAAGCCTAACTAAGAATGGAGAGTGAAGCAGCCTCTTGTCATGCATGACGTTAATATAAAAGGGAAGGAAAAGTTTAATCAAAGGCCCTGATCCAAAAGAATAGCTACAGAAAATTAGCAGAATGTCATTTTCTGTGTCATTTCCACATATTTACATAAAAGGTGTCCACAAAATAATAGGGAAAGGCAAATCCAAAACCAGGGTAAAAATGACATATGCATGGAATGTGCCATTCACATGACGGTAAAGCATAGGCACAAAATCACACTGGTGGAACCAAAAGGGCTAGCATTTCCGTTGCCCCTCTTGTCATGTGACTGGGGAGAGATTCACATTGCGATATCACAGACATTGATAAAAAGTGGCCATGGTAAATTGCAGGAAAAAAGAAGACCAAAACTCCAAGCCAGATCCTGACAGCACACACATCCATAAGACACGATCAAACACATGCCTATTAGATTAGTTTGGTGACTTTAATCTGTCACTCTTTATGTATAAGTGAGTGTGCTTTCAATAGAGTGATGCCCAGGATGGCCAAGATAGGCTCCAGAGCCGGCCGTCCACCCTGAATCGAGCTGAGTAGATTCAGTAATGAATATAATGATTTACAATGACCTGTTATAACTGAACACTTTGTGGTGGTATGCTCCACGAAACAATAAATAAAATACAGCAATGGATGTGAACTTGTTAATATTGAAGCTGTTCCGTGTCTCCGAATTTACAGTATATTTTAAATGAAGCTGGCAGGGTGGCATGCAGGGATGTGCAGTCAGGGGAGGCCGGGGAGGTCATCATGAAAAGTGAAATAAACTAATAATAATAACATAAAATAATTGTCCACTGGTCTGTGCTATAAATTTGTTTTCTCTATGATTACAATAATTTTGACAGTTTTTATAATCAAAATCGCTGAATTGGGGTCATTTCCTGTTCAAATACATTGGAGAAACGCGAGGTGTGGCACCTCACCTCACCTCGGATTGCTCTATCCCTCAAACACTGGGTTGATGCGTGCAATTGCCTGTTGCTGTCTCTCTTTATGTTGCCAATATAATGTTTGCAGAAACATTTGTTATACACCCTGACTTTCCACAGTCTGGCTAAAATCTTTAATGAATGTGTGTGACATATTTAATCTTGCTGATTGAACGTAAAACCGCAGTGAAAAGGCACAAGGTGAGGCTGACGGTACCGTGCCGCCCTGAAGGGGGTGTATGTGAGCTCAACAGGTGCTCGTTGCTGCTGTTCTACACAGGGGCGCCAATAACTTAACGATATCAGAAAGTCAAGTGCACCGCAGCTGTCCGTTTTTTTATTTTTTGTTCCAACTGACTGCCCAAATGAAGATTAAGATTTTTAAAACTAAAAGAAAATAAGGAGGACCTTTACAAGAAAGTGACGGAGATTTTCATGGAGAAGGATTGGCGCATGGACTTCATTTACAAATAAAGGTAAGACCATAAACAGTTTTCAGTTTTATAAAAAGTGGGATCAGATTGAGAAAAAAATAATCCAATATTTAAAAACAAAATTTTGACCTTACATAAAATATATTTTGTTGAACAGTCTGTATTAAAATTGATTAAAGCATTAGAATTAAAAGCAACTAAATATTTCAATTAAGGTCAAAATTGACATCCATTTTTTTTGTTTACCACCCTATACTTTCATTTGTATTGAATGAGCAGGAATTGTGTAATTGCAACGGCAAATTTAGAACACATAGAGGGCGCTGAGCAAATGTGCTCTCTCCGCTCTCTCTCTCGCCGCTATAAATGTAACGTTCTTTCTAAATACTGAATGTACCTTACCTATGTGTGTGTAAAGAATGATGATGAGATATGAAACATAACCAGCAGTCAATGTGCATGCTGGCTGCCAAATGAATAGTGAATAAACTACTCTTTTGGGTTTACATATTTGTAAACCTCACTCTGAAGGAGTCAGTGCCTCACTAGCCGTGAACCTCACTGCACAGCAAAGGTGGCATGGTGGTGCAGTGGTAGTGCTGCTGTGTCATAACAAGGAGAACAGGTGCTCCCTGTGTGAAGTTTGCATGCCCTTCCCATGTCTGTGGGTTTCTTTTTTGGTTTCTTAAAGACATACATATTAGGTGGTGTAATAAGGCGCTATGTATGCGCCCAACCCGACAGACTGACAATGGAGGCATGTTAAAATAAACCAAAAGAATTTATTGTGCTTCTTCAGCTGGGGGCCCACGTCTTCTCTGTGTCCCTCAGCCACAACACAGTCCCACAAAACCACAAGTCACAAGCACAAATAAACTCTTCAAGTCCTCCACTCCTCCTTGGCAGCTTTGTCTCCCTCCTCCCGACACTGGCTCCCAGAGTGGGGGCTGCTGGCCCCTTTTATAGTTCACCCGGAAGTGCTTCAGGTGCTTGACCACCTGCTTCCGATTGCACCTCCGCGTGTGGCTGAACTACTGCCCAGATGGGCCCAGGAACCCTTGCAGCGCCTCCTGGTGGCCACCCCGGATCCCAACAGGGCCGTGGAGAATTCCATCTCTCATGGAGTCCTGCGGGTATCTGAGGCACCACAGTCACCTAGGGGGGCTGCCACCAAGTGGTCCAGGGTAGGTACGGCGCAGCTCCCCTAGAACATATACAGAAGGGGCGTCCCAGCTGGGCATGGGCCCCAGCCGTCCGTTGCAGTAGCTAATTTTAAATTGGCCCTAGTGTGTGTGTGTGTGTGCATGTATGTGTTGTGAAAGGACTTAGACCACACAGAAAAAGAGCTGGGGACCGCCCCAGTATACAGAATTAAAGAATTGGTTTTGCAAGTCTTTACTGACATTAGTCCAAACAGAACTGGTAGGCAGACAAAAACAGTGCAGTTTTAAAGCCAGGCAGGGGAAATGACATCATCCGGGCAGGAAGCAGATGTGATGTCGTCTGGGCAAGGACCATAAGTGATGTCATCCATGCAGGAACTGGAAGTGATGTGATTGGACCCAGAACCAGAAGTGACATCATCGAGCCCAGGCGGAATTTCCCGTATTTGGTCTGGAGAGGAAAAAGAGAAAAGATCAGTGCACTCTGCCATCCCCTGGTCCAGCGAGGAATTATTATTTTTTGAACCCTTTAGCTGCCTCCCATGCGCACATGTGTGCCAGTATGTATGTTATTATCCTGTCCAGGGATTCTTCCTACCTGGTGACTGATGCTTGCTGCTCCCTGCAACCCTAATTTTGGATAAGCAGGTTTGGACAATGGATAGATGGATGGAAGTTTATGGCAAGTCATAATGCATACGGCCATAGGCAGAACCACTGCAAACATGATGGACAGACCTAGTGGGTGACCTGCCTTTCCCTGCCTATCTTAGTAATACAGTTAGTTCTAGATGTAGGAAAATATATTACAAATATCTTTTCCTGAAGTGGTGAGAAATGATAGTAATGCCTACTGACAAAATTAATGTTGTTTAATGCACCTCTGTGGTGACAGTTCACCTTCCATACTTCTTGCACTGATAAAGGTAAATGTTCCTTCTGTTAATAGATTTTATTATGTTTACTTCAAAACATGTTTTCATTTTAAGTTGTTAGATTGAATTTTCTGTAGTTATGTGTTCATATTTTTATTGAAGAGAGTCTTTAAATTCTTAAAAGCGTTTACATTACGCATTACTAACAGAAAATAATCAAACTAAAATTCATTCAAGACATAGTTTGTTTTTTTTTACTGAAATTGGATTATTCAACTATGTTCAAAAAGAAATATGTGAGTTTGTTTCACAGTGATGTTTAATTCAATAAAGCTGAAAATGTTAATTCCTCCTGCTACCCTAAACTGGCCTGACATGAGAGCTTGAGTGGGCCATGTAATGGACTGGAAGACCCAAATAGGAATGGTTTCTGCTGCGTGCTTAACTCAGATTCCTGAAACTGATCACCAAGTGATTTAACAAATGGAAGTTCATATACATACACTATATGGCCAAATTGTTAAGCTCAGGTGTTTCATTGTTAACAGGTTCATAAAATCAGGCACAAAGCCATGCAATCTCCATTGAGAAACATTAGCAGTAGTATGGATCATACTGAAAAGTGCAGCGACTTTAAACATGGCACTGGCACAGGATTTAACCTTTGAAATTACTGCTCTGTTAGATCTGCCCTGGGCATCTGTACAGTAAGTGCTGTTAATAGGAAATGAACATGTCAATGGGCAACAACACCTTAGCCACGAGTGGTTGACCAGGCAAACTCACTCAGCGAACTGTTCGAGTACTAAAGTACATAGTGTGTAAAAATTTCCTCCCCTCTGTGGCATCGCTCACAACACAACTCACAAACTGCCCCCGGAGTGCAACATTAGCACAAGAACTGTGTGTCAGAAGCTTCATGAAATGGGTTTCCATAGCACATAAGCTGCACACACGTCTAAGAACACTATGCACAATGCCAGCGTTGGATAGAGTGGTGTTAAGCACACCATCATTAACTCTGGAGAGGTGGAAATGTATTCTCTAGAGTGATGAATCACACTTCACTATCTGGCTGTCTAATGGATGAATCGGTTTAGCAGATGCCAGAATGCTCCCTTCTGGGCTGCACAGTGCCAACTGTAATGTCTGATTAGGGAGAGATGGTTGTCTGAGGCTGGGCTAGGCTCCTTGGTTCCTGTAGGGTAAGGGTACTGTTAATGCTACAGCATATAAAGACATTTTAATAACTTGCTTGCTTCTAACTTTATGGGAAGACCAATTCTTTTCCAGCATGACTGTGCCCATATACACAAAGCCAGGCCCATAAAGACATGGAGGAAGTCCATTGACCTGCACAGAGCCCTGACTTCAACCATGTTGAACACTTTTGGGATGAATTGGAACACCAACTGTGAGCCAGATGTTCTCATCCAACATCAGTATCACACCTCACAAATGCTCTCTTCACTGAGTGGGCACAAATTAAGCATCTCTGTCAGTCCCAAAGACACACTTAACAATCTCGTGGAAAGCCTTCCCAGAAGAATGGAGACTGTTGTAGCTACAAAGTAGAGCCCAGTCAAGTGTCTGGAAAACTATACTATATATATATATGTAGTGCTACTGCCTCCCAGCATTTGGGTCCTAGGTCTTCCCTGTATGGAGTTTCCTCCAGGTGCACTGGTTTTCTTCCCACTGTCCCAAGACATGCAGGTCAGCTGAAATGGCAACACTAAATTGACCCTAGTGTGTGTGTGTGTGTGTGTGTGTGGTCACCCTGAAATTGACTGGCACCCTGTCCAGTGTTTATTCCTGCCTTGTGCCCAGTGCTTCAGAACTGATCTTAGTCTGCATTAAGTGGGTTAGAAAATTACATGACATTCTCCTGATTGATTGATTGACAAGAAATTCTTGGCTATCTGCAGACAACAAGGAAAAATATTTTTCACTAATGGATCGAAAAATTCAACCCCACCAAAAAGTTAATTTAATTGAAAAAAAATGTGAGAAAACCATGGTAACGTTTTGCATGTAACAGTCAGAAATGCCGATCTTACTGCTGGTTTACATCTGCCACAGAACATCACAGATGGTAGCATGTGTGACTGCAAGTCCGTGGCATCTCGGTTATAGCAACATCTACATACTTTTTTATCATGATCTTATTTGTGTTTCCTATACAATATTATACCTTTTGTTAAAACAATAATGGAACTGTGTAATATGTTGTGTGTTGTTGTTCATCTGATGTTGTATTTACCTTATTTTAGGACCTGCTAAGGACCAGATGATTTTATATCATGTCCTGTTACATTAAACCTTAGAATTGAAAGAGGGTCTACTTCCTTTTTCACATGACTTTAGCATCTATCTGTTTTGAACATTACCTCAAGTAAGCGTATGAGCACAGCAAGGTTATTATAGTTAACGGAAACTAAAATCAAAACTGAAATTATTATTAAAAAACAGTTTTGTAAATTGAAATAAAATAATTAACAAAACCGAAATGAAAAACTAAAACTAAACAAAACTATTAAAGTAGCTGGAAAGACTAATTTACTGAAATATTTTTAGATTTTGTTTTTGAAAGAATATTTTTGCCGTTAGTCTTTAACCCTTGTAAGTTTTAACTCTAAAACAGAAAGTCATCCACCACGAGCCTCCCGCATATTTTCATCCAGTGAACGGCGGCTGGTGACGGAGGGCGGGTGTTCACACAGGATTAAGCGCCTTGAGCATGGGAAAGGCCCTATATAAATAAAATGTATTATTATTATTATTATTATTTGCGGTGACAGAGCGAGCTGAACACAGGTGTGTAAAGCATGTGAAATAGAAAGCGATTTATGTGCCGCCTTTCTTTGCGCTTGTTGTATATCAAGATGTAATTCAAACGGCTGAAATCAGAATGTGCTGGTCAACAAAACATCTACCATATGGACAAAAAAATCATGAGTGAGTAACGTTTCAGTTTATTTCTCAGGTGACTGCTTTTTGCTGACAGCAATTCACCTGCCACTTCACACAGGAGAAATCATTTTTACTTTCTCATATACGAAGTATAGAGAAAGTATAGTAATCATGAAAAAAATCAGCCTCGATATTTTGATGAATCTTGATGTTATAGACCTGCCAGAGTCCAAAAATTTTTTTTGGAATTGTATGTGCGCGTGTGCATGTATGTGTGTGTGTGTGTAAACACGATAACTCAAAAACACACCTAGATAGATGGATAAAATTTAGCATGTGGTTGTTACACCCCAATTGTAGATCTGTATTAACTTTTGGGCCAAATCCATCACCCGGAAGTGGTACTTTACCTGAACACATACTTAGAGTCCGATTTAATCAACTTTACTTTTATAATAATAATTGTCCTATGTATTATTAATTTAATGTACATACAGTAATATTAAAATATAATCATTGTCTTGCAGTTTACTCCTCAAATATCCATCCCCATATCTGAGTAGAGAAGAGAGTCTGCCAAGTGATGAAAAACTAAACATACTAATGGGTTTTTGTATTTTTTCTATATTTATTAATTTATCTTTTTTAGTTCATATTCACAACTCAAAATACCTGATATTGTGAAACTAATCCATTAGCAGAATTATATTTTAAAATATTTGTCTCCCTTTTTTCAATGTTTTTCTCTCTCTCTCAAACTAGATAGTTGAAATATCATATTCTTTTTGTTCTTAACATCAGCCTTATCATACATATTGCATACCAGGGATTTTTCCTGCCTTACACCCAAACCTGCTTGGATAGGCTTCAGGTTTCCTGCGATCCTACTCTGGATAAACAAGTTTAGATAATGTATATATTGTTCTTAATCTCAGATGCTGTCTCTGTCATATTGTGCCTGTCCATACTCCTATTACCTGCTCTTACTCTGCTCATTATGGGTTTACTCTCCTTTATGTTGGGTTATTCAAGTCTCACTGCCCCTAACCTTGACACTACATGCTTGTTTTTCTTTGTTTCCCTCAATACAGTGTGAACTTGAACCCGGACACAGGCAGATGGACAACATAGTTTCACCACACACTGTTTATTTTACACTATATACAGTATATCGTGCACTCACAAACCCCAGTGCCTCCAGCACCGATTCCCCCAATGTCCAGGCCACACAGTTCTGTGCCTCTCTTTCTCCTGGCCGCCTCCAGTCCTTACTCCAGCTCCGTCCACTTCCACCCGACTTCCACTAATGACTGGAGAGAGGCGGCCCCTTTTATGGGAACCCGGATGGGCTCCAGCTGCTTCCCGGCACTTAGCGTTGGCCACACCCCTGTGTGGCAGAAGTGCCGGCTGCGCACCTGGAAGCCGTCTGTGTGTCCCTTGTCGTCTTCCCCCCGGCACTTCCTGGTGTGGCGGAAGTGCCGGGCTCCCGGGATAATTAGGCACTGGGGCGCTGCCTGGCGGTGGCCACGGGTTCCTACAGGGCTGGGCTTCCAAGCCCTGTACCCGAGGCCCCCTGCATAACCAGGACGGACACCCCCACTCGGTCTGGAGGAGGCACACGCCCTCCTCCGGTCCTCCAAGGCGTCCCGACCGGGCTCCAGCCCCGGCCGAGGACCAGATGGAATAAACCGGCATCGGGGCGCCGCCTGGCGGTGACCACGGGCCCCTACAGGGTAGGGCTTCCATGCCCTCGACCCGCGGTCCCCAACAGAACCAGGACGGACGCCCCCTTACGGTCTGGAGGAAGCACAAGCCCTCCTCACGTCCTCCTGGGCATCCCGGCCGGGCTCCAGCCCCGGCCAGGGACCACAACAGCTAGGTGGGGTCTGCAAACTACTAGCCCTGTTCTTCCTAAGCCCCTGTGATTTTCATGAGAAAATATTTAAAAAATTATAAAATTGTGTAAAATTGTTCATATTCAGTATCTGGTTTTGATTATGCTTGTTTTTAATCAGACAAAAACAAAACCAGATAGTAAACCATGTAGTGTAGTAAGCTTCCACTAACATTAAACTCATATCCAAATCTGTTAAGTGTACAGTTCTGTCTGATTGTGACACAGAACTAAACTCCGTATAAAATAGATAAACAACTAAAGGACTTCTTCTGGTTGTGCAGGAATAGTGTCCATAAAAACACTTGGAAGGTAGATTTCAAATCCAAACCTATAATTTACAGATATAGCTATACACATGACAGTGTGGGTGTGTGGTCTACAATAAAAAATAAAATACATTTATTCTTAGTTCTCAAATTACACATAAAGGAAAATCACATTGAAAATCTTACACAAATATTAATCTTAAAGTTGCAATACTGAAGTTGGCACCTTGTAACTAAAGGCACTATTGAGAAACGTTTTACAATGTTAATGAAATTACAAGCGTAACTATTATAATAAAAACAAAAAACAAATGAACAGAACTTATATTGCTTCGTTTGACGCACACTATTTCTAAGGAACTCTCTAACTTTGTGAAGTGCAAATACTTAAACAGACATACTTTCTCTTTCTTCCTGCTACCCACATTACTTTGCTCAGCGAAAGGCAGCATCTAAGTCCGTCCTCCTGCTGAATGAACTCCACTTCTCAGACACTGTAGGAGCTCAATGTTATACTTACTAAAACTAAAACTGAAACTAATAGATATAAAAATTAAATAGAAATGACATTGTGAAATAAAAACTAAACTAAAACTAAAAATACACAATGAAGGAAAACTAAAACTAAACTGAATTTCCAAGCAAGGTCAGAAAAAATATAGAAATTAAAACTAATATAAAAAGGCAAAAGTATAATAACCTTGGAGCACAGTACCATCATTATTTATTGGAGCACAGACAGGCTCAGGGTCACACAGTGAGCCAGTTTTAGGGTTGGCAAGCTTGTCGGTTAACATCCAGTGCATTAGCCAACAGGCCACTGTCCCTGATTTTCTTAGTTTATGATGGTGATTATTATACAACACTTGGTGCACTAAATTGGGGTAAATGTCAGATGCTCTTTAAATCTATAATGTACTATTAAGTAACAATATGCTGAAAGCTGAAAAGTTAATGTTACGCTACTTTACACAGTATGTTATTAAGATACATCTATAGCTAGTCTATGATTACTCTATTACTCACTGCCTTTAATGGCAGAAGGGGATTCAAATGTGTATAAATGAAAGTAGGAAGGGCTCAAAGAAGTGCTATAATTATTAGGCAGGTTCTTGATTTGCTCTATTTTGATTGCCTCCGATAATACAACTGTTTCTAAATGAACTGAAAGATTTTGCTGTAATCACTGCACATCACATTTTTTCAGCTAGACATTTATTTCACACAATTCTGCAGCAGAAATCAATAAACTGCTCTTATGCAGCTTAACTTAAGGGCAAGAAGGTCGTTGAAGGCTTTGAAAATCTAAATGCTGTTACTAGAAAATTGAAGATCAGAGATTTACAGATTGACACATTACTAGTAGTAATAATAGTTTATGTTTACTGACTAAACTATTTAATGTTTAATAAAAATACCTTTGAAGGAAAGCCGTTTATTGTTTGTCATCTTTAGTCTAGTTACTGGAATGATTTGCTTTTTTTTTAGGTATCCTCAGTTTTGAGACCCGCTGTTAATTTAAGCACACAACTGTACATTCACAGTGGCATGTAATGAGACAGGTGAATTTTCACTCCATCCACCTTGGCCCACAATGGGAGCAATCAGCATTATTTCTCCTGGAGATGTTCCTTCTAGTTTTCTTGAAGAGTTTACAGCAATTTTACATTGGTGGAAAGGTTTTTCTAGGTCAGGGTGAAAAACTTCCAGCCTGCCAAAGCTCCATTGTTTTAATAATTAGCATCGATTTTTATATTCCCAGCCATGTCAGCAGTCACAGCAGACTTATCCATTTTTTCATGCAAATATTTGAACAATTATCTAAAAGAAGAATTAGCCATCCTCTAGATTAGGGCTCCTCAACTGCATATTGGAACTCTGCAGTAGCTGCAGGTTTTTGTTTTAACCAGCTTCCTAATTAGAACCCAGTTATATACTACAAAGGCAATGTGTTTTTTGGGCTTAGTTGTAGTTAACTTGTTCGTTATGATTCAAAATCTTTTCATTAACTATTTTAGTTTTAAACAGCTGCATTGAGGTTTTGACTGGCTGTTTTCTTAACCAGTGTCAAACACGTGTGCATGGGAGGCAGTTAAAGGGTCTGAAAGAGGATAATTCCACACCAGACCAGGGGGTGTCAGAGTGTACTGAGCCTCTATCTCTTTCCACTGCAGACTGATTATAGAAATTTCTCCCTGTTCTAAGGACATCACTTGCCTGATGGCATCACCACTGGTTTCTGGGGCTGATGACGGCACTTCCAGTTCTCTCCTTTAAAACTGCCATCTTTGCCTCATCAAGACAGTTCTGTTCTGGACTCAAATCTGTACTCAAATGTACACAACATTTAACTGTTTTGCAGCCAGGAAGCAATATACAAGTGGCTGTCCCAACTTTTTTTGTGGCTCACTTGTCTCTTCTTTGACACCAACCATAAGTTAATAATATGGTGCAAATGACAAAGGAACCACCAGCTCTCCATCTAATGAGCTTTAAACCTGTGTACATGCATCATGAAATATCTGTGTTGATAAAATGTTTTGAAATAAATGAGAAAGAGAAGGGAAGGACCAAGAGGTTCTGAAACACAAAACATAATGATTATTGCTTGGCGAAAAGTTTGAGGAAGAGTTTGGTTGTCTCTGGCTTCTGTAAATGTTGCTAATAGGAGGGGAGCTAGCTGAGCAGAGAATTTTTATAAAATTCTACAGGGTAGCCATCAGGGCCTGCTGCTTTCCAACTTTGAAGTGACTTTATAGCATCTAGTAATTCTGATAACGCCAGAGGTTTATCGAGTTCCTCCACACTAAAAGTATCTATTTGTGGTATCTGTAATGTATCCAGAAATGCATTAGATTGTGTATTGTCTTCTTTAAACTCAGTAGTATAAAGGGATTTATTGTAGTGTCTGAAAGTGTGCATTATATTTTTGTGGTCGATGATTTTATCTCCGTTTGTGTTGGTGATTACTGAGATTGCGTTGTGCACTTCTTGCTTGTGAATTTGTTGAGCTAAAAGCTTATTAGCTTTCTTTCCATGTTCATAGTAATGATGTCTGGATTTATAAATTAGTTGTTCATTTTCTTTAGTTGTCAAGAGGTTTAGTTCTGAATGCAGAGCCTGCCTTTTCCTATGTAGAGCCTCGCTTGGTAGTCTGGTATATTCTTCATCTATTCTAGTAATTTCGCTTTTTATCTCTGCTACTTTCTTGGTTTCTAATTTATTTCTGTGGGAAAGATATGAGATAATCTGTCCTCTTAAGAAGGCCTTAAGAGTTTCCCAGAGTATTCCTGCAGAAATCTCTGAGGATGTATTTGTCTTTAGGAAGAAACTGATTTGTTTGGATATAAATTCTGTACAATTCTCATCTGCTAATAGAAGCGGGTTGAGACGCCATCTGCGAGGTGAGTGTGTTGGGCATAGTAACTTTAGCTCCAAGATCAGAGGTGCATGGTCAGAAATAACAATAGCATTGTACTTGCAAGATTTAATCATAGGCAAGAAGTTATTATCTATAATGAAATAATCAATCCTTGAGTAGCACTGATGTACTGGTGAGTAGAAAGAATATGTTCTTGAGTTTGGGTTTAAAAACCTCCAGGGGTCTGATAAGTTGTGATCAGTTATAAACTTTGTAATTATCTTTGCAGTGTTAGATGCCGTTCCCCCTGTGGTAGAAGTCCTATCTAAGAGTGGATTTAAAACACAATTAAAGTCCCTAGCCATTATAATTTTATGAGTGTTCAGATTGGGAATGAATTCAAATAAATTTTGTATAAATTCCTTATCATCAACATTAAAATCATTTTACAGTTAGATAAGTTACCCATGACCATCACATATCTCCCTTCAGGATCCAATATTACATCTGATGCTACAAATGAGACTGTTCTATGTATGAGAATTCCCACACCTCTAGATTTTTTTTGTAAAACTAGAGTGGAACGTTTGGCCAGTCCAGTCTTTTTGCAGCCGGAATTGATCCTTGCTTAGTAAGTGGGTCTCCTGTAAAAATACTATTTTAGCGTTTAGACCTGTTAGGTGAGAAAGTACTTTCTTTCTCTTTAATTTGTGATTCAGGCCTTTAACATTCCAACTCACGAAGTTAACTGTCCCATCATGGAGACATTGATTCTGAGTTTTTGATGTCATTGTATAGTCTTAACTGGAAGTGAGACAGCTTTGGCCTTAATTTCCTATTTCCCCAAGAGTTATTGCCATGCAGCCTATTATTACATTGGTAGTTATAATTATAAAGATTAAAAGGATAGATTAGGTATAGAACTAGCCTGCTCTCTTTCTCTCCCCCCCTTAACCCCCCACCCTCCCTTTTTGCCCCCTTACGTGAGGCTAGAACCCACTTCACACAGTCCCAGTCCTTTGACATACCTAGAGACAGAGCACATCCAAAGTAAAACAAGCCCCCACGCACCGGCATTTTAGGGTTAAAAAATAGAGGTATCTATTACCAATATAGTCTAAATACTATATGCATAAAATTTAATCATTAACAAATTGTGCAATTAGAATATATATAATCTTCAGCAATCTTAGTTTATTAAGATAATACACCCGGATAATAATAAACCCGGGGAATGGTGTTGGAAAGTGGTCCAGAATAAGCATAATAAGTCTTAGTGCAATAATAGCAATAACAATAAACCAAGGGTATGATGTTGAACAGTCTCGTTTAGGGTAGAGAGAAAATAATTAGATAATAATAATAAAAAAAAAAGAAAAAAAAAAGAAAAAGCGATTAAGCACAATAAAACATAAACAGATAGCGCCCGAGTAATAATGAGTGATAATGAGAATACAGTATACAATGATAAAAACCTGTATTTTAAACAAATAGATCAGACAGTAGATTATTTATCCTTGCCATTTCATTAACGGCCATGACTCATTATTATGTATCAGAATAGTCCCGGGATCAGCTTTCTTAATTCCTTTTCTGCTTCTTCCTTGCTAGCGAAGACATAGAATTGACCCTGCAATTCCTCTTTCAGTTTGGCAGTATTTGATATTGGCTTGCCGTAACCGCTGTTTATTGTTGTAGAAGGCTGCGCATTTAGTAGCTGTTGCTGGAGAGAAATCAGGGAAGATATGAATGTGGTTATTTTCATATATAATCTCCTGCTTGTGTCTGAGGAGTGCCATCACCTCTAGCTTAAATGATAATCTTTCAAAGCAAATAATAAAAGATCTAGTTCTAACGGTATTTGATCCGCGTACACGATAAGCCGCTACTATCTCAGAATCTGCTTTAAAATCCTCTCCAATTATTTTAGAAAAAAGTTCAGCTGCGAATTTCACAGGGTTTGGACTTTCTCGATTCTCAGGCAGACCTTCAATCCTGACATTATTCCTTCTGCTTCCATCTTCCAAAACAGCCAGTCTGTCTCCGTGTTTTTTGCATTCGGAGCTGACATTTGCTGCTTTTCTTCAGCACTGGCAGCTAAACTTTCAGCTGTTTTAATCCCAGTCGTGAATGTCTCCTTGACATCCTCCAGTTGATCAGCAAGCATGCTCAGTTTAACCGAGGTTTCCTGAATATGCTCTTCAATTTTACCCAGCATATCTTTAAAGACTTTATTATCCTGCTGCCGCATCTGTCGCAGCTCCTGTTGCAACTCCTGTCGCAGCTTCACATTTGCCTGTTGCAGCTCCTGTCGCAGCTTCTCATTTGCGTTTGCCCTTGCCTTCTCATTTGCATGCTTCTTTTCTTTGTCTTTTGCATGAGCTCAGCGAACATCACCATCATCCTGTTGGGAAGTTAATAGCTTAGAGTCCACTATGACTCCTAAATCCTTCTCATAAGGTGTACTCTCGATTTTCCGACTGTCCATTGTGTATTCAAACCTAACATTTTTACTTCCTATGTGTAATACTTTACATTTACTGACATTAAATTTCATCTGCCACAAATCTGCCCAAGCCTGTCTGCTATCCAAGTCCTTCTGTAATGATATAACGGATTCCAAATTATCTGCTAATCCACCTATCTTGGTATCTTCCTCCGCGGAGCAGTTCAGGGTTATATTTTGTGTCTTGTTCTGACTTAGCATTTTTGTTAAAACCTCAGACTTAGGTTCTAAAAGGTGCATATAAACTTCTTAACCCGCGTACAAGAACTTTGTTACTTTATAAAATTTTTGTGATATTTCTGTTTTTTGTTTAGTTAAAATTTGACGTAATTAAATTGAATTGAAGGTTTTGTGATAAACCTGTGGATTTTTCTTTTCTTTTTTTTTTAACTGGACAAAGTGGTGCATTAGGGGTCCCGGTAATTTATGCACACAAGCGGCAGTTAAAGGAGGAAATCTGGGAGCTTCCTGTTCCAATCGATTCTCATCTCAAGTTGGCACAGTTCTACTCTGAAGGAATGCCATATTCTTTTTTTCGGCTTCTCTTAAAAAGAAATCATTGCAGGTACTTTGTACTGTGCTGGTTGATAGCGCGAGTGAGTATATTAATTAACATCTTTCCAAATGGTGCGGATGGTAAAGATTAAAAAAGTGATATTTTTTTATGCTGTGTATTTGTTGCATCAGCTGCATCCTGGCACACGTGTGTGCTTTTTCATCCTTAAATGGGCACCACTGACCCCATCCATTTAATGGGAATAGAAAATACTGTATAGACATTTCATTTATGCTGCTGGTGAGCCATTGAAGTGATCATGAAACATTCATTGTGTTACATCCTCCAGCCTTGGCTCAATTGCCGAGTTGGCCACGTGGCTTTATTAATTGGCATTTGACAGAACGCTTCCAGGTTTCCTCCTTTGTTTTAGAATAAAATAAACTTCACTGAATGTATTTTCATCACAGTCCAGGAAGAAAGGCTGTCCTATGTGACCACAGTGGCCCTCTTTAGATGGACACCAGAAAAGGTGTGGAGAGCCTGTGAGGCATGTGACCACGGTGTGTAACGTGGCATCGGCGCACACGCAGTGTTATGTTGTCCATCTAAATTCAGCTAAGGGGTTGATATTTTGGTTGCCAACAGCCTTTAAACAGACTTTGTTGGCTTTATGGACTTTAAACATTTCCTATGCAGTTTTTTGATTTTTATTTTTTGTTTACATTTAAATAAAAACTTGTATTTCTTTGAGAAAGGAAAAAAAAAAAGAATTAGGTAGAATGCCCAGAGGGGACTGGGCGGTCTCATGGTCTGGAATCCCTGCAGATTTTATTTTTTTCTCCAGCCGTCTGGAGTTTTTTTTTTTTTTGTTTTTTCTGTCCACCCCGGCCATCAGACCTTACTCTTATTCTATGTTAATTAATGTTGACTTATTTTATTTTCTTACTGTGTCTTTTATTTTTCTGTTCTTCATTATGTAAAGCACTTTGAGCTACATTTTTTGTATGAAAATGTGCTATATAAATAAATGTTGTTGTTGTATCATCTGCAAACTTAACCAGCTTGTTACTTATATTCCTATCTAAATCATTTATATATATTAAAAATAGCAGCGGCCCTAGCACTGACCCCTGTGGAACACCACTCTTAACATCGGCCAGTTCTGATGAGGTTCCTCGCACCATCACCCTCTGCTTCCTGTGTCTGAGCCAATTCTGCACCCATCTAAAAACATCACCCTGAACTCCCACTTCTTTTAACTTGATGCCCAACCTCTCATGTGGCACCTTATCAAAAGCTTTTTGAAAATCCAGATAAATAATATCATAAGCTCCACTTTGATCATATCCTTTTGTATACCTACTCATTTACTTCTGATTGTTCATTGCTCAATCCAGCTGGGACGCCCCGAGAATGAAAAGATGGGGGAAGGCAGCTACTTGTTGACACTGCCTCCCCCAAGATGCTAGATGGCAGCTCCTCTGGAGTATAGCAGTGTCCCGGATTCCCACAGGGCACTCTGGGACTTGGAGTTTGTTATTTCAGCCCTGATGGGTGCCGTGGGTGCTGCCAGGGGAAGGACCGGAGGAGTCGTGCTTCCCTTATAGCCTGGAAGTACTGTCAAGTCATGAGGACGGAAATCCAGAAGTACTTCTGGGGTAAAGAAAAACTTGAATTCTCCGTCTGACTCGGTGGAGGTGGACAAAGCTTGCTAGGAGGTGTGGAGCAGATAGAGAGAGAATTGTATGCTTATTGTGCTTATTACTTGCCTGTTTATTGGTAGCTGTGGTGTTTAGGGCACTATTATCCAGAAGTAAATAATAAGAATACTTCTCAGTGCTTTTACCTTGGGTCCTGAGCATCTGTCTGTTGGGTTTAAAGGGGCAAAAGCGACCCCTACCGTTTTATAACTTATGTTTGGTAAATTAGATTAGGGAGCTTTGATAGACATCCGTTAATGAGAGGCACAAGGCTTCACAGTTTTGTAGCATATCCAGAAAAGGCTAATAATAAAACAGTCATAATCAGTAGCTGCTGTGACATCGTCACATGTACAGAGTGCATGATAGACCACACCGACGACATTCTGAGTTGGTCAGAAACAGACTGCAGATCACATTTACAATGAGCGGAAATGCAAATGTGTTTTCTATCCACATACAACAATCAATTCAGCAGAAAAGACAAAAGACTCATGTAGGATGGTGGCACAAGTCAGGTATGCCATGGAATGGTGGGCAGACCTGATATCTATGCAGCTATAAAAAGTAAGCAGAGTAGCAGCAATGGTGAGTGTGAAGTAGAACTACCATCTCCTTCAAGCAGTTTTTCCCAAAATAATTCTGTTGTTTGCAATTTAATTAATTACCTTGAATTCCATGCAATCAAGCAGAACTGAGTCAAGTTGCACAGGCTTAGATTTTTGTTTTTGTTTTTTTTTTCTTTTAAAGAAGTACATCTGTAACTGCACTGAAGGTGTCAGACTGGTAATCAAGTGTGTGGTAGTTTGCTTGAATGGAATAGATTGATATTTAGATCACTTTTAGGGTATGACCTTGGAATGTTTTGAGAACCTGATTTGTATGAGAATGTTAAACATCAATATTTGGAAGCCCCTTTGAACTGCAAATAGATGGAAAATCAGATATGTCTGGAAAGACTACAGTGATGGATCACTTTGGTGAAACACCTCCAACAACATCAGGCAAGTGTCCTGACAAAAGCAGAGGTAAAAAAAGAAAGCTTTTCTTTTAAAATGCCAGATTGGAAGGATAGCATGTCATCTGAGTTGATTCATATGCAATGGCCAATTATTTTTTTTTTACTTTCTTGCTGTAAAAAATAACCTGGCAAAAACAAATTAAGAGATGGACAGAACTTTAAACATAAACATAAAAAGTCAAAATCAGAAGATTAAGAAAAACGGGAAACTGACAAAATAATTCCCTCCTCCTGGGTGGCTGTGACACCGCGGATTCCCGCACGGCATAATATCGGGAGCTGGAGTTTGGTTAAGCCATGTTGGGTTCTGTGGGGGCCACCAGGGGGAGCTGCAGAGCCCTATAGAGGATGAGGAAGAGAAAACATTATTATTTAACTCACAGATATCAAGGATTATGTTTTGAGTTGAACATGCTGCAGAGAGCTATATGATTTGTTCCTGATTTATGCAGAAAAGGAGTTGGGCTGTGTGCACAGCATTAAGGGACTAACTTTTATCATTTATGAGGAAAGGCTGACCTCTGATACTATCAGAAGACCCCGTGAAGAATGTAAGATCTTTATGGACTATAAGAATGTTTAAATTGATTCTAAGTGTATAAATAGAAGGGTGTATTCCTTAGGAATGCAAATGGCTGTTTATTTCATGTTTTAGGACATTCCAGTATGTCATAAATTAAGATTTAACCTTAATCTATGTATGACCTCAGAATGAACTGCTAGGGGTTTTTTTTTCTTTTCTAGGATATAAAAGAGAGAACGGGTTTAGTTTAGATATTCTGCTAAAACCCAAATCAGTTAACTGAGTTGGGAAGAGGTAGTCTCACATTCTCTCTACTCACCAAGAATTAAGAATAAAGAAATTATTTTTACTTTAATTGGTTTTAAGTTTTTCCGTTGTTTTTCGACTTCAGCGCTCACAAGGACCTCCAGTGCACCTGGGAGTGATTTAAGGTAATACTGATGAGACCACCTGGAACACTCCAGGACCTGAATAAGAGAAGCCACCTCATTTCATTTAATGGCCAGAGTCGGGAGGAAGAAGACAAAGCTTGAGGAGGAGTAGAGGCGGATGGACTGGCGGCAAGAAGAGACTGTGTATTGGTGTGTTGGTGTTTTGTGCACACTTTAGTGTAAGTGAACTGGGTGTTGTGTTGAACCTGTGTCTTGCCTGTGTGTGTCTGGGTTAGGGTGGCGTTACGTGCCCTGGTGGCTTCACACTATACTCTATATGTATTTATCTATCTATGTATGTATTTATTTATTTAAAGAGCTTCCGTAATAATCCAAGTGTCCACCTGCGGATAAAGTTCTATCTATCTATTGGTCCTTATGTGGAATCAAATAAACTTGGAATAGCAATATGAAGTAAACATGATATTATAATTTAATAATAAAATAAGACAAAGTGTATAAATGAGCACAGATACATTTCTGAGACAAATGCAAACGGCATAAAAGAAAATTACACTTTTCTAAAATGACACTTTGTAGATTGGATTTGGTTGCTTTGGATTATCTTTTTAGGCAAATCCTTTTTGCCTTCTTTTCCACCTCTTGTTGCCATTTTGTTGTGTTTTTTGTTAAAACCAAATACATTTCTTCATTTATAAACATTTTGTTTGGGACTTGTCTTATCAAGTCTTATCAAGGATTTACGGTCCTTCTCCCTGGAAGGGCATTTTTGTGAAATGTGGCATAAATTTGAAATGTTTGAACTTTAAAAGTTAGGCCTGTGCAGACTGAAGCCTGCCTGTGGTGACTTGGGTTGGATGTTTGTGCTGAGACTATAACATCTTTAGTTTTGTGGGCCTTACACTTCTTTGCCATTTTTGTGTCACCTATCTAATATATGTGTTTTCATATTCAGCTTTATATAGCTTCTTTTTTGGAATTTTTGTGAATTTTAATAGTTTATTAGTCTATTAAATTAAAAGGCTCAAAGATACATATATATTTACAGAAGAGTAAGGAATAAAGAGCATAAAAACAGAATCATGAGATCATTACACCAGAGCTGCAGGATAGATTTAGGATAAAATAAAGTAGATTCTAAGGAATTATTATCAACAACGAATAAATATTTACATGCAGTATAACACAAGTAGTCTTCATTACTGAAAATAAATCATTTTTTTAGATGTGAGTGCCATAAAAGTAGCATATCAAGAAGCTTAGAAATGGTTGCAATGTAAAGTCAGCAGTTTAGGGCTGAAAATACGATGTAAGAGGATCTTGTCTAAGAAAAGTAGTTGCTTCTTTATGTTGTTTTTAACATCAGCCCAGCCAAGAGGTCTATGCCATTGGAGCAGATCAAGAGTATACAGAACATCTAACTTGGAGTGTAATAAAACTTGAAGAGTGGTATTTTATTTATTTTATTTGTGAATCTGTTCTGGTAGATGAAGCGCTCTGAGTCGCTCAGGATCAGGGCACCTCATAGTAGTTCCGATTTCAGTTGGCTCAGTATCAGTTGTGATTTCAGGATTTTCATCTCAGCAGCCAGTGACCCTTATAATGCTGTAGAAGACCTTTGAAAATGGGCCCTGGTTGCCACAATTGTAACTGAATTTCTGCAAGAAGAAGAAACTGGATTAATATCTATGTATTCGATGAATAAAGAAATGCAGTTAAGAAATGAGATAAAATAAGCAAGTATTTTAAGACTTGGCAGACAGTGTTTAAATTATTTGATTTGGAAGCTACAGACCTAAAGCAATTAAACAGACATGGGGCCTTGGGCTTGGAGAGTTTGGCACCGAGACAGAGGCACTGATTATCTGTTATATCTCTCTGCGTGGGAGGTGTGTAGAAATTACATGCAGCACATACTTCTGTAAATAATAATTTACAGTCCATTATTTAACAAAATATTTGTGAATTTGAAAGAAGATAATCAATACTTCACAACAATTAGCCAGGAGCCAAAATTACTGTGGTTTGAGGTTACAGTTTGAAATATCAAAAAAGGGAAAACATATCAAAGAATTACATTATGCAAAGGGAGATAACGAAGCATAATACAAATAATTGACTGTAAAGGCTAAGCACGTAAACACACAAAAATATCCATTTTAAATCTGAATTACAGTTGTTTAAGAAAGTATGAAACAAAGCTTATTCATCTTGGCATTCACACCACAAAAAGAAAGATTTCATCAATATAACTCACCCAAAATGTCATGGTGAATTAATAGCAGAATGGTATCAAACTGAGACACTATTTTTCGTACCTCAAATGGGACTAGATTGGAACAGAGGACAGAAAAAAACAAATAACCAGAATCATCATTGCATAGACCCATAACCTAATGTCAAAAAAGCTCCTCAATAATTTTAAAAGCTTGGGTGCCAGATTCATCATTTTCCTTTTTCATAAATACAGACTTTCATGCAATAATCAAGCCCGCATGAATGGACAGAATCCCCAGATAGTCAGTGCTTTCGTGTCTTCACCAAGCAGACAGGCCACATACAAATCAAAGTAAACTTCTTAAAGAAAAATGAATTAAATACCAAATGCTACTCTGTGGGGAAGGAGGATTACTGGCAGAATAATAAGTCGTGTAAGGACTTAAGGAATTCACTTAAGGAATATAGCAAAAGTTAGATCCCTTATAACTTTGCAAGACACTGAAAAGTTACTTTGTTTGTGTTTTAGTCAGTTAGTTAGTTAGTTAGTTTTTAGTCGACTAGATTACTGTAACACACTCCTTTCAAGACTACCCAAGAAAGACATCACTCAGTTGCAACAAGTGCAGAATGCAGCTGCCAGAATCTTAACTAGGAAAAGCAAATCTGAACACAACTATCCAGTTTTGATGTCATTATATTGGTTACCTGTTCTGCCATTCAGAATTGACTTTAAAATACTGCTTATGGTTTAACAAAGCCTTAAATAATCTCACTCCGTCCTATATTTTGGAAGGCCTGTCACCTTACACTCCAAATCGTAACCTTAAATCTTCGAATGAGGGTCTGCTTAGAATTCCAAAAGCTAAACTTAAAAGAAGTGGTGAGGCGGCCTTCTGCTGTTATGCACCTAAAATCTGGAATAGCTTGCCAATAGGTATTTGCCAGGTTAATACAGTGGAGCACTTTAAAAAACTGCTAAAACCCCATTATTTTAGCATAGCTTTCTCAGAGCTATATTTTATAGTATCCCTATTAAACTATATGTGCTTTGAATTATCATTTTCATCAAGGCTCCATACTAATCCCTACTATTCTCTGCTGTTATTTTTCCATTTTTTCTGATCAAGGCACCATGCAGTCCCTATATTGATGGACAGAAGGCAGTACCCCAGATGTCCACATAACTATCATCATCAATTTCTTTCTCAGAACCACGGCAGACTTTGTTTTTTTTTTTTCTCCAGCCCTCAGGGGTTTATTTTTTGTTTTTACTGTCCTCCCGGCCTTACTTTATTCTTTGTTATCTTATTTTTATATTTTTATTCTATCTTCATCTTGTAAAGCACTTTGAGATACATAATTTGTATGAAAATATGCTATATAAATAAATGTTATTGTTGTTGTTCTTTAAACCAAGCCTGATATGAAGTGGTGGCAGCAGCACTTTATCCAGGTCCACCAAGTTAGGCCTGAAGTTGTGTTTGGTACCTAGCTGTAGCTTTTTTCTAGTTGGCTGTTTCCTCTGAACCCAGTGTAAGTTACTGGCTCTACTGCACTTCTGCGAATTTTATATGCCAGTGTCACACACGTGCAAATAGGTGGCAGCTAAAGGGCCTGAGTAATTGTAATAAAACATCCGACCAGGGGGCGGCGGAGTGCACTGACTGTCTCAGTTTCCTACAGACCTTTTCCGGGAAATCCTGCAAGGTTCCAGCACCTCAGAAAACATCACTTCCGTTGCCGACCCCTTTGCTGAAGTCACTTCCGGACCAGAAGACATCACTTCCGGTGACGGGGCCTTTGCTGACGTCACATCCGGTCCAGAAGACATCACTTCTGATTCTGGCCCTTTTGCTGACGTCACTTCCTTTATGGGCCTTTAAAGACTCCATCTTTGTCTCTGATAATCAGTTCTGTTTTGGACTCTGTTCTATGCACATTGTGTTACTAAAATTCCACTTTTGCAGCTGGGAAAATAATATACGGGTGGCATTTTGTGCCACCACCACCTGATCAAAGTACTCTGCAACCACCTGTGATTTTGGAAGGAATGTGGCATCTCTGACTGTGGATGAGACCCACTGTATCAAATCTTTTAGGACAAGGCATAAAAGCCAATTAGGAACTACTTAAGCATGTTTATGTTACATAGAATGCCCAATGAGGGCTGAGTGGCATTTTGGCGTTGGAAGCCCTAAAGGCTTTTTTTCTCCACCAATTTATTGTCCGGAGTTTTTATTTTTCTGTCCTTACTTTCCCAGGTTTGCCAAATCCTTAAAAAATGTATAGCCCAAGGACAGCTTAAAAATAGCAAATCTGCCCAAACAAATAACCCTATGTCTGAGGTAGACAAAATGGTACACCAAAAAGCAGGGACCGTGTCAGAGCGAGAGGGTTAGGTACATACCATCAAAGCTCTCTATCCCCTCAGAGATATTTCATAGTGATAGAATGGGTATATACCATCCCCCCTTGGAGATTCTACAACAGCAAAGTGCATATACAAGTGTAAATAGCAGATAGATGAAAAACATGGCAAAAATGCTGTGGAGGGGAGACGAAAAGTAGCCCAACAATGCAACCTGTGACAGGCCATTTTTGTCCCTTCAGCAAATGATCAAAAATAGCCGAACTGGATGAGAAAACCTCAGGGCTGGCAACACTGTAGTGGCCATCTGACCATACCATTGGACTTATTATTATAATCATGAGAAACTTAAATCATATATATGGCCACTTAATCTATAATTAATGATTCTACTTTATCTGTTACTTGTTTATTTTTATTATGTAAGTACATATTGATTAATTTGTGTTTATTATTTTTGCTATTTTGTTTAATTATTAATGTTTTTCTTTAACATCTTGTAAAGCACTTTGAGCTATGTGTTTTGTTTGAAAATGCTATGGAAATAAATATTGCCATTTTTGTAAACTGTAATCTCTAAGAAGGAATGCGTGCAATAAACAGCTGCAAAAATACGCAGTCTGATATATAAACTTTGGGAACACATTGGTGTCCCATAAAGTTAAAAGGGTGCTTCTAATTTGCCATGCTATCATGTGAAGAATACTCATAGAAATATCTTTTCTTTCAGATACACTAAATACACACAATAACACCCAGATGATTTGGTGAAATCTATGGTAACATTTAATTTTTTAATTTGGCTACGGCTCATCTTTGCTGCTTTCCTGGTGTCTCTCACTGCTCTCAGTTCCCTTTTCTTTTGACCCTCTCCTGTTTTTGAAAATGACGCGTTTATGTATGCTATGTTTAAAACCCCAGAACAGCAACACCACCTGCAGGTTTTCCCTTAAATGCGTTGCCATGAATTGCTGTCTTTTTCACCTTTTACTTTCAAAATTAAAAAATATATTCATATAAACTAAGGGGCTTTGCCCCCTGCTTGCTTCGCTCGCCCACTCCCGGGTTTGGTTAATCAGATATACAATTTTAAGAGATTGTAATTTTCATGGGAATTGTTACATATGCATTATTTTCACTTTTACTTTAAAGCTTTAGTTAAAACAATATTTGGAATTAACTTTTCTTCAAGATCGCATTGAATTTTGATTCTGTGTTTGGACTTACATCGTGAAAACGCAACGTATAACTGCCTGTGAGTAGATATCGTTTCTTTCTCTCTACTAAATAAAATGACTTTTTCAAATGTTTGTCCATGCTCTTTCTTCTTCACTTCGTCGTTGATGTGTCATCTAGTACGTATAAAATTATTGTCCTGATAAAATTTATAAGAGCTGAGAGCACAGGAACTGTGTCTGACAAAAGCATTCACATGACTGAAGTTAGATGACCGTGGTCTTGTTTGAAAATAGCTGTAAGTAGGGCGTGACTTGAAAGAATCTCATGTTAAAAGTCTCTGTCTCGACTTCATACTGCGCCAACATTTTTTTTGGAATCTTTCAGTTCTCGCTGGCAACACAAATTAGACAATCTACAAGTCTCCGACTTAAAGTTTAAATCCGAACAATATATTCATCTCTTTTCGCTGTTCCGCTATTTCACCGAGTAATAATTTCCTTTTGCCCCTTCTCGAACCGCCACCTTATCGTGGTGGAGGGGTTTGCGTGTCCCAGTGATCCTAGGAGCTCTGTTGTCTGGGGCTTTATGCCCCTGGTAGGGTCACCCAAGAAAAACTGGTCCTAGGTGAGGGATGAGACAAAGAGCGTTTCATCAAACCTCCTATGGACGGCATTTTCCCTTGCCCGGACACAGGTCACCGGGGCTCGCCTCTGGAGCCAGGGCTGGAGTTGGGGCTCGATGGCGAGCACCTGGTGGCTGGGCCTGCACCCATGGGGCTCAGCCGGGCACAGCCCGAAGAGGCAACGTGGGTCCCCCTTCCCAAAGGTTCACCACCTAGGAGGTCAGGTGTAGTGTGAGTTGGGTGGTGGCCAAGGGCGGGGACCTTGGCGGTCTGATTCTCAGCTACAGAAGCTGGCTCATGGTACGTGAAATCACCTCTCTGAAAGAGAAGGAGCCTGAGCTAGTGCACGAGGTCGAGAGGTTCTGGATAGATATAGTTGGGCTAACCTCAACGCACAGCTTGGACTCTAAAACCAATCTCCTTGAGAGGGGCTGGACTCTCTACCACTCTGGAGTTGCCCCCAGTGAGAGGCGCCGAGCGGATGTGGGCATACTTATTGCCCCCCAACTTGGAGCCTGTTCATTGGGGTTTACCCTGGTGGACGAGAAGGTAGCCTCCTTCTGCCTTTGGGTGGGGGGACGGGTCCTAACTGTTGTTTGTGCATATACCACCCTTTTTGGAGTCCCTAGAGGGGGTGCTAGAGTGCATACCTTCTGGGGACTCCCTCGTTCTCCTGGGAGACTTCAATGCTCACGTGGGCAATAACAGTGAGACCAGGAAGGGCGTGATTGGGAGAAATGGCCCCCCTCCCGATCAGAACCTGAATGATGTTTTGTCATTGGACTTCTGTGCTTGTCACGGATTGTCCATAACGAACACCATGTTCAAGCATAGGGGTGTTCATATGTGCACTTGGCACCAGGACAGCCTAGGCCTCAGTTCGATGATCGACTTTGTGGTTGTGTCATCGGACTTGCGGCCACATGTCTTGGACATTTGGGTGAAGAGAGGGGCGGAGCTGTCAACTGATTGCCACCTGGTGGTGAGTTGGCTTCAATGGTGGGGGAAGATGCCGGTCAGGCTTGGTAGGCCCAAACGTGTTGTGAGGGTCTGCTGGGAATGGCTGGCAGAGTCCCCTGTCAGAAGTAGCTTCAACTCCCACCTTCAGCAGAACTTCGACCACGTCCCGAGGGAGGTGGGGGACATTGAGTCCGAATGGGCCATATTCTGTTCCGTGCCTCTATTGTTGAGGCGGCTGACCGGAGCTGTGGCCGAAAGGTGGTCGGTGCCTGTCGTGGCGGCAATCCCTGAACCCGTTGGTGGAGGAGTTCAAGTATCTCGGTGTCTTGTTTACGAGTGAGGGAAGAATGGAGCGTGAGATGAACAGGCGGATCGGTGTGGCATCCACAGTGATGCGGGCTCTGCATCAGTCTGTCGTGGTGAAAAAGGAGTTGAGCCGTAAGGTAAAGCTCTCAATTTACCAGTCGATCTACGTTCCTACCCTCACCTATGGTCATAAGCTATGGGTAGTGACTGAAAGAACGAGATCACGAATATAAGTGGCTGAAATGAGTTTCCTCCGCAGGGTGTCTGGGCTTTCCCTTAAAGATAAGGTGAGAAGCTCAGTCATCCAGGAGGGGCTCAGAGTAGAGCCGCTACTCCTCTGCATTGAGAGGAGTCAGATGAAGTGCTCGGGCATCTGATCAGGATGCCTCCTGGACGCCTCCCTGGTGAGGTTTTCCGGGCACATCCAACCGGGAGGAGGCCCCGGGGAAGACCCAGGACACGCTGGAGAGACTATGTCTCCCGGCAGGCCTGGGAATGCCTTGGGATTCCCCCAGAAGAGCTAGAAGAAGTGGCCGGGGAGAGGGAAGTCTGGGCATCTCTGCTCAAGCTGCTGCCCCTGTGACCCGATCTCAGATAAGCGGAAAAGTATGGATGGATGGATAATTTCCGTTTGTTTGCGCTGATGCGAGACTTTCGAATTTTCATACTTCCATTATCTCTAACCTGCTCTGCATGTGTACCGCGCCAACATTTTTGAATTCTTTACTACGTTCTACTTTGTCATCTACTCTTTGTCCTTTATTTCCGGCCCCAGGCATGGACTTGTCTCGTGGGATGTATAAGTGTCTTTCCGAGACAGTCACGTCTCGTCTCCATCCAAGATTTTTTTATAATAGAGAGATATTAATTACTGTTTAAATATATAAAGACAATAACCCACAGTGATGAGAAATAAAACACACTTTATTGCTATTTAGCAGAACTACAGTACAAATTAGCAGTGATGAGGCCTGAGCCTTTTAGACATTTGGTAAAAAATGCACATAACATCCCCATATTTTTATTATAAGGTGCATATCTTAAATTATGTAGTGTGAAAATAATCAGCCTCAACACACGAAAAAGGTTTGGGGCAGCCACCCATATATTATCCCAGGATGCAAAAAGGGTATTAAAGACAGCACTGAAGTGCACTGGTTGAGTTCCAAACTGAATTGATCTCATTTGTGAAGAGATGACAGCTTTAAAAGCCAAAACCAGAAGTGATGTCATCTATGGCCAGCGCTGGAAGTGATGTTTTTCTAGGCACCAAAAACGGACATGATGTCAGTCTTGGCGCTGGAACTGGAAGTGACGTCATTGATGTTGAATTATATTTGGCCTGTAGAAACAACAGAAGTACCCTGGCCTGACGGGTAATTACCTTTGCTTGGTCCACTCAGCTTCCTCCTAATCACACGTGTGTGACAGTAGAAAACAGTTTTATTGTTGTTTTTAGTCTTTCATTATAGTATTTGATTTTGAATTGTATATATCCTGCCAAATTAAATTGTGCATCGTCATGAAAACATTAGCAGGTCTTTGAATACTAAAATAATCATGTAGCTGGTGTATAAACACATCATTACAATTTACAGTAGATGGTGTCTTATATAGTTATATCACCCTAATATTGTGCTGGTCAGTCAGCTTCCTTCTCAGTTCGTTAGAGCATAACCTCAACACAGCATTGAAAGCACTTTGCTGACATGCTGGCCATATGTGTGTTCCATATTCTCAATATTGTCATTCCCCAAGGGGCGCTGCAGCTCCCCAAACTCTCAACACACAGGCTCAAACACAATTTCAGCCATGAATAAAGGTTTTATTGTGGTAAACTCTTCACAGTGTTTCTCACACCACAACCACACTCTAATTTTCATACTCAATAAGTCTGTAGTCTCTCTGTCATCTTCTCCTCCCTTCGTTTTGCAAACTTTGTCCTCCTCCTCCTGACTCTGGGTTCTCATGTTGATGCAGACTGCACATTTTATCCAAAACCTGAAAGCGGTGAGGCTGGAACTTGACAAAGCAGAGGACACTAGTCTCCTCAACGACCCCAGTGGCACCCACGGAACTCAAAAGGGCTGAGCCAATAAATTCCAGTTCCCAGCATGCCCTGTGGGAATCCATGGTGGTACCGTAACCTAGGAGGGCTGCCACCTTGGCCATGCCATGGGTGGCCTGGCTGGGTAAGGATCTCAGTACAGCTCCAACTGAGATGCCAGTCTTGGTAGTATCCCTCACAATCTTTTTTTAAATATCATTCCACAGATGTTCAGTTTGTTTGTGATGTAGGGCCTGGGAGGCCAATGCATTTTCAACTCCTGTGGAACTTCCTTCTTGTCCCATACCATTCTGGTGGTGCTCCTTACATGTACTCCCATGAAACTTCAAAGCCGTGTTTGAATTTCTGTTAGGTAGTTATACTTGCTGTTGTCCATGTTGATTACACCAGAATATGGGAATTACTGAGACACCACAGATGTAAAAAGTTTAAGTATTTGTGTGAAACCTAAGGGAAGACATTAAAGAGGAAAGAAATGAAGCTGACAAATACAGTAAAAGTAACAAAACTGTTCAATTGCTGCATGCATCTTTACAACGTGTACATCTTTTGTTAGATTAACCGGTCAGTAAATGTAAACCACTGAACCTGCACTTTCATTGCTTCTTGATGTTCTTCTTTTTCTTTAAAGTATTCTAGGTATCCCATTAATAAATATGATATGGAAACAGAGTAAATATGTTTAATAGACTATTGAAGTGCTCATTTTATGGATGCTCTAATGCAATGCCTAGCTAAGTCCCTGTTCCCAGAAATCCAACCATTGTCTTCAGTGCCATTCCTAACCAAACTGGAGCCCTAAGTGGAATCTTCTTGGGGCCGCCTCATTGCATCCACTACTTTCTTATTTCTAATGACATTTTTAGTTGGAACAATAAATATATATATAAGTAATAAATAAAGAAATACACATCACAAACATAATCATAATTTTTAACATCAAATACAAATACTGAAATAATCAAAACTTGAAAGTTAGGGGATTGTTCAGTCTCTTTATATCATAACAGCACATGTCTACATTTTCTGAAGACAAAGTTGCCTATGTGGTCATCACACAACAACTGATGCTAATGACAGCCAGTCTGTTTATACATTTTTGTGCCATGTATGGCCTCAATTATGTTGTGATGAGCTTAAGTTTTAAAAAACTGGTAACAGGAAGGGTTGCTGCAGTCCAGAGGGCAACCCATAGATTTAGACTTCAATGGTATTTAATGGATACAATTAGATTTCTAAAACTTGCCTACAAATGCAGTACAAGCTGCTTCTTCATGCTTTTATATCTTTTCTGCTCTCCTGACTAGTGTTGACTTGAAGCTGTCTCTCTGCTGATTAATTAAAAATGACCACAAGTAACTGTCAGTGACGTTACTTTGGCGATTCATGAAACTGAAATAACCCTAACTGCCAACCTCTAGAGCTCTGCTCTGTTGAGGAAGTTGTTGCTTTGCATTATACATCAGTGATGTTACGCAAAATGCGTGGTTGCACTATGGTTAAAAATAGTGTTGTGGGAGGAGTTATCTGACTCAAGTCATTTAAACCTTCCGACAAAAATGAGCAACCCAATTGGCTGAGCGGAGCCCCTGAATTGCCAAAGTCTGCAAACCCACAACAGGCCCCGCCTCATCTGTCCACCTATCATGCATGATTGGCACATAGGCCTCGCAGTTAGAAGACCTGGGTTCGCTTCCCGGGTCCTCCCTGCATGGAGTTTGCATGTTCTCCCTGTGTCTGTGTGGGTTTCCTCCGGGTGCTCCAGTTTCCTCCCACAGTCCAAAGACATGCAGGTTAGGTGCATTGGCGATCCTAAATTTTCCCTAGTGTGTGCTTGGTGTGTGTGTGTGTCTGTGTTTGTCTGTGCCCTGTGGTGGGCTGGCGCCCTGCACGCGGTTTGTTTCCTGCCTTGCGCCCTGTGTTGACTGTGAATGGCTTCAGCAGACCCCCGTGACCCTGTAGTTAGGATATAGCGGGTTGGATAATGGATGGATGGATGATTCTTATTTATACTGTATATCAAATTTTTTTTGTCTGGTATGTTCTGATTTTTCTCATTTTCTAACTCCTTGGTTGTCTCTGATTACAAGTTTGCTTACTCCCTTATTTTCATTTTTTTTAGTCAGACTCTTCTGCTTTTCCTTTTTTAGCATAATTCATAACATACTGTATAAGGGTATGCGACAGATGAAACTGAATGTAAGTTTGGTAAATGTAACTCGTAAAATATTGTATTATGGAATAAATGGAAAGTAAAAATATTAGATATGGAAGGGTTGGAAACTTGGGAGTATACTTTATAAGAAGGGCTTATGGGTCAAAGTAGACTTGTTAGTGTCAACGTTCAGAGAGTGTGCAGAAACAATTAACAATACTAATAAGATGTTAGACAAATGGCACACAGTGTCGATTAGTCAATGGAGGTTTTCTTAAGCGATCCATCAAACTATCACAACCTCATCTGGAATATTTGTGTGAATGTTACAGAACAGCTATTGCAAAAAGAGGATTCATTTTTAACTTCCATGTAAATAGAAGTTTGGCCATTGGGTTAAAACAAAATCTCTATCAAGTTAAGTTTAGATTCTGAATGTAAAATGTATAAAAGGTCAAGAAAAGTTGATTTTAGAATGGTATGCATCTCTTTGTGTTTCTGAAAAAAAAACAAATTTACTTTCACACATTATTTACACAATTTTTGTATTTTGCAGTACTCATGGATGACTACATTCTGGCAAAGATATAAAAATTATGATCAAGTGGTTTCCAAAATATCTGCCCTAAACATTAATAACAATGTACAATGAAATTGACTAAGCAGATGTATCATTTTTGTCAAGTTACTGGTTCCAGGCCTTTTGTTTCTGGTCTAGTTTTTTCCAGTAGTTATCCCTATATTTTCCAACACTGCTTGACCTATGACCATCTATAACTGCTGTAGGAATTGTTTAATTTAACTGTGATTTTTCAAGGGACCATGACTATCGATTTGCAAAATTTTTCCACAAATAGTTTTTCAGAAACATAACATTTAAATTAGGGTTAAGGTTGGGTATGTTTAACTGTGGACAACGGCTGTCCCTTGGGGCTCAATCCATAGATATGCCTCTTGTCCCCACTCAAACTCACGTGAGTGATAACATTCTCCACCCTGTACAGTTGAACCTTGGTTCACGACCATAATTTGTTCCAAAACTCTGGTCGTAAACCGATTTGGTCGTGAACCAAAGCAATTTCCACCATAGGATTGTATGTAAATACAATGAATCCGTTCCAGACCGTACAAACTGTATGTAAATATATATTTTTTTAGTTTTTAAGCACAAATATAGTTAATTATACCATAGAATGCTCAGTGTAATAGTAAACTAAATGTAAAAACATTGAATAATACTGAGAAAACCTTGAACAACAGAGAAAACTAACACTGCAACAGTTCGCGCTATAGTGCTAGGAACCACTCGCTAAAAACACTTTTTTTAATGAGTTTTAAGCACAGGGAAAAAAATGAACATTTGAAAAATCCATAATTTAATAAAACACCAAGAAGGGTAACATTGCCACAATGCACGCTATGAACCGATCGCTGTAAACAAAACTGAAAACAAAAACAAGCCTTTTCTACCTTATGCGTCCAGCCTTCCCTCTATCACTTTCTCTCTCTCTTTCGTGTGTGTGTCTCTTTTGCGAGCCTGGAGCGCCTGTGTGTGTCCATCTGTCTCGTGCGCCTGTGTATGTGTGTGTGCCTCTCTCTTGCGCGCCTCTGTGTGTGTGTGTGTGTTTGTTTCACTCGTGCGCCTCTGTGTGTGTGTGTGTGTGTGTGTCTCTCCCACGCGCACCTGTGTGTGTGTCACGCTCTCTCTCTCTTGCTTGCTTGCTCGCTGCACAGGAAATGCACAGGGAGAGACTGAACATGTACAAACCGAAAGGGAAACTAGCTTGTTCATATACCGAGTGTGTGGTCGTGAACTGAGGCAAAAGTTTGGCAAACTTTTTGGTCGTAAACCGAGTTGTATGTGTACCGAGACGTTCGTGAACCGAGGTTCCACTGTATTTAGTTTCGCCTCTTGACTTCTCTCCACTCACCCTTTTTACTTTTCATATCATTCTAAGGACAAGTTATTGTGCCTTGGGAAGTAAGGTTTGGTTTATTTAGGTTTAGACAATGGCTGTTCCTTGGAATTCAGTCCATTGATTTTGTCCCTTTGTCCCTACTCGCGCTCAGATGTAACCGGGATGTAAGCTGGGGTTTGAGGAGACTACTCAAAAGACCAAGCACTGAGTCACTCATCTAAAAATTAAGCAATTAAAACATCTTTATCCACTAAAATGTAAACTATCCATCCATCCATTATCCAACCCACTATATCCCAACTACAGGGTCACGGGGGTCTGCTGGAACCCATCCCAGCCACACAGGGTGCAAGGCAGGAAACAAATCCCGGGCAGGGTGCGCCATCCCACCACAAAATGTATACCATTTACATAAAAATATAAAAAATCTATAATAAATATATATGGCATAAATTTTCTCTTGTATCATGCTAATTAAGCCTTCAAATACATGCCAATCAGGTCAGGTCAGGTTGAGGAGCATGTTGCCGCACCCACCACACGACGAAACAGCTCGGGATCCTGGTTGGCAACCCCCCAGGCAGACACACGGTCCAGTCCCAAACTCCAGAAATGACCATCTATCTACGTGGGTGTTCCCTTGGCCTGGTTCAGGCACTCGGGTCCTCAACAAGGAGGATACTGCCAGCCGGATCACCCTTGGGGAATCGTTCCACATGGCCGTAGTGCCGTAAGTGATGCTCCTTCACAATGCAGGTAATGTGCCTCATTCGGGGCTTCATGAGCAACCACTCATTCTACACAAAGTCAAACTAGTGGTATCCAAGGATTCTCCGAAGAGACACAGTACTGAAGGAGTCCAGTCTTTGTCTCAGGTCACTAGATACCATCCATGTCTCACAACCATATAGCAAGACAGGAAGCACCAGGACTCTAAAAACTTGGACCTTTGTCCTTTTCCATAGATATCAGGAGCGTCACACACCCCTTTTCCAGCAACCTCATGATCCCCCATTCTCTCCCAATCCATCTACTGACTTCACAGGAAGAATCATCAGAGACATGAATGTCACTGCCAAGGTAAGTAAACCTCTCAACGAGGTCAACACTCTCTCCGCAGACAGACCCACTGCTGATAGCTGTGTCTAAGAGGTCTTTAAAGGCTTGGATCTTGGTTTTTATCAGGACACTCGCAAGCCCAGACACTCAAACTCCTGGCTCAGTCTCTCATGAGCCCCAATCAGAGCCTCCATTGACTCCGCAAAGATCACAACATCGTCAGCAAAGTCAAGATCAGTGAATCTTTCTTCACCAGCAAATGCCCCACATCCGCTGGACCCCATGACCTTGCCCAACACCCAGTCCATACAAGCATTGAACAGAGTAGGAGCAAGAACTCACCCCTGACGAGCCCCAGAATCAACTGGCAAAAAAGCAGAGGTACATATTTAAGATTGTATTTTTAATCTGATAAAAAAGCGTAACAAAAAAAAACATATAACAGGGGATTTAAAAAAATGCTTGATGGTAAGGCAGATTGCAAATAAAACAGGTAAATATTCTTTAAATAATCTTAAATTCGATTTAAAAAAAGCACTAAAACAAGTTATTTTTCATAAGCATCAAAAAAAAAAATGTTCAATTGAGGTATTTCATAAGTACAAAAAAATAAATTAGGGTAAATATTTAGTTTAAGAGTAGGGTCATTTAAGTAGACTTTAAAGGAAAAGATATAGGGCAAGGACTAGAAAAAACTTTTAAAATAAAGGAAAGGGTTAGGGGACAGACATGATAAATTAATCTTAGCTACAGGAAAGATGAGACATTTAGGCGCTAGTGCTCCCTTGAACCCTCAGATACCACGCTAGACACCAGGTAAAAGTCCCAGACTCTTTATTAATTAGTAACAATGTGCACCAAGCACCCTCCACACTATTCACACACTCAATAACTACCACAATACTACAATTTTCTCTCCTCCTCGCCCAGACACTTCGCCCTCCTACCTCCCAGCTCAGCTCACTGTCTGGGCCTTCCCATAATCCTTTTATACACCCTGACCCGGAGGTGTTCCTGTCCAATCAGTCCACAATTCCTTATTCCTTCTGGGTCAGGGCAAACAGTCCTTTTCTTCACCCCGGGAGCACGTCGTTTCTTCCCGTCACATGACTATGACTAACTCCTGGGTTATACGGCACATGCGAGCCTATGAGCCCTCCTACAGTGACGCCTGGTGGCTCCCAAGGTATCCAGCAGGGCTGTGTATAAACACTACAAAGTCCATGATGCCCTGCTGGAACTCGGGGCACGATCATGCTGTCGGGAGGGCTCCTCCTGGCGGCCTGGGGGTGAGGGCCGGAGTAACATGCCGGCAATCCACCACACTAGGTATAAAATTTCGGTCTGCCAATGGAAAACATCTCTCTAACCCTTGTTCAAGCACAGGCACGGATATATTGAAAGGTTGTTTTGTCTCGATAGTATCCCTCAATCCCGCTCAAATAATAATATGTTTAACCTGGGGTTGGGATGGTAATTGTTGAAGAAACGTTTTAAGGTTTGCAAGTGAAAGCTTATCAATGATTTCCAGCTGCAGACCAGAATATTCATAGTAATCTAATAAAGAAAAAAGAGAATCCCAGAGGACAACAATCAGCTCTGAGAATACTCGATGCCATTGTTCAATATTATTATATTTATTAGGTTTTACCATATTTACATTTAAGGGGCGATCAGAATTGGCAAAATAAGGTTAGGGATAAGGTTAAGGTTAGGAAAAAAAAAAAGGTTCAGGGTTAGAGGAAGTTTTGTCGCAAACAACATACCTTGCATTTTAGCACAGCATTTTTTTGTTTTCAATAGATTTGTTTTCAACATGACCCCTTCCCTCTGTCCTGCTTCCTTTAAACATCACTCATCAATGGATACAACAAGTGCATCAGGACATAGCATATGTCTAGGTACGCATGATGAACTTAACAGTAAATATGTAATGAAAAAGGGTGGAAAAAAAAACAAGAAAAGCAACACAATCCTAAGTGGCTGATTCATTCTTGTTTAAAATGCTACCAGCCTCTCTCATTTCACGGTTACTACATCCCCTTGCAGCTCACAATGCCACAAAAACACATTACCTTCAAAGGTAATATTTTCCCCATGGTAATTTTTCGGCCAGTGACCTGTTCACCTCTTCCGTGAAGTGGAAAAGTGAAAACATCCTGTAAGAAGAAACCCCTCATTAGCGCAGTTACGCCTCACTGGCATCTTAATTAAAATCTCCAGTCAGGGTGAAGCCCAACATGCTGAGGTCTGTTGATACACAAAAGGTCCCCAGTTTTGCATCTGAAACCTCCGTCATACTAATCAGCTCTATAATCACCGCCTTTTCTGTACATTTGGCAAAAAGGCACCTCATATTTTAGAAATTTTGAAGACACAAGGAATGTAATTATAATCATTATAAACTGCGTACAAAGCAGGCCACATTTACATTTCAGACGTGGAAGCGTGAGCTTTACAGTAATTGCAAGCCAAATGTAAATAGAGCTGTAAAGATGTTCGCCAATAAGTCTCCATAAAAAATCATTTTGCTAATTATTACGAGGAGTTCTGTTTCTTTTTGCTGATGTACATTTTAATAAGTTACTTGCACACTTACATTTGCACATTTTTTTTCTTTCAGACATAGAACTCTAGTGTCAAGAGCCTCCTTGAGCTAATTTAGATACACTACATTTACATACTGGGGTCTTTTCAACTACCAATATATAACCATCCCACCTACTGTGACCTTTATGCTATCTTTCCTTCGAGATTAGTTTAATGTCTGGTATTATTTTTTCTTGACCTTTCAAATGTTTTGCTCATTACATCTGCAAGGGCAGATAAGGCAGTTGTAAAGGGCTAACCCAGTGGTAATGTTTATTTTTGTATGATATTAGTGCGACATTATCCTATTTTAGATTTTAATTGCAACAAAATGAATAACAGATGCTGTCATACTTTTTATCAGTAAAAGTAGCCAAGAGAAAACACTAGCTATATTTTAAAGTAATAAACACCCATGAATAAATCACAAGAGGTAATGCTTCCTAAATTAATTTCAATGGCTACAGAATGTGCTTATTTCCATCAAAATTTTTGCTGCAGGCCATGCAGTATTTATGTTAAATATGCATTACACTGAATGCTAAATCAGAACTGAATAGAGAAACCTTCTCCCTTACACTAACTGTAGTAACACTAACTGCATGTACAGTTGAACCTGTATAAATGACCCATGATAGTAGTGGCAGTGTTGTGACTGTATGTGCCATGTGTGACCCAAATCCAAAACTACAAAATGTACTTTTGTCTGTAAATGGTGGCAAAAAGCCAGCACTGCCTCGAGTGTATTTGGTGCCGATCAGCTCTGTTCATGTGCCAAAACTTTCTGAGATATTTTTTGTAACATCTCCCCTTCCCTGCCTCAATTTGTATACATGAATTTTCAGGCTGCATTTAGGGAGAAAAGTGAGGTCTCTGTACAATGGCTGACGCTGGCTCTCTGACCTCCAAAGGTCATGCGTAAAGGCAATTTCCCCTTGGGGATTAACAAAGTATATCAAATCAAGTAAACAGAGAATTATTTTGATATTGTAGCGACACTTTGGAGGAACCACACAGGACACCAGGTAGGTTTTCAGAGCACTTTAATTATGCAGTGCAGTCCCTAATGTGGTTTTGTGTAATTTTCCATTGTGCTAATAAAACTTCATTCTATTAAGATTATTTGTTGCCCATTTTTGTTTACAAGCCAGGGGCTGATGGTTATCTTCCCTCTTATCCGGCTTTTTTATTTTTTCAGCTTTTCATTTTTGATTCATGCTTTATATGGCAAGGTGCACCTTGGTATAACAGGTTTTACATACAGTGTAGCAAATTTTGCTGTTTAGACACTAGTAAATAGTTAAAGGGTGTACTTACTGTATATACTCACATATAAGTTGGAAACCTGAAAAATCGATCATAAAATCAGACCCCGACTTATACGCCCGTTCAAAAATGTGACACTTAATTTTAATTTTTTTTTCACATCTTCTTGCCTCCTCCAATCCCGCATCAGTTTCTCATACACATTGAATTTTGTTGTAGCAGCGTGGTTACCAATTTCTTTCGCTACTTCAACCATGTTTAATTTAAAACCAGCTTCATATTTTCTTCTGATCAAACGCTCCATCGTAGATAAGGGATGCCCTTACTAAAAACGTGTATGAGGATGAGAAATACAAAAAACACAAATCAGTGCAAACGTTGCTTCGGAACAGCTTGGGTATTACCGTGTGGTCACGTTGGCACAACAGAGAAAGAGAGGTTAGGAGCACACGCTGATACAGAGCATTGCCGCACCCACACAGAAAAAAAGGCAGTGTGCTCTGTGGTTACTCTCTCAGGTGGGCGTTAGCATATCATAATCCCTTGTGCCAATAGCGTGTGTTTTCCGCATTCGACTTATATGACTAACGTTATAAAATACCTGAAGTTATGCTGTAAAATCAAGTCCCAACTTATGCGCAGGAGAACTTATCCTCGAGTATATACAGTACCTATTTTTGCAGAAACACAGAGGTTGTTGCAGGCGTTAATGCAGTGTCACACATGTACAAAAGAATTCAGAAGAGTGTCAGTAGTGTTTCATTCTGTAATGTACTTCTGGTGGAGGCCTATGCCAAGTGTATCTTACCAGACAGGCAGCCATCAATCTGGCAAGTGTACTGTTATGGAGCGGGGCGCTTATAAAAGTTGCCAGTAGACTCATGCAGTAGAAAATGGCCCTGCGATGGAGAGAAAGAGCTGCAGCGGCAGGGCAATGGCGAGACCTCATGTGCAAATGCACATGGAGAAAAGTTTACATAAAGGTATAGTAAGTTCCCATTTGGGTGAATGAGGTTTGGAATAGCTAGTGTCATTACACAAGGGATAGCTGGACAGACTCCTGAAGCAAACACCCATGGCAATTTAAAATGGCCATATGGACACTAGGGTTTGTAACTTTTGAGCTGCTGATGGGCAGAATTTTAAGAATTTTTGGTTGGGTATGTAGAGCGGTGTCTGCGACAAGAGGCAGGGGTATTATGATACAAGTCAGGACCCTGTACAGAACGCACTAATAGTCCCCTCCTCTGTCTCTGCTTCAACCTCAGCCTCACAATGTATTGTCTATTTAACAGCACCGTTACCAACAGAACATTATCAATGTATATTTTATAATGTCACAGCCCAAACGCAAAACATTACTGGGATGTATTTTGTTTCAAACCAAATGCAAGATATTATGAACTTATGCTTTGTTACACTACAAACTACAAACCTAATACAGCAAAATATATTTTCAAAATATGATAAGCAAATAGGTGGCACGGTGGCGCAGTGGTAGCGCTGCTGCCTCGCAGTTAGGAGACCCGGGTTTGCTTCCCGGGTCCTCCCTGCGTGGAGTTTGCATGTTTTTCCCCGTGACTGCGTGGGTTTCCTCTGGGCGCTCCGGTTTCCTCCCACAGTCCAAAGACATGCAGGTTAGGTGGATTAGCGATTCTAAATTGGCCCGTGGGTGTGTTTGTGTGTGTCCTGCGGTGGGTTGGCACCCTGCCCGGGATTGGTTCCTGCCTTGTGCCCTGTGTTGGCTGGGATTGGCTCCAGCAGACCCCTGTGACCCTGTGTTCGGATTCAGCGGGTTGGGAAATGGATGGGTGGATAAGCAAATAAGACTAAAAAACAAGCCTTATAGTATTGCACTCATTTGTACAGATTTTACCTCCAAGTTTTCACAGTTGAGAAGTCATTAATGACATCTACAAAACTCACTTTCCGTGCATTCAATTAGATGGACAGGATCACATGACTGGAGAGTCTTTCTTGGTACATCAATGTGTGTAAGTAACTCATTTTTCTTGCATTTCAGACAGCTCTCTAAAGGTTTGTTCAGTCAGCCAATGTGGAATAAATGAAATCTGGCAGAGGTGGGAGGCTGCTTTTATCCTGTGGTGGGCAGTGGGTCAGTAGAAACAAGAGAGATGATTGGCATAATGGCCTACATGGTTTAATTCATTACACTTTTTCTGACTTCTTTAAACCCAGACAGTTTTTGTTGTCAACTTAGCTGATTCTGTTAGTGATGACTCCTGAAAAAAAAACAGAGGAAATCAAAGAAAAGCAACAATAATCACAGAATTGTAAGTACAATGTTCTCCTGATCTGAGCTTTCTCAGCTATGGCTTAAATAGCCAGTGGGAGGGCTGAGAGGTGGTGATGTCAGGGTGGCCCCGCCTACTGGAGCTCCACCTATAAAGCACAAAGAACAGCAGAACATTTAAAGAGAGAGATTACAACCATATTACATAAAGAGAAAAAAAAATAATTCACAAAACATAAAATATTCATACATACAGACTAATGCACACAGACTTGGCACCCATGACTAAAGGTATAGGATTTGATTTGCCCAGTTAGTAATGGAAAATTTTGATTTTGTAAAACTGTAAAATTTTGTTTTCTTAAGATAATTGTTCACATTATCTCCGTATGGCGGCTTCAAGACATTTACAATCAAACAAATTTCTCAACCTGGAATAAGGATTACAAGGTGTCTAAGGCTAGTCTGTGTGGTATAGTGGGTCTGTGGCTTAAAAAAAGTGTCCATTTAAATAAATAAATAATAAACACACTCACACTGGGAAGGGGAAGCAGGTGGAAGTAATCTGCTGGGAAGACGCCCCGTGTCCTGGTTGGTGTGAGGCGGTCAACCATCCCTTGCTGGCACATGCAGGCTGTCTGATTACCTTATTGTCAGCCCGGGGCGACAATCAGGGGATCACACCGGCAACAACACCCCAGCCTATAAAGTGGAGCGCAAGAACAGAAAGGAATAAAAATGGAAAGAGAAAGGGAACAAAAAAGCACAAAGGTTAAAGGACAGAAACAAAGGCAGGAACAGTAGTGAGCTAGCGCTTAGAGTGGACGCAGATGGACAGGAATGGTGCCCCAGGAGGTAGTGAGCGGCCAACACTTGGTTGTCATAAGGATCACTCCTGCTGAACAGCCAGGAGCAGGAGTGATCATTACACTCAGGAGGATCCTCTCTCTGGGTGGAGCCTGTGACTGGCAGCGGTGGGAGAATGGCACGCTTTTGCCAGGTGGAGCCTGGATTGGCAGCAGTGAGTGCAGAATACAGGGTCTGATGGCTACCCTGGTATCAGTTTTGAAAGTTAATAAGCAAGGATGAGAATTTTAAAGACTGTTGCCTGAATTTTAACCTTGTTTTAATGGATTACTTATTTATTGGATTTTAATCTCTCCACTGTACTTTCGTTTTATGGATTATTTATTTATTGAATTTTTTTGAGTACTGCACTTTTTGGACACTATTTTGATTTTTTTTTATAATTAAAACACTTGCACTTTTCACCATCCCCTTGCTTGGTGTGTTTCGTCCTCATCTGCCACGCTCATCTCAGTTCAAGAGGCTCTCATTATGGAAGAGGGAGCAAGGAGCCAACCCTCACCATCGCGTTCTGTCATAAGCAGACAAAAGGTAGAAGATAACCTCGGTCGTGATGGTGGTACATTGAAGGACATACACACATACTGTGCTGTACATACAGTGTATATATAAATGACCTAGCCTTCTGTTTTGGAACTGTGGCTGAACACCATAAACTCTGGAAGAAACAAACACAAATGCATGGTTAACATACTCACTCCTCCCAAAAGGCACGCCACCTAGCTTGCTGCACTTCTGAGTAGTGTTTGGTATTTTTGACCTTGGAATAATGATGCAGTCAACTTTTTTTGTTATTTTAAATATAAATTTTGTTGCAGAAGCAGGGTGGTGCAGTTGATAATACTGCTGCCTCATAGATCTAGTGTTGCAAATCTCATGCCCACTTACTATCTCAGTAGGGTAAGCAGGTGTTGCCCTTGTCTGGTTTTCTTCCTGGTGCTCCATTTTCTCTCCTACATTCCCACAGACAAACAACTCTGATTAATTGGTGATTCAAAATTAGCCTGAGTGAAGGTGTGTGCATGAGAATAGGGGGCTGCCATATACTGGTGTCCTGACCTGGGCTATTTACTGACTCACAGCCATTAGTTGGTTTAAGTGGGTTTGAGAATGTTGTGATATAAATTTAACTATCTTCAAAGTGTCAAGACAATACAAGTATTAGAATACAATGAACTGCTCACAGTTACAAATTGAATTTTATTGTTATTATTCTTTATTAAGCAGATGGCTTACTTCAAGCAACTTAAAAAATACTGTAACATTGTCACAGTTAAATCCCCCTTCACTACCATGGAAAAATAAGCTAAAAATAATCAAATTAAATGCCAAAAAATGGCCAGAGGGCTTACAACAAACTAAAAGAAGCCAACAATTACTTTGATTACTTTAGGGAGAATGCCAGCTGAGAATGGCAGTGAAGCACGGCTGCCATATACTAGGAATTCTTTAATTGATCTTAGTAGAGTGACATTTATTTATTTATTTTTGTATTTCAAATATTATTAAACATCATTTTTCCTTTTCACTACATTATGCCACTTTAAACTCCCCGAAAACAGGCAAGCCAGCAATATTGTGAAGGAAATCACGATAGGGGTGTTCATTAATCAGTAATGTCCCCATCTGTAATTAGTGCAAATAGAAGACAGGGATTTTTAATTCACCCTATACTTATGGCAAGCAAATATTTAGGGGTATCTCATAAATTTCATCTCTATATATATAAAATCCAACGTCAGTCTGTCTGTCTGTATGTCTGCCCACTTTTCATGAGAGAACTACTTAAACTATTTAGATCAGGTTTTTTTTATAATTTGCTTGAACATTCTGGTTGATTTTGTGACTTCTCTCATTGCGCTATGTATCATAGTTCGCTTGTGGTACCAATTTATTTGCTCAAATCCGAGAGACACCCAGTGGACAGGACTTTCCTTACCTCCACTTAGCAAGCGAACAAGAGAACTACCGTATATATGTCGTGGCGAAAAATTCGTCACCAGAAGGCTCTTTACCTGAAAATAATGGCTATTAGGACTCGAGATAGACAGACAGAGTTTTAAGGCTTTATTGCAATAAATCAACAACAAGGACTCAACCCAATTCGGCCGAATGAGATCGAGCCCTGAACATTACAGCAATTGATGTTTTTATAACAATTTCTTATCATTTTGGCCTCGTTCAATTAGCTCATTATTCCTCTTGGTGTCTGTTCGGCTTATTTTGATTGGTCTAAGACTGGGTGGATGGCTTCCTCTTACAATCTTTGGGCTTTTCTTATGTCATTTCCGATCTTTTCTAACCTCGCTCAAATGAGCTCTCTTGCCCATCTTCTCTGACTCCCTTCTACTCCTGTCCGGCCGAACCTTGAGTTTCCATGGAAACCCTTATTATCTCCTTACTTTCCTATCACTGGCCCCCTCGTGGAATTTGTTATTTTTCTATGCTGTTCCCATTTTCTCTAACTGGCCAAGGCTTCAATTCCATATATGGGTTTCCTCTCATCATTTTCTTTCTTAAACCTTCCAAACTTTTTATAATAGTGACCTGAAGCTTAAGCTTTTAATAAAAAGAGGTATAGTATGTGCTTTCATTTAATCATTGCTTGGCATGCTTGATTTGTTTTAATTTCTACACTAAAGTTAATTGCTAATATATTCTTCTAGTATTTTTGCTAATGCCTGAATTTACTAAGATTTTCTCATCATGCATTATGTCAGCGTGACCCTGCTTACAGCAAAAGCCTTTCTGCTGATTCAGCAACCCAGCTGGTTTTCGATACGCGCCTTTCAGATTCATCTTCTCTGTGTTATCGCTTCCTAGCCTTGAATCACAGGTGTTCTAAAACTCTTATCCTGTCCAAAGCTGGTTTCTGTTCTTTTCTTACTCTGGAAATTTTACTGTAAGCCTAAAAAATAATGCAATATAACTGATTTTTTAGTTAACTATTTGCTTGACCTATCTTATTTTCTTAACATTCTAATTTATGCTTAATCTTAATATTTTAGAAGCTTTTAATCACTTTTTATGGCTCTTTGCTATTCTTTATGTTAATATAAAAATTTTCCTTCTACATATACTTGCGTTTAAATACAAAGAGGACTGTTTCATTTATGTTAGATAGAATGCCCAGTGGGGCTGGGCAGTCTCATGGTCTGGAACCCCTACAGATTTTATTTTTTCTCTCCAGCCGTCTGGAGTTTTTTTTTCTTCTGTCCTCCCTGGCCATCGGACCTTACTCTTATTCTATGTTAATTAGTGTTGTCTTATTTTAATTCTTACTTTGTCTTTTATTTATCTTTTCTTCATCATGTAAAGCACTTTGAGCTGCATTATTTGTATGAAAATGTGCTATAGAAATAAATGTTATTGTTGTATAAGTTCTCCCGTGGATAAGTTGGGGCTTGATTTTATCGAATAATTTCTGGTATTTTATAATATCGGTCATATAAGTCAAATGCGGAAAACTCACGCTATTGGTCCAAGAGATTATGATATGCTAACGCCCACCTGAAAGAGTAACCACGGAGCACACTGCCTTTTTTTCCTATGTATTGTGCTATCCGTGACCACATGGTAATAACCGCAACTATTCCGAAGCGACTTTTGCACTGTTTTGTGTTTTTTGTATCTCACACCCTCATACACCTGTATCGTAAGAACATCCCTTATCTACGATGGACTGTTCGATCAGAAGAAAATATGAAGCTGGCTTTAAATTAAACAACGTTGGAGGAATTGATAACTGCACTGCTGCAAAAAAATTCGATGTGTCTGAGAAACTGATGCGAGATTGGAGGCAAGATGATTTTAAGTGTCGCATTTTTGAACAGGCCTATAAGTCGGGGTCTGATTTTACGATCGATTTTTCGGGTTTCAAGACTTGACTTATACGCAAGTGTATACGGTATTTAATGGATTTAGATTGGGTTTTTTTCTATAATTTGCTTGAACATTCTGGTTGATTTTGCGACTTCTCTCATTGCACTAAGAATCATAGTTCACTTGCAGGCCGAGGTGAGGGGGAAGCATGACGTCAGGAGCCAGGCACCGGGAAGGGCCCTCCTCACTGTCCTGTTTCACTACTATGTGGGTGGAGCTGCGGAGGACGGCTAGTCTTATATATACACATCTACGTATGGAAGTGTGTGTGTCTGTCTGTCTGGCCCGGAAGTGTGAGGCATCCCAGAAGTATGAGGCTACACCGTGAAGTGCAAAGAAAGTGACTCTGTTGCCAAAGTGAAACAAACGCTGCTGATAAACACGCGAGGCGAGCACATCAGCAAAACGAAACCTCCAAAGAGAGAAGAACTCGCTTAGCCGCTGATAGACAACAGAGGCGAGCAGGTCGGCAAAGTGAAAGCCGATTGATTGATTGAAGTGCCAGAATTCATGATTTCTAGGAGCCCAGGCTTTTTACAGCATGGGCTTATACAGCTAGTATATATTAAAATGCAGTTTGGCTTTTCACATATCTGAAACCCAATTCAAGATTGAGCTAAGTAAGTATCTTAACACTTTAAAGGTTACATTACTGTGTGAGCACAACTTAATATTATGCAATATAATTATTTATTCATATGTCATCATTTTTATGGATTACTAAACACACTTGAAAATGTATTTATTATGGTGTCATATTTATTTACAATTTATTCATTCATCAATTCATTAATGAAACTGAAGAGACTTGCTTTATTTAGCTCAAGATTGTAGAGCAAAAAAATTGTGGGGGTAACTTGACCGCATACCTTTTTTTAAAATCTTGCATTTCAAGGCACGTTATTTGTCCCAAGGGAGAAACTGAGCTTTTTACAGAACTGCAAAAAAACAACCAAGCAAAAAATGGACAAATATTATAATAAACAACAATAACCATTCTCAAATACAAGCCACAGTTATAAAAAAGAAAGATTGGCTTTGCTAAAGATAAATATAACAGTCACACTAATACAATAATATATAATACAGTGGATTTAAAAAGTATTCAGACCCTCTTAAACGGATACATTTACCATTTTTGCCCATCAATCTAAACTCAATTACCCATAATGACAAAGTAAAAATGTGTTTTCAGAAAGGTTTGCAATTTTATTAGAAATCAACAACTGAAATAACTTATTCATTTAAGCATTTCCACCCTTTAATGTGGCTCTGCAAATTGTGTTCCTGTTTGCTTTAATTCTCCTTGAGATGTGTCTAGAACTTGACTGGAGTCCACCTGTGGCAAATTGCATGAAGAACACATGATTTCATATGAACACCACCTCAGAATGAGATGACAGTTTACCTTTCAGCAAGACAACACTGTAGTGTCTTTGGGAAAAGTCTCTGACTGACCTTGAGAGGCCCAGACTTAAATCCCATAAAATATCTGTGGAGAAAGGCAATCTAACAGAGCTTGAGAGGATCTGCCATCTGGAATAAGCTACTCAAATCCATGTGTGCAATGCTTGTAGAGACCTACCCAAGAATAACTGAGGCTGTAATTGTCGCCAAAGTGGCTTCAACAAAAAACTGAATTAAAGCTCCTAATACTTACATGAATAAAACATTTTAGTTTTTGGTTTTTAATAAATTTGCAAACCTTTCTGAAAGCATGCTTTCACTTGGTCATTATTAGTTTACTAGCAAAATACCCGCGCTTCGCAGCGGTGAAGTACTGCCTTAAAATTTTTATTAAGAACAAAATTAAACCTTTTTAATCTGAGGGAAAATATACCAATAATTATTTGTTAAGGATCTCTTTGTATGCCATGTTGTCAGTTCGGCCCTCCAGTTGTAATATGACCAAGCTGTAGCTGTGCGCTGAGCTTACTCTTGAGCATGCAACGTACAGTTGGCCATGTGAACAGTAATCTTGTTTCAAATCTCACAGCTTGGATTGCTGCTGTCATAATCGGTTTGAGTTTCATGGTTTGTTTCAAATACGACAGTATTTGTAGGACTTGTTGTGTTGAAGAGACATTTGGCATCTGTCAAGCATTGTAAGTATACAACCAGTTTCATTGATAACTTCACATCCAGCTTTTGAGAGTTTAAACATTTCTAAACATCAAAGTGTCCACTACTGAAATCGTCACCTGTGAATCTAAGATGTTTAAGAGGCATTGGCAGTTGTCCAAAGGTGTAAAATATTTGGCCATTTCGGTACACTTAAGCATTTCACTCTTCTAGTGCTCCTGTGTAGTATAATTATCTCCTGTACTGTCATCAGTCCACACCTTGAACCTGTCCCAGTCATTCAATACATAAGACACAATGTTCCTCCGGATATCAATAGTGAGCCTGAAATGGCCGTGCAATATGTAACAAAGAGAATGGAAAAGGCAGGTGCCATCTCCGGGCATGGAAACCACTTGGTAAGTGACAGTTCTTTGATCGATGGTGATCACCTCGATAGACATGTTAATTGGGGTACGGTTGGAATGATAAAGGAAATGGGTACCTGAACAATGTAAAGTAAGTCTAAAATACCTATACAATAACTATAATCGTAATAAATGAACAATAAAACAGCGGAAAAGCCGTGGATTAAATAAAAAGGCTGTAGTTATCAGCAGGGAGACGTGAATACCGTGGCGAAGCAAGGAAGGGAATGTAGAGACTGGAGCGACAGACGGCCTTATATAGGCAGGCAGCCAACAACGTGGGAGGCGTTGGGATGGGGGACCCAACGCCGCCTCACACGGTGACCGAGCTGCAGGCTATGGACGTATATAAGTACGTAAGTAGGATTTAGTTAGTGTTGGGAACCCGCGTACCAAATTTCTCTTGAAGATGGGCCAATAAGTAACAAAGACCGTTGAAAAGTTCAATATGGCGGCCGACACTGGCATCATATCACCGAAATAAGTACCAAATTTCAGCCTTCTACCTATGAATAAGAAAGTTCAACATGGTGGACGTTGTTGACCGTTATGACCGTTACGCGTAGAATTTCTAAATGAAACCTGCTTAACTTTTGTAAGTAAGCTGTAAGGAATGAGCCTGCCAAATTTCAGCCTTCTACCTACACGGGAAGTTGGAGAATTAGTGACGTTGGAAACTTCAATATGGCGGCCGACAGTGGCATCATACCACTGAAATAAGTACGTACATCGGTTTTGGTTAGCGCAGGGAAGCCACCTACCAAATTTCGTGAAGATGGGGCCATAAATAAGAAAGTTGAACATGGCGAACATTGTCAACCGTTATGACCGGTACGCATAGAATTTCGAAATGAAACCTGCTTAACTTTTGTAAGTAAGCTGTAAGGAATGAGCCTGCCAAATTTCAGCTTTCTACCTACACGGGAAGTTGGAGAATTAGTGATGTTTGGAAAATTCAATATGGCGGCCAACAGTGGCGTCATACCACCGAAATAATTACGTACATCGGTTTCGGTTAGCGCAGGGAAGCCACCTACCAAATTTCGTGAAGATGGGGTTAGCCTTCTACCTACACGGGAAGTTGGAAAATTAGTGACGTTGGAAAGTTCAATATGGCGACCGATAGTGGCGTCATACCATCGAAATAAGTACATACATCAGTTTCGGTTAGTGCAGGGAATCCGCCTAACAAATTTCGTGAAGATGGGGCCATAAATAAGAAAGTTCAACATGGCGGACATTGTGAAAATTAGTGACGTTGGAAAGTTCAATATGGCGGCCGACAGTGGCGTCATACCATTAAAATAAGTACATACATCAGTTTTGGTTAGCGCAGGGAATCCGCCTACCAAATTTCGTGAAGATGGGGCCATAAATAAGAAAGTTCAACATGGCGGACGTTGTCGACCGTTATGACCGTTACATGTAGAATTTCGAAATGAAACCCGCTTAACTTTTGTAAGTATGCTGTAAGGAATGAGCCTGCCAAATTTCAGCCTTCTACCTACAAAGGAAGTTGGAGAATTAGTGACGTTGGAAACTTCAATATGGCGGCTGACAGTGGCGTCATACCACCGAAATAAGTATGTACATTGGTTTCGGTTAGCGCAGGGAAGCCGCCTACCAAATTTCGTGAAGATCGGGCCATGAATAAGAAAGTTCAACATGGCGGACATTGTTGACCGTTATGACCGTTACACGTAGAATTTCGAAATGAAACCTGCTTAACTTTTGTTAGTAAGCTGTAAGGAATGAGCCTGCCAAATTTCAGCCTTCTACTTACACGGGAAGTTGGAGAATTAGTGATGTTTGGAAAATTCAATATGGCGGCCGACAGTGGTGTCATACCACCGAAATAAGTACGTACATCGATTTTGGTTAGCACAGGGAAGCCACCTACCAAATTTCGTGAAGATGGGGTCAGCATTCTACCTATACGGGAAGTTGGAAAATTAGTGACGTTGGAAAGTTCAATATGGCGGCCGACAGTGGCGTCATACCATCGAAATAAGTACATACATCGGTTTTGGTTAGTGCAGGGAAGCCGCCTACCAAATTTCATGAAGATGGTGCCATAAATAAGAAAGTTCAACATGGCGGACGTTGTCGACCGTTATCGACCGTTATGTGTAGAATTTCGAAATGAAACCTGCTTAACTTTTGTAAGTGAGCTGTAAGGAATAAGCCTGCCAAATTTCAGCCTTCTACCTACACGGGAAGTTGGAGAATTAGTGATGAGTGAGTGAGTGAGTCAGTGAGTGAGTCAGTCAGTCAGTGAGGGCTTTGCCTTTTATTAGTATAGATAATTTGACAAAAAATGACAAATTTATCCATTTAAAATGATATCAGCAACATAATAAAGTGCACAGAAGTTGACAGGGTCTGAATGTGTTCTGAATCCTCTAGAGAAAAATCTAATAATCTAGGATTATTTGCTCATTCGTCGAATATGATAAATGATGCATTTCCCCCATCCTATATAAATTCTACTTACTTAAAATAAGAATGGAAACAGAGATCAGAGCAGATGCTGCCAAATGTGCAACAGCCAGATGCACAGCTCTCACATAATCTAAACCTACAGGCTCCCTTGTACTCAGTGTTCATTTTTTAAGTAGTTAAAGGAGAAAGATGAGGACTGCTAGCACAATTGCAATCATCCAAAGGCCATCCTTTGCTTTTCAATAGATCAAGCAGTGGAACAATAATAGCGTCTCATGTAGTGATTATTTTAACACATGATTATTTTATTGAACATTATACTGTATGTCAATTGAGATGCCTCGCGTTTCCAAAATATTAAAACAGGGCTTTCCAAACTGGGGTACCCACACCCCCAGGGAGTGACGAAATGGCATTTTAGACAATGCAGCAAAGAGGAAGACTGCATCGCAATTTGTCAAAATTTAGTGAGGTGCGTAATCCAACTTTATCGTTGTACAATCTGTGTCTTTCAATATGCCGTCATTTGTAGGTCATTTATTAGATACATATTATGATATGAAAAGAATTAAGCATTGTGCGTGCAAATGTCCTCTGTGTATGTATGTTCTCGTGAGTTCTTTGCTGCAGGCAATTTTTTTTTTTTTTTATGAGAATGGAATTTGGACCTTGCAATGATTTGTAATGAAGGGCACTGTCTAGTATTGATTTCTGTGCAAGCCCTGATTGTGAAACGTCACTGATTTCAAGGTTTGAGTGACATTTTTGCCCTAGAGGTGGCAGAGGGGACTGAATTAGATACAAAACCTGCTTTTTACACTCAGGCTACCTCTCCTGCTGGTGGTCCTGGTTGAAGTGCAGCAATTTTATCTTTGTGGTGCAACTGTTTTTGAACTGCAGTGCAGGTGTTATCGGGGGACAAAGCTGATCGGCCATGTCTCAGTGCTTAGTGGTGAGTTGGCACCTGTTGCTTCATGGGGTATCCCCAATCCCCCAAATGCTTTGATCATTGATCATTTCTTTGTGGCGCTTGATGCTTCGCAGGATAACCCAACCCCTGGATCGTCAATTAAGAGCCTAAGCTTCACAATGGACACTTTTACAAGTTTAATGAAATCTATAAAGGTAAATTGCTCAATTTGCTTGTTACATTCATCCTTGTCATCTGTAAGTTTTCGTGAGCTTTTTTTAAAGACCATATGAGGTAAGGCACAAAAATAACCGGATTGGGCTTGGGGCTTTCCTGGAAAACCGTCTGGAGGTTAGAAACATAGAACTATATCCGCTCCTACACGCCCTCTTAAACCACCGACTGGCTATGTATATCCTGTGAATAGCCAAATCAATATTTGCACAACAATCGCTACATGAGTTGCCGTGACAAAGTCGGGTGAAAAAATGGAATAGAGAGACAAGACAAGACAACTCTCCCAAAGGCGTACTAATTGATAATATTCTTGACATAGTAAATTCGTCATTAGATACGGGAGTCTTCCCAGACTGTCTTAAGACTGCTGTAGTTAAACCCCTACTTAAGAAAAATAATCTTGACCCCTCTGCTTTTAAAAGTTTTAGACCCATTTCTAACCTGCCCTTCTTAAGTAAAATTCTAGGGAAGGCAGTCATTATGCAGTTAAATGACCACCTCAATAAACATGCTATTCTTGATAAATTTCAGTCGGGTTTTAGAACAAATCACAGCACAGAAACAGCACTCGTTAAAGTAGTAAATGATTTGCGGGTAAATGCAGACAGAGGCCATTTATCTGTTCTCATCCTCTTAGATCTGAGTGCCGCATTTGACAGCATTGACCATAATATTCTTAGAAATCACCTTAGTCAATGGGTGGGCCTCTCCGGCAGTGTTTTAAATTGGTTTGAATCTTACCTGGCAGGGAGAAAATTCTTTGTTAGTTGTGGGAATTACAACTCAAAAACACATGATATCCAATATGGTGTTCCACAAGGCTCTATCCTGGGTCCGCTGCTCTTCTCAATCTACATGCTTGTGTTAGGTCAGATTATCTCGGGGCATAACGTGAGTTACCACAGATATGCTGATGACACACAGCTGTATTTATCAATAGCACCTGATGACCCCGATTCTCTTGATTTACTAACACAATGTCTTACTTGTATTTCTGAATGGATGAATAGTAACTTTCTCACGCTAAATAAAGAGAAAACTGAAATCTTAGTGATTGGCAATAATGGATACAATGTGGCTATTAGAAATAAACTGGATACATTAGGATTAAAAATCAAGATGGAGGTAAAAAGCTTAGGGGTAACTGTTGACTGTAATCTGAATTTTAAATCGCATATTAATCAGATCAATAGGACAGGATTTTTTCACTTAAGAAACATAGAAAAAGTTAGACCTCTTATATCACTGAAAGAAGCTGAGAAATTAGTTCACGCGTTTGTTTTCAGTCGACTAGATTACTGTAACGCAATCCTCTCAGGATTACCCAAAAAATACATCAATCGTTTGCAACTAGTGCAGAATGCAACTGCTAGAATCCTAACTAGGAAAAGAAAATCCGAGCACATTTCTCCAGTTTTGATGTCACTTCACTGGTTACCTGTGTCATTCAGGATTGACTTTAGAATTCTGCTTATGGTTTATAAATCCTTAAATAATCTCGCCCCACCTTATATATCGGAATGTCTGACATCTTATATTCCAAATCGTAACCTCAGATCCTCAAATGAGTGTCTTCTTTTAATTCCAAGAACAAAACTTAAAAGAAGTGGTGAGGCGGCCTTCTGCTGTTATGCACCTAAAATCTGGAATAGCCTACCAATAGGAATTCGCCAGGCTAATACAGTGGAGCACTTTAAACCACTGCTGAAAACACATTACTTTAACATGGCCTTCTCATAACTTCACTGTAATTTAATCCTGATACTCTGTATATCCAATTCATTATAATAACTATTCATGGTGACTCTAAAATCCGTACTGACCCCTACTCTCTCTTCTGTTTCTTTTTCCGGTGTCCTTTTGGTGGTGGCTTGCGCTACTACCATCCATGTTAACTAATGTTGTCTTACTTTAATTTCTTATTTTGTCTTTTATTTTTCTTCATTATGTAAAGCACTTTGAGCTACTTTTTTGTATGAAAATGTGCTATATAAATAAATGTTGTTGTTTCTCCAGCGAACAATGCTTTTTCCATAAAGCAGTTTTTGACTGACAAAAACATTCCTGTCCTCAATCATCCTCCCTATTTGCCCGATTTTGCTTCCTGTGTTTTTACTCGATCTCAAAAATCAAAAGTGACCTGAAGGGAACACATTTTTCTTCAATGGATGAAGTGAAGACAAAAAAGGCAAGCCTGTTGAAGATCCTCAAGCAAGAAGACTTCCAGCGCTGTTTCTATCAATGGAAGATACGTATGGAGTGTTGTAGAGATCGGGATAGGGAATATATAGAAGGTGACAACGTTTAGAAGGCTGTAATTCATCAATAAATATTTTTTCTTTTGCCAGTCTGGTTATTTTAGTGTCTCACCTCATATATAGCGAGACTTTGCTATTCACGTTTTCTTTTATGCTTTTCTCTACTGGTATTATTATTCCTGCAATAAATACCATGCTGCTTTTAACTTTCTATGATTGGTCTTCATGTTTAGAGTGATTGAAGTAATAAGGTAAGTTTCTTTGAGCACCTGGAGCAGTGCAGCAGTGCCATATGATCCAAGCTGCAAGGTTTATCGAGCTGCGGATGAAGAGCTCTGTCCAGTAATGAATGATCAGTGTGTTAAAGTAAAACATTCACTGGCTGATAAATGGCCTATAGCCAGGAATGTTGAGCCTTTGTATGTCTGAATATATTCTTGGTAATATTTAGGTCAGAGATATATCTAAGACATCGCATGTTGTTAAAGCCTATGATAATATATTATTTATACTCATGTGGGTTAAAGTGCTAGGGAATAACGTGCGTGTGTATACGCCTTTCATATGGTACTTTTGTGGTTAGGGTCTGTGTGTATGCATATAAACTCAGCAAAAAAAGAAACGTTCCTTTCTCAGGACTGTGTATTTCAACAATAATGTTTTAAAAATCCAAATAACTTTACAGATCTTCATTGTAAAGGGTTTAAACAATGTTTTCCATGCATGTTCAATTAACCATAATCAACTAATTAACATGCACCTGTGGAATGGTCGTTAAGACCTTAACAGCTTACAGAAAGTAGGCATTTAAGGTCACAGTTCTAAAAACGCAGGATACTAAAGAGACTTGTCTACCGACTGTGAAAAACACCCAAAGAAAGATGCCCAGGGTCCCTGCTCATCTGCATGAATGTGCATTAGGCATGCTGCAGGGAGGCATGAGGACGGCTGATGTGGCAAGGGCAATAAATTGCCATGTCCGCACTGTGAGACGCCTAAGACAGCGCTACAGGGAGACAGGAAGGACAGCTGATCATCCTCGCAGTGGAAGACCACGTGTAACAACACCTGCACAGGATCGGTACATCCGAATATCACACCTGCGTGACAGGTACAGGATGGCCACAACAACTGCCCGAGTCACACCAGGAACACACAATCCCTCCATCAGTGCTCAGACTGTCCACAATAGGCTGAGAGAGGCTGGACTGAGGGCTTGTAGGCCTGTTGTAAGGCAGGTCCTTACCAGACATCACCAGCAACAACGCCGCCTATGGGCACAAACCCACCTTCGCTGGACCAGACAGGAGTGGCAAAAAGTGCTCTTCACTGATGAGTCACGGTTTTGTCTCACCAGGGGTGATGGACGGATTTGTGTTTATCGTCGAAGGAATGAGCGTTACACCGAGGCCTGTACCCTGGAGCGGGATCGATTTGGAGGTGGGGGGTCCGTCATGGTCTGGGGCGGTATATCACATGACCATCGGACTGAGCTTGTTGTCATTGCAGGCAATCTCAATGCCTTGCGGTACAGGGAAGACATCCTCCTCCCTCATGTGGTACCATTTATGCATGCTCATCCGGACATGATCCTCCAGCAGGACAATGCCACCAGCCATACTGCTCGTTCTGTGCGTGAGTTTCTGCATGACAGCAATGTCAGTGTTCTGCCATGGCCAGCGAAGAGCCCGGATCTCAATCCCGTTGAGAACGTCTGGAACCTGTTGGATCGCAGGGTGAGGGCTAGGGCCATTCCCACCAGAAATGTCTAGGAACTTGCAGGTGCCTTGGTGGAAGAGTGGGGTAACATCTCACAGCAAGAACTGACAAATCTGGTCCAGTCCATGAGGAGGAGATGCACTGCAGTACTTCAAGCAGCTGGTGGCCACACCAGATACTGACTGGTACTTTTGATTTTGAGCCTCCCTTCATTCAGGGACACATTGTGAAACATTTTTAGTTTATGTCTTATGGTGTTGACTCTTTTAGTGTTCATACAAATATTTACACATTAAGTTTACTGAAAGTAAAAACAGTTGAAAGTCAGAAGACGTTTCTTTTTTTGCTGAGTTTATATCTATGTATGTGTGTGTTAATCTTAAAATGTGACAGTAGACCAACCCAGTAACAAACTTCATGAATACACTTACCCTTAAAGAAAATAGGTAAAGGGTAAGTAGAGGAAAATGCCACAATAATACAGTAGGCTTTGAAGTAGCCTTGTGAGGTTGTATTTAGAACAAAGAAAAATTGACAGAAGAGAGGAGACCATTCAGTCCAACAAGCCTGTTTGGTGAATTCATAGCTAAACTGTCCCAATGTCTCATCCAGATACTTTCTAATAGTTGTCATGGTTTCTTCTTCAGCTACATGTCTTGATAGTTTGTTCCAGATTCCCACAATTCTTTGCATAAAGAAGTTCTTCTTGGCTTCAATACAATACAATACAGTTTATTTTTGTATAGCCCAAAATCACACAGGAAGTGCCACAATGGGCTTCAGTCTTCAATGCGCTTCCCCTTTATTTCAGTTAAGTTGTGTATTTCTGTCAGTGTGCCTTGTAGTGGGCTGGTATTTGTGTGGTTTCCTTTCCATAGATAATGTTAGAATTAATCCTTTAGTGACCAAAACAACCTCAAATAATGTTTATTTAAATAATACTTTTATCAAAAGTAGCCAACCCTAACTACATATGAAATTCTACAATTGCAGTTACAATGCAATGCATGATTTAGGGTTAAACTTCCAACTTAAACTACTAGATTACACTGCCAGATCTGAAATGTGTTATTAATGGACATGAAATATTTAAGCTCTTACTGTTTCTTGTAATTTGTTTTCATTTCTCTCTGCATCTTTGAAGGCCATTTTTAACACCTTTCACAAAGAGATTGGCTAAAAGAATCCTTGTCTTCAAGTATTATGAGAATAAATCCTACTTCTGGGGATGATGGGGTGGTGTTTTATGAAAAAAAACACCACATCCAATCTGAAATGTATTGATTTTAGAAGAGGAAGTGCATTTCTTTGACATGTAAAGAGTTATGTCAGCTGTGTAAGCTCAAGTGGAGCAACAGAAATTCATGTGACAGTTTATTTTAGTCTTTTGAACTGTATTGTAATGTTTTTACAGAATATGTGGGATACCCAGGGTATATTCACAAATACATTCAAAAATTGTTTGTTTTTTTTTTTCTGTGGGAACCTTTAATTTTTTTTTATTATGTTATATGTTATATTCTATGTTCCTGTTTCAAAATCCATTTATATTACATAATATCAACTAATCATATTTTTGTTCAAATATTAGTCAATCAGAGTGAGTTCAATCAAATACTCTGAGAGCCTCAGTTTTTGCTTGTCATTTGAAGTATGCATTGTTTAGGGTGCATCAAGCTGTAATGTTATCCATCCATCCATTATCCAACCCACTGAATCCAAACACAGGGTCACGGGGGTCTGCTGGAGCCAATCCCAGTCAACACAGGGCACAAGGCAGGAACCAACCCACCGCAGGACACACACAAACACATCCACACACCAAGCACACACTAGGGCCAATTTAGAATCGCCAATCCACCTAACCTGCAGGAAACTGGAGTGCCCGGAGGAATCCCACGCAGACACGGGGAGAACATGCAAACTCCACGCAGGGAGGACCCGGGAAGCGAACCTGGGTCTCCTAACTGCGAGGCAGCAGCACTACCACTGCGCCACCGTGCCACCCCGCTGTAATGTTATTTGATATATAATTACCACTAAATTCAAACTACAGTTTTATTAGAATATTACAAACATTTTGACAAGCACAGGCCATTCAGCCCAATAAAGCTCCTCAAACATATCTACCTAATTCCTCCCAAATTAACATCTCGTCAAGTTTTTAGGGTCCCTAAAATCTAACTTTCCACTACACTATTTGGTAATATCCTCCATGTCATCAAGGTTCAATGTCCGAGTGGCATACCATTCACTTAATTAATTTGTATGACCTCCTGTCAGTTCACAACCGAGATGGGCTCAATGGCAAGTGAGAGACATTAAACATGTCTTGTTTTTGAAAGGTACAAAAAGGGTACTAAATATATTGTGCAAAAAGGCAGGTTAATAAATAACTAAACTTCTCAAGCAGTTCAAAGGAATAAAATGGGTAAAATTCTGGAAAATTCACAAAATAAAAGTCATCTTTAAAACAAGTCTCTTTTTAAAATGAATTGTCCATCACAGGATTGTACACATGCACCAGCATACAGCAAATTGGCTAAAACACCAACAGAGCCAAATCCTAATGAACATTACTAGGACTTCTTATCCTGCCGTTATCACAAGATACACCTTCTCCAATGCTCTAGCTTTGCTTTCCACTCTGGCACTTATGTGGACCTCCAAGGTATTCTCAAGCACATTCCTATAAAATCTGCTTCTCAGACTCTGGCACTTTTCTTGCCTCCTGTCCAGTTTTATATTTGCCATCTTTAAAGTCGACTCTCTCAGTGCGCCTTAGCTTGCCTTATCTGCCTTTACTCCTCCTCATGCGTCTTACACTCGCACTTCCTTCCAAAGCCAAACTGACCAATCACACCAAAACCAGACTGACCAATCAGATTGCTCGAGGAAATGGACTCACAGACCTTAGTATTTTATTATATAGTAGAAAATAAAGAATCACAGTAGATTTGATATTTTCTTTAAATGAAAAAGAGAAATAGACTCTTTAATGCCAAAGTAAAAACAGATCTCTGCAAAGTGGTCTAACTTGATTAAAAACAGATAGATAGATAGATAGATAGATAGATAGATAGATAGATAGATAGATAGATAGATAGATA